>JASCZW010001880.1:0-90612 GCA_034211315.2 Aedes japonicus | reverse complement strand
AAAGTCAAGTTCTCTTGAATCTTAAATCACTCTCGTGAAATGAAAGCAGCATCTGGTAAAAGAATGTTAGTTCAACCATATGGAGTAGCTGGGTTTAGTAGGATTCTTTTTATTCGTGAGAGTTCAACATTTAAAGTCATTGTTAACAAATGGCTTTTCGGCCCTTATCATGAATTACTCGAGATATTATTGCTTGAATTATTTGAAAATGGGATATGAAAGAAATAAAACAAATTTTCGCATTATTTTCTGCCGCACCCTGTAAATTGAGCGAAAGGGCATGTGTACAGTGGTACTCGAACCAAAGACATCATCTTTTGCCTAACATCCCACTGCGGGGTAGGTCGAGGCACGGACAAGTCCGCCACCTCAACAGGCTCATGGTGATGAGCGAACATCTCTTTCTACATGATAATCGTTACTCCACGCACGGAGAATACAAATCATAACAATTAAAGTATATCAAATATTAATAAAATTGACTGACGGCTATCGATGCGAGTACTTTCCAATTTTCCGTAGTTGACTAGGCTGAAGTACCGCCCTGTTTCATATTTTGAGACACTTAAAGCATGTTCTACAAAATATTGTCATAAAACAAACAAAAATTACTTCAGCAGCCAAGATTTAAACTTCGGACAATTTTTTGAGCAAATTCAAATTTTGCATAGTAAATTTTTTATATGCTAAGATTTTAGTCCAAAAAACTAAATTTTAAATCAGTTTCATAACTTCCAAGTTATTGTTTATATAGGATTCTGAACAAAACAAAACTTGACGCACTTAGAAGAGTGACGAAACCTTTCCTACATTACATCTAGTTACAACTCGCACTCGATTAGCGGCAGTCGATTGTTCGACTTTTAACATCCCTTGATTTTTTTTTTCATTAAAACACTATTTGAAAAAACTTGTTTGAGCGAATTAGAAGACCGATTGAAATTGGGGAACTAGGAGAGTTAAAAATTAACAATAAAATTAATTGAAATAAATATCGGGTAAATTATAGTAACATATAAAGAATAAATATATTGACAAAAACAATTAATGAGTTTGAAGGTGTGGTTACCATGACAACGCAATTTTTTATACTGTTTAAATCATGAAATATAGTAAAACATCGAAATTTATTATGAGCTTGACTTCCCAGCAGACGGTTGTGAACGGATAAACTAATCACCACTTGAAAGCTCTTTTAATGTACTATTAGATGCAGTCAAGTCTATTTGCTCCTACCTGCTCCTAAGTGTGGTACAGTCTTTATTCTAGAAAGTTTTGTATACTGATAAAGTCTTTCTTTGTATTCTCCCATACGCGGGGTAACGATCTGTGATGATGTTGTTTTGAGAAGGAAATAATTTCTCATCACCATGAGCCTCTAGGAGTAGACAGCCATTTTTTTTTTTGCTAGAACAAAGTTGTTAAGAGAAAGTATTGATAGTTCCGTTAGCTCACGGCAGGCGGTGAAAATTGAATAGAAGTAGTTTGAAATTGAGCAGAGGGCATTGTGAGGTAGTATTTCGGAACAGAATACGGGGAGTACGAATAGACAGTTCGTTAGAACTATTTAAGCTATCGGTAGTATATGAGCACGATCAAGTGCACAATCTTTTACCAGTCAAGGTGGTGCATTCGTTCACGCCTTGACCTGGGGATGCTTGGTAAAAGATTGTGTACCTGTTTTGTAAATTTTTAATGTCTTCAGCAAAGGTATTTGTATTGACTTTTTCAACAACATTGATGAAAATATCAACTAGCTATCTCAAAATCCTAAAAAGTTGAATTTTTATCTAACTATTAGGGGGATTGATCACAAAAGTTATGCTGATATTTTTACCACTGTGAAGTAGGGTAATTAAGTTTAATTTTTTTTTTAATTTTCAACTTCATATGATGACAAACAATTCATAGAAAAACTTTGCTAAAGAGACTATAGCAAAAAAAAAACCTAGTGTTTAGGGTCAAAACAATTTCGATCACGTTTTTGTCCCTTTGGCAACAGTGTGTGATGGACGGATGGTTGGCAACCACGGCATGTTATGTGGACAATGACAACGGCACCGTTGACCTTCAGAAACTTACCCATCATAGGTCGAAATTCTTCGTTATTGGTGATTTCACTGCAAAACACCGCTCATGGAATAATTCTCAAAGCAATGCCAATGGTGATATACTATTTGATCATTGTTGTGCAAGCTATTACCCTATTCAAAATCCAAACAGCCCTAATTGCTTTTCTTCAGTCAGAAATCTCTCAACTAAGGAGTGTATCGAAAATAAGCTATCCACAAACTTTCTTTCAAATTCTGTTGAAAACCGATATTTTATTCATACAAAAAATTGATCCTTTATTGTACGAGGTTAAACTTGAACATAATGAAGGCCGGATGAAATTTAAGTTATTCCTTCACGAATTTTCGAACTTTGGATCGAATGCTCTTCATCAAGTTCCGGACAAGTGTTGCATCGCATTTTTTGGACGCTTGAGCCCAACTTTTTTGAACTCCTGCATGTTCCCAGCTGCCTTACCAGTCTTCTTGAAGACCCTCTTCACGATTGCCCAGTAACGTTCGATGGGTTGAAGCTGAGGGCAATTTGGTGGATTGATATTTTTCTCAACGAAATCTATACCCTTTTCCGCAAGCCAATCGAGAGTGGTTTTGGCATAGTGAGCCGACGCTAAATCCGGCCAAAACAGTGGAGGTGTACTATGCTTCTTATATAAAAGCAACAATCTCTTCTGGAGACACTCAGATCGATAGATTTCCGCATTTATAGTTCCGGTAGTGTAAAAAATGGTTGACTTCAAACCACAGGAACATATTGCTTGCCATAAAGGGTGTATTCGATAAAAATGGCACCCACATATATACTCATCAAAATTAAACTGATTATCGGATTTTCTTGAAATTTTCAGGGAATGAAGAACTACTAATGAGTTTTGATTTACAACATTTGTTTTATTCAATTTCGTCTCCCATCCCGAATGCCCGCACCTTCCTTTTCACTCCACCCATCAAATTTTGTACAACCGATTTTCCCAGTGTTTTTGTTGTTTTTACCCAAATTTTCTTCAATTCTAGCTCTGTTTTTATAGTTTTGGGATGTTTGCGAAGTTCCGTTTTCATAATTGCCCAGAGTTTTTCAATTGGACGAAGTTCCGGTGAATTTGGTGGGTTCATATCCTTTGGCACAAAATTGACTCCGTTGGCTCGGTACCACTCCAATACGTTTCGAGCGTAGCGGCAGGATGCTAGGTCAGGCCAAAACAGAGTTGATCCTTTGTGCTTCTTAATGAATGGCAAGAGACGCTTCTTAAGCCACTCTTCCGTGTAAATCGCACCGTTTATTGTTCCGGAAGTGATGAAGGGAGCACTTATTTCACCACATCCGCAAATCGCCTGCCAGATTAGAAACTTCTTTGCAAATTTCGATAGTTTCTTCTTTGGAACATCCTCCGGAACATCGAACTTCGACTTGGCAACGAAATATTCTTGCCCAGGAAGTTGACGGAAGTCGGCCTTGACGTATGTTTCGTCATCCATCACGATGCAACTGGATTTGGTGAGCAGCTTCGTGTAAAGTTTCCGGGCGCGGGTTTTCGCAGTGATGTTTTGTTTTTCATTCCGGTTTGGGGCTTTTTGCACTTTGTAAACATGTAACCCAGCACGCCTTATGGTTTTCTGCACAAAACCGAATGACATCTTAGACTTTTTAGCGACATCTCGAATTGACATGTTTGGACGGTTCTTGAATTGTTGTAACGACTTTCCTGGCCATTTTACTGTCCATTGGACCACTTTTACGACCACTCCCTTCCTTCCTTTGGACACTCAGACGCTCCTTGAAGGTTCTTATTACACGAGACACAGTTGTATTTGCAATTTCAAGCCTTTTAGCAATCCACCGGTGGGACGCCCCTGGATTTTGATTGTGAGTGCACAACATTTTCTCACGGACAATTTCTTGTTTCGACGACATGACTGGAACTACTGAATGTATAACTATGAAACTTGGCAGATGTAAATAATACACTATGGATAAGATCTACTCAAATTTCTAGGTTTTTTACTCATACGATTCAAAAGTTACAGATGATTTTCTGTGTGCCATTTTTATCGAATACACCCTTTACATTCATAATTTGGAGCATTTATATTTCTACATTTCAATTATTTCTTTGTGTTTATATATGGCGATTAAAAAATCACAATTTTGTCAATAAAACTATTTGGTCATGTTTTTCAACCGTTTTAAAACCACATTGACGTCTCTCAATGCCTGTTTGCCGTTTTATGCACTTACTAGAGGAAAAATTGTTTTTAAATGCCTTTTCAACTGGCCATAATGAGGTTATATGAATGAGTTCCAACACGGCATCTCAGAACTGCATTTTGAGGAATTCGATGTCATATATTTTCAAAACAGCTTTATTTTTATAATTCGAAGTCAAAATTATAGCTTAAATATGAGTTAAAGGAAATTGAGAAAACAAGGAGGGGGCGACCCCGGCATATTGGTTAGCATCCATACCTCTCACGCCAAAGTCACGAGTGCGAATCTCACTCCCGGAGAAGTTACGAAAATGCCCAAAAGTGGTGTTTGAGTAACTACGACGGGAGATGAACTAGCCCGAGGCTGAAAATCTCGATAATCAAGAAACAAACAAAACAAAGAAAAAAGAAAACAAGGTATTAGGATCGTTGCAAACAAGCTCTGTACAGTCACCGCCAGAAAAAAGTGCTCACCTACCCCAGTTTCTCCTTTTTGTGCAGCAAACTGTAAAATAAGTGAAAGATTCTAAGTTTTGTTGTTTTGATGGCATATATATTATGTTCTTTTCTTGTCTGGTACATAAAAAAACACTTGTCCTGCAAATTTTTCATCAAATCAAACTATAGTAGAAATTATGCAAGTCAAAATGAAGTGCCCACTTCTTATTTTCTTTAAAAAAAAAAACAAGTTGTAGATCCAGTCTGTAGAGTTATCAGTAGTTGATGTATCCTCCCCTGGCCTTCAAAAGTTTTTGCAAATTTTTCGGCATACTCTCCACCAGATTCTTCAGGTGTTGTGGGTCAAGATCTTCCCAGGCGTTTTCAAGAGCTTGAAAATAGTTATGTTTGTTGGCAACTCCTGTCTTATCAACTCGTGAATCCAAGATGGCCCACAGAATCTCTATTGGGTTCTGATCTGGACTCTGTGGGGGCTATTCCATAGGTTTAATACGGCACCAACCAACGAAACCTCCAAATTCTCACGCAATATGTTGATGTAGGACTCTGCTGTCATAATACCATCGATTTTTACCAAAGCACCAACACCCGCCCAAGAAAAACACCGCCACACCATCACGTTCCCTCCACCATGCTTAACTGTGCCCTGGATATGTCGGTCATGAAGCGCCTCTCCAGGTCTACGCCATACACGAGCTCGTTTTTTGTTGTTGGACAACTCGAATTGGGACTCATCAGTCCACAAAACAATCCTCCAATATTCTAAAGGTTTATCAGCATGTTCCCGAGCCAATTTGTGTCGTTTCGCTTTGTTGACTTTGCTAATAAAAGGCAACTTCTTACAAAACCTGCTCTTCATACCGTGTTCAGCGATCCTTCTGCGAAGAGTACTGTTCGAGATCGGTTGTTGAATCACTTCCTTGATTCTCGCATCTGTTCGGGAATCTGTTCTACGTTTCCTTCCCCTTCCTGGGCGATCAGCTACTGAACAAACAGAAGATCAACAATCACTTGGAAACGTCAAAAAAATTGAATACGAGGGGCGTTTGGATGTAAAATTTACTTACACATAATATATTTTCAACTGGGCACTTTATTATGACACACCAAATTTACACCACGCATGGTTCAAAAAATAATTTTGGATCTTTAAAATAATAATATTATCATGCTTAGAAAAATATATGAATACGATATAATGAGTTTTTCAATGACTTCAGAGATGACGCGTGTTCATGAGAAAAGTGGGCACTTTATATTGGCGGTGCCTGTAGGCTCTCATATACCTAACTAAAATATGAAACATATTGGTACTTGGTGCTGTAGTAAAAACCAAATTTATTTCTAATGGCTTTCATTAAACTTAAGTTAATGTTTAATAAAGTTGAATGGTTTTGGCCATGTTATTTGGGCTGTTTAGTGTACAGAACAGTACCGAAGCGTCTTTACGGCAGCCTATCAAGCAAATAAGTTGCCTTCAATGCAACATAAATGCAGCTTTTGGCCCAATATATGGCTGCTTTACTGCAATGCTATGATAATGCTTCATCAATGCTATTTTGCACTCGAAATGCTTATTGCAGGCTACAAGCATTTAAATAGCATTTGAAATCCAACTTTACAACAAACAGCATTCAAGATGCTGATGTAATGCTAATTTAATGCTAATAGGGTTATTTACTGCATATGCTAATGTTTATTGGTTACCTTGTGTATAGTCCTAGCCCCACATGGCGTATGGTTATCGCGCCATTACTTGTAATGTCTGAAAATATGTTTTTTCTCTGACGGTAGAGACATGGTCAAACTTTGTTGTCTTAGCATTTAAAGCTTAACATTCTTCGAAACTTTAGTGTATTATAATACATCATTGTGCGATTACAGACTCCAACAACGCACAATAACGATCAAACTGTTAAGAAGAAAATTGAATTTGGATGGCACAGGATGGCATAATGGAAGAAGCTCACCCAAGTTGAAGATCACATCGGCTGAAATGTAACAAAAGACAAAGCGAGAATCATTTCTCGCATGTCAAAAAGCGTCTTGCAACTAATATCTCTGGGTTCCAGTTGGACGCCACCATGTTCGGTCTTCTCAGGTGAAATTTGGCTTCCCATCAAATTCCGTTCCTACTCAGTTTCTCGAACGGTAGCCTGGTTGCGTAGTGCCACATAACCGGAACAAACGTTAACACACACTACAAAACACCAGGTTTACTGGAACCGCTCTTCGCACAGTCACTGATTCACATCCAATCAATTAATCAATGTTTGATTTGAATATTTTGTATCGAATACTGAACAAATTGTTTGTTTTCACGACATCAATGGACCAGAAGAAAAATACGTCAATTCAAAAGCACAGCTTGCTGCGATACCCGATTGTATAGTTTCTGTTTACTTGTCAAAATTTAGTCAGCTAGTATGAAACGAACTGGTTGTTCGTCACAATTGCCACCAAAAAAAATCCATAAACCCGTTTCCATGACTGATAATTCCGGGGTTTTATTCTTAGACAGCAATGCCAAAAGTGTGAACGTAATGAACACCCAAGTATTAATAAATCACTTCCTTTTAATTTCAAAACACAAGCAGTAAAATAACACAAATCCCCCCACAAAACAAACCAAACGATGGAAGGCAATTATTCCCGGCAATCAAAGCCTAAAACATGGATCCACCTCTTCCGACCGCCCCCCCCCCTCCCCTCCATCATCCACATTCGGAAGAAATAAGTCGTCTTAATATCTTTTTCTGGAATCTCGACGATGTTTGCCTGATACACACTGATGTCCTCCCGGAATGGTTCTGTCCTGGACCCTAATAGTGTCGTCAAGAATGTTTAATCAACATATTCCTTGCAAAAGGGACAGATGACTAGCATCTGCCATCATCCTTGAAACTGTTTACAGCATAACATTATGACTTCACTCTACCCTTGGTTCCATGCATGAGATGCCGTGTTTGTGTGCTGGATATGGAATGGAAATAACATGTCCTGGAATATGATGTATCCTCGCAAAATATCCCTAAATGGGGTCGTTCCATTTTTTTCTGTCTCTTCCGAGTGAGTGATCTCCCACATAAGTGTTCGCGAGCGGTTGTCTCTTTTTTTCCGTTTGCTGCGTGGCAAGAAAAATGATTTCTTTCCAAGATGGTTCCGCTAGTGCCCGCGCAATGGAAACATACATTTTTCTTAATGGAGTATGACGACTTTGGCGAACGGAAGACGGCAGCTTTTGGTTCGTGATTTATTCCACCGCGAAGGCGCACATTTGCAAGTCACTCTCCGATCGTCCCCTTTAACATCCGATTAATCTACCCTGCATGGGTCACCAATTACATCTGCTGTTGTTACATACAAAAAAAAATGAAACGTACCACATTCGCCACATTCACCACTGCTGAGGGTAACCTCAATGCGACTCCACGCGCTCTATAATTTAGACATTAAAATAATTTATTCCAAGTACCGACCGCCAAACAATTGTCGGAGTCGGAGCTGAGAGGGCTCCCGCGGCTTGCTGGTCGTTGGAGTATCATCGAGCGAAAAACGAGAGCATGAGCTATTATTTCTACATTATACACTCCAAACTGCTGTCGAGAACTATGCGCACTCGGTTCCGCCGCAGCCGTGGCATTCATTCTAATGTTGCACATTGCGATTCCTTTCGGGCAAAAGTGCACAATGCCAAAGGGCGTTTGTTGATTTTGCAGTCATGCAGCCGCGGATCGGGCGTCGTAAATTGAACCACCCCTGAATTTCTCCCCAAGGGCAGCAGCCGGCTCGTGGTTGCTGTTGACTAGTCGTGGCTTACAGGGTGCAATAAAAATCGACGTTAAATTACTACCGTGCTACCGCGGGAGACCCTCCTCCGTATTACTGTTCAAAGAGTTCCAGTTTTCCGCGTCGCGAGTCTGGCGGAGTCTCGAAAGTGGAATCGTTTGAGCGGATGATTGTTTCATTTGAATGCTTGGACTTGGTGGAATAGTGGAGCACTTGTGGGCTGTTTCTAACATTGTCGTCGGTGGGTTTTTTAATTACCCCTGTTGCATTTTACAAGTGTGTACTTCCGGGTCTGTCGAGTTGTTTGGAGTGAACACAGTGAAGCGTGTAACCTGTTTAGTTTCTTGTGTTTTATAATGTTTGTTTCGCTAGAAATGGGGTAGTTAAATGTTGAGTACATGGCGGTTCTATGACTTATAAGTATTCACTAGAGTTTCCAAACTGTTTGAGTTCGTCTCATAGGTTGCATGCTCTATTGAAATCTGGTCCAGCCACATTTTGAAACTAAGACTTTTTCTCCGTTATTGATCCGACTGCTTTCATGTGCCAACATCTTACGATCTGCGCAACATTTCAAGTCATCTCAAGTCTTCTCCAGTGGTAGTAAATATTAAAGGGTGTATTCGATAAAAATGGCACACAGAAAATCATCTGTAACTTTTGAATCGTATGAGTAAAAAACCTAGAAATTTGAGTAGATCTTATCCATAGTGTATTATTTACATCTGCCAAGTTTCATAGTTATACATTCAGTAGTTCCAGTCATGTCGTCGAAACAAGAAATTGTCCGTGAGAAAATGTTGTGCACTCACAATCAAAATCCAGGGACGTCCCACCGGTGGATTGCTAAAAGGCTTGAAATTGCAAATACAACTGTGTCTCGTGTAATAAGAACCTTCAAGGAGCGTCTGAGTGTCCAAAGGAAGGAAGGGAGTGGTCGTAAAAGTGGTCCAATGGACAGTAAAATGGCCAGGAAAGTCGTACAACAATTCAAGAACCGTCCAAACATGTCAATTCGAGATGTCGCTAAAAGTCTAAGGTGTCAGTCGGTTTTGTGCAGAAAACCATGAAGCGTGCTGGGTTACATGTTTACAAAGTGCAAAAAGCCCCAAACCGGAATGAAAAACAAAACATCACTGCGAAAACCCGCGCCCGGAAACTTTACACGAAGCTGCTCACCAAATCCGGTTGCATCGTGATGGATGACGAAACATACGTCAAGGCCGACTTCCGTCAACTTCCTGGGCAAGAATATTTCGTTGCCAAGTCGAAGTTCGATGTTCCGGAGGATGTTCGAAAGAAGAAACTATCGAAATTTGCAAAGAAGTTTCTAATCTGGCAGGCGATTTGCGGATGTGGTGAAATAAGTGCTCCCTTCATCACTTCCGGAACAATAAACGGTGCGATTTACACGGAAGAGTGCCTTAAGAAGCGTCTCTTGCCATTCATTAAGAAGCACAAAGGATCAACTCTGTTTTGGCCTGATCTAGCATCCTGCCACTACGCTCGAAACGTATTGGAGTGGTACTGAGCCAACGGAGTCAATTTTGTGCCAAAGGATATGAACCCACCAAATTCACCGGAACTTCGTCCAATTGAAAAATTCTGGGCAATTATGAAAACGGAACTTCGCAAACATCCCAAAACTATAAAAACAGAGCTAGAATTGAAGAAAATTTGGGTAAAAACAACAAAGACACTGGGAAAATCGGTTGTACAAAATTTGATGGGTGGAATGAAAAGGAAGGTGCAGGCATTCGGGATGGGAGACGAAATTGAATAAAACAAATGTTGTAAATCAAAACTCATTAGTAGTTCTTCATTCCCTCATTCTTTAAGCCATTTATTGATATATTTATCGAATATATTTGTTTTAATTATGTTTTGTGGTTCATGCTTGGCACGTTCTCAGTGTGAAATGAGAGACACAGTTTCTGACACGCACTCACAGATTTGTAGAGAGAGGGCTGTGCTCGAAATGCGTTCTTTCATACACTCTCGCTCTCTTCTTTTGTCGTGCGATAGAGTGTGTGTGCACATAAAGTCAAGCAAGCGCAGCAAATGAAAGGGGTAAATCAAATTC
Organism: Aedes japonicus; assembly: GCA_034211315.2. Lineage (NCBI taxonomy): Eukaryota > Metazoa > Arthropoda > Insecta > Diptera > Culicidae > Aedes > Aedes japonicus. Next base: position 80,007 of record JASCZW010001880.1, on the reverse strand, counting down.
ACTTCTTCGATGCCGTACGCAGATCTGTGAGCACAGAACTGTGTACGCAGAACTGTGTTCTCACGATGAGCGCTGCATATTGTGGCAACTGAGATGAGGTCATTCAAAACTGCTAGGTACCCTTCACGCGTGAAATGGATAAGAAAACAAATCACGTGGACAAATAGAGGTTTTTTTTTTATTTACTTGAGATACTGGCGTTTTCGTGCTGACTGGTTGGTTTAAGATATTGCTTTTCTTAAAAAAGAAATGAATTCGCCTGTATTGGGATGAGCCAATTCGGATCTGAAAATGGCTGGACATCAATTGACAAGAATTTATTTTTTTAACCCAGATATAAAGTGTTAACAATTACAATTACATTACAGATTACCTAAATAGATTTAGGTAAGTTTTACGGCAAGAAATATGGTAAGCCTAGTGGAAATTTTTTATTGTTGCTACTGAATTAGAATCCGTTTTTTAGCAGTTACTAAGCTCCGTCGGTATCTATTCATACCAACGAGACTCTACGGTAATGACCCAGTAATTAATGAATAACCATCTCATCATAATTGATTGCGATATTTAGAATGGTAATTACAAATAATAAATTCACCCATTTATAGGGTAATTTTTTTACATGGTAAAACTAGTTACTAATTGTTACCTGGCTATTAAATCCAGAAACATTGCAAAACCAATTGATAAAAATGCAAACATTATCGTTCCTGTATTGTTTGATCATCTAAAGTGATTACAAAAACTGAAGGATAGATGGAAATAATGAAGGACAAAAAAAAATATGGCAGATGAAATCTTCAATATAAGGAATTCAAGCATGATTGAAATGAAGAGAAATTGAATGCTAAGAAAATCGCATCGCATTTCAAATTATATTGAAGGTACACAGTTTTAAGAAAATCGTTATTGTCTTTTACGAAAGTAATTGTTCCACGATACTTCAAAGCTCCCATCCTCGGTTTTATGAGTATTTATCACAAGCCGTGGGTACACCGGTATACGGAAACTTTACTTTAAAATTGCTATGAGAAGGGGTTTGTAAGACCTAATTTCAAAATTATTCTTCAACTAGCTAAAACTTACATTGAAATATTTGATTCTGAATCGTCGTCTATATCTGTTTTTTTTTCTCCGATTCACTTTCGGATTTGTTTCCAAACTTCGCTTCTTCAGTAGACAATTACAGCCGCTGTTTTTCTCATTAGGCGAACATTTTTCAAAAAATTGAGCTGTTGTTAAGCGTCAAACTTTGCTCGATTGTTATTTGAAATTGTTCCAGCACTTGATTATTCAACCAACAAATTTTCCGCAGTATTTCATCCCACTCTTTCAACCATCGCAAGGGTTTTCACTATGATCTTTCGTCTATGATTGTCAATCAATTGCACATGTATGCCCAAATGCATCTTCCTTTACGATGCATCAAGTTTCACGCAGCATTTTACCACGAATTTCATGCAAAATTTGTTGTTAAATTTTATGAACTACTTCTTGTTGTTAAATTTTATGAGCTACCACATTCCACCGGTTTACATGTTTACAGTTTTAATGCATCTTCGATAGGACGTAAAATTCGGTTTACGGTAATGATTTTAAAAAGTTTAGAGGAACATCGCCTGCTGTAATCCTCTACACCTGCACTAAAACATTTCAGTCCAACTTTACCCACACTTTATAAATTTTCTTCGTTTTACTCGTGACTACAGGTTTCTGTTCATCAGCTATTTGCTTGTGCTTCAGCATAAAGTGCCCGAACAAATTGTACGCTGTACTGTACTCTAACGGTTTCCCAGAAGGAACACATAGTGAGACTAAGGATTCGTTCCTATATCGTCTATAATTGTCTACTTGGAAAACATTGTTCTAGCACAGCATAATGTTCCTTTTTTCAACCATGGTAACCGAACTGAATAGCCCAACTGTTACAATCTCAAAACAGCAACAATCAATTTGGCACTGAGAAGAATCTGTGCGCAGACTTTCCTCTTTGTATAGAGTAGTGAAGTATTCTCATTTCTCCCGCTCACACGGGTGTGCGTGAAGAGTTTATTTTCACATGAAAATTACTCACTCGATACGAGGCACTCTCGCACTCTCGCTCTTTCGTATAATCTGGTGCAAGCAGGATTGAAAGTGTGGAGTCTTGTGGCTGCGATTTTGCTCATTTTGAGCTTGAGGTGTAGCACAGGATTGAATACTGTGTGAGTTATGGTTATTATGGTTGTTAACTCTCACAGTTTCCGAGGCGTTTTAATTTTCAGCTTTTATCGTGCCAATATTCTGCAAACAACGAAATGCGCATATAATTTGAAGCATGAAACGCGGTAAAAAAAACTCCATTTGTTTTCGAAATTTTGCTATCAAACAAAATTTACCGCAACACTAGAACTTTTTTCTTAGATATTATGTTGCTAAATGAATCAGAAGAGCAGAGAATCGAACAAAGCAGAACAACAAAAACCTACTACGGTATCACAGTAAAGCTAGACAGTTGTGTTCATTTGGCCGTATGCTGGTTTTCATGGCAGCCAACAGGTTTTATGAAGGTTTTCAAGTGGTCATTACATCCTTCACTAGAACACAGATGGTGAGATATTGGAACAAGCATGTTCAATAGAATATGGTGGAAGTTCATATGAAAGCTGTCGTATCAATAAGATGAATAAAGTGCTTGCTTCGAAATGTAACTGGAACAGATATTAATGAAGCCTATGTGACGAACTCAAACAGTATTAAAACTCAAGTGAATACTTCGTAGAATCGTCATGTGTGATTACCTCAACATTTGATCACCTAAATTCTTCCAATACAAATATTATAAAGCACAAGAAACTGCTAGAAAGTGTAAGCTGTTTAGTGGAATACCTGTAACCAGAAATGAGAAGAAAAATTAGTATTTTCCATTTAATTCCAACTGTCTTTATGCTTATTTTGACAAATACGCATATCTCGTTTACAATTTGCAGACTTCATCAGCGTCATGTACTAGTACAGTCAAGTTTCCCAACACAGTTCCTCTTCGACGAGTGAGTGGATCAGTTTTTTTTCATAATATTATTCAACTTGCGAAATTAAAACAAATACGAAACTGCATTTAAACATTTGCTTCAGATTACTGATCAAGTGTGGAATCAGTAACAACCTTGTGATTGAAAATTTTGAAGAAATACTCGAATTGAGAACCCATTCTAGATTCTTGCGAATCTATATTAACTATATGTCATCCGACATTAGTCTTCCATGCTATAATTCTCCTAGTGTCCACTTCCCTTACCAAAGTTCCTCCATTGATCATGATCTCTCCATGAAACAGGCTATACAAGAAGTTCAAGATCAACTTGACCTATTTCAATTCCCTATATTTTTATCGAAAAGTACCGACATGTCAATTGCAATAGTAGAATTTTCACTGATGGGTCGCGCATTGATGGATCCACTGGTTTCGGTGTTCACAACGATTACTCAGCTGCCTTCCAGCTTCGGAACCTTGTTCCGTATATGTTGATGAGCTGCGCAATCAATTTCGCATTGGGGATAATTTCCGACATGTCCATAGACCATTATTTCATCTTCTCAGATAGTCTCAGTTCTATTGAGACCCTGCAGTCGATGAATGCACTGAGGCACTCATCTTACTATATTTCAAAAATAAGGAGCAGATGTGTGCGTTGGTCGAAAGATCATTTAAGATTACCTTTGTATGGGTCCCCTCACATTGCTCAATTCCAGGCAAAGAGAAGGCGGACTCTCTAGCAAAGGTGGGCGCACAAGTAGAATTTTACATGATGAATTTTGCCCATTAGTACGTCAGAGTTCTCTTCAAAGTTGGCAAAACGATTGGACAAAGAATTCTCTTGGGCGGTGGTTACCAGGGATGCCATATTCACAGACATGTCTGTAAATTTGCAGACTTTTCATTTTTATTGCAGACTTTTTGAACGATGCAGACATTTAGCAGACATTTTTTTTATGTTGCAGACTTTTACAGACATTTGAAATATTTTTTAAATTTCAAATAAAAGTATTCTATGAAGTTCGGATTTAAAACGCATGCAGTATGCAGTATAGTTTTTAAATGCAGAATAGTAGATACAGTAAGAAGCTTTGTTGAAATGTTTTAAAATATCGCAGGTATCATTTAAAGTAGAAATCCTTGAAGAAACGAAAGCGGTGGGCCACTTGGAGACATAATGGGTCCGGAAATAGGTATTGTATAGGCCCTTTCCGAGAGTAACATGGAGCCCTACTTATGGTAGTGTTCAATCCCACGCGTGTTCAAACACATGCGAACAATTACTGTCAAAGCGTTGGTAATATTAGTTCTTTGCTATTAAGTCACAACAAAAATCAAGGTTCACAACAATACAAATCATATTTGAGAAATTTAGAGACTTCCTGGGAAAAAAAAATCTCCTATGGTCAAGTAGAAACTTCTCAGAAGTATTGAGAGCAAGCAGTTCATGCAAGAAGAACTTCAAAAATTCATTACCGAAGTTCAAGATCCTACTTACCAGAATTTTAAGACTGAACTTCCCGAAGAATCAGGAGAGGACTTATCAGAGCTTCAGGAAGAAGTGGAGGGAAGATGACTTTTCTGAAGTATGAAATTTTTCAAAGTTTTTGGAGTTCTTCCCAGGAATTCAAGATTGCATTTCCCAAAAGTTTAGAAAAAAACTTCAAATTTCAGACGGGAGCTAACCAAGAAGGGCACTATCTATAATTTCTCAAAAAATCTGAAAAAAATCCCCAGGACGATGCGTCATAGAATTTGAGGAAAGAACTTCTCACAAATTCAGGAAATAACTTCCCAGAAGTTTTGGAAGAAACTTCTCAAAATGTTAGTTGGAACTTTCTAGAAGTGCTTGGCAGCTTTTCATAAGCTCAGAGGAGAACATTCTGCATTTCAGAATAACGATTTCTCAAAATGCTTAAGAGAGAAAAGAATGAAACTTTCCAGGAGCATTGATGGTACTTTCTTCTAATATGAGCATGAATTTCTCAATAGTTCCGGATCAAACTTCCACAAATTTCTGGAGAAAACTTTCCAAAAGTTCAGAAGAGGACTTCTCAGAAGTCCTGGAAGAAACTTCAAGAACAAATTTAAGGAAATTTTTCTAAAAAAATTGGAATAAAATTTTCCTTGCAGTGCTGGATGGGACCAATCAGAAGTTTGGAAAGAATACGCTCAGGAAAAAACTTCCCCGAGTTTCAGGAAGAAACCTACCATAGAGGGCACTACCTGTAGGGTCAAGAAGGAATTTTTCAAAAAAATCAGTAAAGAACTCCTCAGAAGTTCACAAGAGGACTTCTCAGAAGTTGCGAATAGACCAAAAGTTCAGTTGGAACTATCCAGAAGTGCTAGAGAGCTTCCCTAAAGTTCCAAATCAAACATTCCAGCATTTCAGAATGATAATTGCTCGAAGTTCACAAAATCTCTGAAGTTATGGTAGATTTTTTTGATACAATCAGGAAAAAACTTTCCAGAAGTAAAGGGGGATCTTTCACAGGGAGTTTCTCAGAAATTCAGGAAGAAACTTCCCCGAAGTTCGAGACAATACTCTCTGAAGTTCAGAAGAGATTATTTCGGCAGTTTAGAAAAGCACTTCTCAGAAGTGAAGGGAGAAATTTTTAGCAACTTAAGAAGATTTGCCAAGAAATTCTGAAGAGTACTTTCTCAAAATTTTGCAGAAACTTTCTTCGTAGTTCAGGATGGGACTTATCAGAAGTTTAGAAAGTAACTATGTTCAGAAAAAAAATTACCAAATGTTTCTGAAAGATAAAGTTGGGATCTTAAATGTGAATTTTGAAAAACACAAGGAGTGACTGCCAAGAAGTTCATGAGGAATTTTGCCTGAAGTTAAGGTGGAAACTTCCCAGAATAAAGCAAAGAGCCATGCAGAAGATCAGGAGAGAGTTTCCCAGAAATTTAAGAGATAATCATTGACTAACCGAAGAAGCAGTCTGTACAAAAATCATTCATATGACCATAATGATATTGGTGATCATGAGGAATGATGACACCATATTAATATATGGTATACATCATCAATGGTTATTGTTGAATAAAAAATAATTCTGTTGAATCTATCAAACGAAAATTAAATTTTGAATTAAAATTCAAAACTGGAAAGAGTGTTACAGGGGGAAAAAACTATGGAAAATTGTGTCATCTATGCGAATGCTTCAAGCTTCAGTGTCACTTTAAAAATACGAACCAATAGTGTAAGGTTGCATACAATCCAAGAAATAGATGCGGTTGTTACATTCCATTATTCCAAATGTTTCGCCGAGATCGTGGTTCAAAGGTCTGGATGTAAGTCGCGGTTTCATTCGTGTGATGTCAAGACTTAAATAATCAAGAGTGACTGTGTAAGTAAGTTGTTAGAAATAGATCTAAAACTCCTAAATTTTCCAAATTATTTCACTTCTCATGATACGAATACAAGTACTATCTATCGGGCTAATGATTCGGTGTATAAATCATGATTGATTATGGATATATTACTGTCATCTTGAAGATTTAAAATACATCATCTAGAAAAGCATCAGTTTCCTACCTGCTGAAAAAGTTTGCTCCAAGTTTGCTTGTGTATTTTGCATTTGTTCGCGTGCACCGGAGGAATATCTTCATCATCTCTTTCTCACATCTAGGCTTGTTGCCAGAATGTGATGTTGAACATTGAGTTGAATTTCTTTCATATTTAGGTGATCTGAAATAACTATTTGTTTCATGTCTGTTGCAGTCATTTGATGTTAATCTATGCTTATGATTAAATTGTTCATCATCTAGCACTATCAAATGCAAAAGAAAAATTTATTTCGGAGCTGTCCAACAGAACGCAACGCTAAATAATATGGCATCACTGTTGCTTTTGAGAGAGCCAATGTTTCCTCTCTTCTTTGTTAACCATGGATATAGTGCACCGGTATTGTAACGTGTAGCCTGCTGTCTCTTACATTTCTAGATTTTTTTTTTATTAGGGTGGATCTAACATTGAAAGATTCTCTTTGATTACTTTCTCTTTCATCCATATTCCAACCACCTTTACGTTTTTTATTCTGTCTAGTTTGCTAGCCAGCACTGTTGTGTTTCGATCGGTACTAAAGAATCTCTCGAAAGCTTTATGATGGCGCTGGAATGAATGAAAGAGAGTGAGTTCGGAGAGAATCTCTCAATGTTCGATTCGCCCTAATGAAAGTAAACCGAGATTTGTTTACAAGCTCTGACTATCGTTTCCGTGAGTTGACAATTTCTTTGCCAGTCGGTCAATGTCTAAAGCGGCATGGCGGTAGAAACCTGTAGACAGAGCGAGCGGGTTGAGGAAATCGACGTTTGCAGCAACTTGTGAACCTTCGCACACATGCACGGAGTTGTTGTATGTCTGTACATAAGATTGCGGAGCCCAAGAAATTTTTTTTTTTGATCGAAATGCAATCCGCATGCTTTTAATAAATCCCTGCAATTTAGAACTTTATTCCATGGCTATGCAATTTTCTGAGTCTTATGTTCGTTTCTTAAGGTATTTTCCGATTGATCCGAAGTAAGTGGAGGGATTAATGTCTAAATATTGACAGTTCTAATTATAGCTTACACACAGCTTCATAAAATGTCCCGGGTGCTGAATAAACTGCTTAAAACCCATCTCGTACCCTACAGGGTGCGGCAGAAAATAATGCGAAAATGCTCAAACTTGAGTATTGGGTTAGTTCGTGTAGCTAGTGTGACTAATTTCTGTCGAAAGTGTATTTGTTTATAACTTTCAAGTGCTGCATCCAAACTTTCTATTTGTTGTATTGTAAATTCGTCAAAATGTTCGCGAAAGAAGTGATCACCAGTTTGTTGCTCGCCCAGGAGAAGCCAAACGAGATTGTTTAAGGTTTGGCAACAGTTTACCGCCTTAAAAAGGCCCTACAGGATGGTCCTAAGCAGCGGAAGCCGGGAAACAGACGTTCCGAATCGTTCCGAAAGATTGATTTCCTTGTTGAAGAAGGAACAAATGATAATCCTGTTCTCCGACAAAAAACTTTTCAGTATCGATGCTGTGGCCAACAGCCGCACGGACCGGTTCATTTCACCGTAGAAAATGGAGAACTTTCCGGAAAAGGTGTAATTCAAATTTCAAACCAAACAACGGGTTGGAAATGCCGCCTATTGCCGCCTATATTTATTGATGCTGGAGTTAAAATACCGAAGCATATATCGGTATTTCAAAGGACCAAGTGCTTCCCTGGGTGAAGGCCAACTTCTCCGAGGACCAAAACGTTGTCCTACAGCAGGATGGAGCGCCGTGTCACACGTCAAATCGAACCCAACAATGGTTGAACGATAACATGAAGTTTTGGCCGAAGGATTTGATTTGGGCATATGTTGAAGCACGAGACTGCAAAACTTCACATTCTAGTGTGAAAACCCTGAGGTCAACCATAACACGCACATGGCAGTCAATGTCGGAGGATTACGTCCGAAAGGCATGCTCTGGCTTCCGGCGTTTGCTCGAGGATGTTATTAACAGAAATGGAGGACACATTGAATAAATTTGTTTAAAAGGACTTTATAAAGATAAATGCACCCGAATCGTTGAATTAGTTGAACTAGTTGAAAATGGGATTTGAAAGAAATAGAACGAATTTTTCGCATTATTTTCTGCCGCACCCTGTATGTTAATGCATTTTTGTTGAAAAGATATGAGGTTTTTACGCCCAATTCAAACGGGCGTTTCTCATCAGCCAAAAACTCTTTCAGACGTTAAGTCAGACAGTGTTAACCATAAATGAATAAGTAACTTCCCAATATGCACCATAAACACTAAAACCTATTGAACTGTTGATTAATTCACTTCCGCTGAGTGACTTCCAACAAGGCTTAACTAGATTGTACCCTCTGTTGCATCTTCAGTGAAAACACAAAACGGCTACCTTTACGCCCCTTTTCCTAGCAAAAAAACACTCAAACTGTTTTGTTTGCAAAGACCACATAATTACATATCATCGCTTTTAAAAAAACAACCACGATTACCTTGTATGCCCGCCGATGTTCGCCGGAGTTCTGCAAACATGAGGACACAAAACAAATGATTGTTATTTTTCCGCCTCAATTGTGCCACCAATCCGACACTGAAACCGTCTAACAACCAAGTGATAAATGTTCCATAATTGCACCAATTTCGGACGGACACTAATTATGAGGCGCTCATTTTTTTCCCAACCTCCTCCATTGGCACGATCCTGTACTACAGATTGAGATGCCATAAAGAGTTGATTGATGAAGCGTTTGAAAGCCAAATGAATCAAATCACGGCGAAGCGTTTCTAGTCGCTTTCCACGCTCGCCGTGTGTGGGGATTCGAGGAAACAACTTACTTGACTTTGAGAAATGTGCGAAGTTGCAGCTGTAAAAAAAAAAACCTTTCTTGTCAAACGGAGTGATCAATGTTTTGATTTGCTTATTTTCTGGCAAACAAAACAGATCGACGTTATGAAAAAAAAATGGCACATGAGTAATGAGCTATCGAAGCTGGGTCAAGCCACGCAGAAGACGGGGAAACAATGTTGTGCCGCATTTCAATCAATCACGAAGATCGATATCTGTCGATGATCGATGGATAACCGAACCGCAAGTCGACTACTTAAATACTAGCAGACTCATTGCGCGCTACCCCCGACGAGAACAAAAGTAACGGTAAAATTAGTAATGAAAACTTACTCACAAAACCGCAGCACGGGAAACAACGACGCCCTGCCGATCGTGCGCCTATTTGTCCTTGGGACCAATCAACGGCAGCAGGAGGGCTGTTAACTGTAAAAGTGTACTTCAATAGAAGCAGCAGTCGTCAAGTACCAAGTTCCCAAGTACCACCCGTCGTGTCGTCGGTCCGAGGGGAGCCATGGAAACCCCTCCCCTACCGACCGCAACACCGGCCTACTTCAATCAACCGAAAATTTACACCTTCACCTTCGAAGGTGTGTGTGTGTGTGTGTGTGTGTAGGTGCAAAAGGGACGGGCGATGCGTTTTCATAGCCTACTTAGAAAAATGAACGGTATTTTGCAGCTGAGCCGCCGATACGTTTACCTTTTATTGACGAGAAGCGATCAGCCTTAGGAGGAGAATGGATTGTCTGTTGGGGTGTTTGTGTTCAGGGCGCACCCACCATTCTCGAATGGAATCGTTCGGTGAGGGGGATTTTACGTTCTTGATATTTAGGGACGGATGGACTGGAGGTGGAGAGAAGGAGTGTTATTTGTAAGGGGGAGGTCGAAAAATGGTTAATAAACATAGACTTGAGCTATACTGATTGTGAGCCACAAGTATTATGTTTCGGATAGATGCAAACAGCCTTAAAAGCAATCAAGAAATTGATTTTCCGAAAGGGGCAATCGGGTGGTATCTTAGACAGCTATTATTAGGCGACTTTTGGATCGTTCTTGTTTAAGGCGACATTTTTGGGGTGTACATTTTCATAACGGATTGTTTGCTCACCTTATTGGGGTGCGTCATGGGATATGAGATCTACCACAGTGGTTCGGATTATATCAAACTAGGATTGCATTTTGGCTGAGAGAACATACCAGAATTCTTATTAAATTTTAGTCATTATTTAAAATGACAAAACTTGGGTTGCTCCATCGAGGATGAGATTGAAACAAGGAAAACATGGGTTAGTCTTCATTCATGTAAGAGCTTATATTTTGTTTGATATATTCTCATAGCTTATTCATATTCAATATTTATCAATAAAACTCGATTTTTTTTAAATCAAAACAAACAACGAAAATAGCAACACTGAATAACTTCATCAAAGTTTCTATCAAGGTTGACGGCTTATCATTTTTGACTTATCCATATTCATTTGCCGATAGTTCTTCTCAGAAGCTCAATTTCAAAATATAATGTATGATGAACTTATGGTGCTTGAGTAGACCTATCAACTTGTCTAATAATACATAGCTCTATCTCTCATATCTGAGGAATAAGAGCGTAGACTCGCAGTGATCTTCGCGATGATATTCGCGGTGAAGATCACGCGATTATCATCGTGAAGATCACTGTGAATCATACGCTCTCATGTCGAAGATATAGGAGTTAGAGCAATGTACTGTTAAACAAAGTTGTAGGTCAACTTATGCACTACAAGTTCATCATACATCATATTATCAAATCGACCTCTGAAAGGAGATATTAGCAACATGAATATGCCTGAGTCAAAATGATAAGCCGCAACCCTGGTTTCTATAATGAAAACTAGTCAGGTATGTTTCGAACGGTGAATTCCTATACTTTGATATTAGATTTATAATTACCAAACATATAATGTATAGGGTATGCGTCCCTTGACTCAGCCTAATCTGGCAACGATCGATTACATTTTTTATTGTAACTCATGAAGTATTTAACTGTAAGCGATATCTAGCTTACCATACACTTGCTTAGATGCGTTTAATAAGATCTTTGGTGGTATGTATCACGACAAGCTAAACAATTCACTTTATAAAGTCAGAAACTGATGAGGGATATGGATGTAATGTCGGTCTATAAGCATCAAATTGGGTCAATTCTGGGATGCAACTTCGTCCCATTCGAGCAATTTTTATTGAAGTACACATTCTTTTACCAAGCTACCCCTGATGCAGAGTCACCGATCGTGCTCATATACTACTTTTTGCCGTGATCTGGTTCTAGCGATATTTTTTGTTTCCCTCTCGATCGATACTACCGTTCAAATGCCCTTTCGCTCGTTTTCAACTTGCATCTTTCAATTTCAAAGCCTGCCGTACTCTAATGGAACTATCAATACCTTCTCTTCATTTCTTCGTTCTAGCAATAAATCACTGTCCACTCCTAGAGCCTCTCATATTGATGGGAAATTATCTGCTTCTGACAAATTTCATCAATATCGTTTTGTTGATTATCGCTGAATTAATGGCATACTTGGAACATAGGCCGAATGAAGGAGCTAGGCTAACATTAAATCCCCTTACTTTATTCACGTTTGTCGCTGAAACACTTCGGGCACTTCGTTTTAGAGATAGCAGCGCTTCAAGTGGTCGGGATTGCAAGTTTTTCACAGCGCTTTGTTGTTTGTAAACTGTTCTGCTCGTTTTTTACAGTTCAAAATAAACGTGATTCCAAGATATTCATCATGTAGGAAGAGAAAAGAAAAGTAATTGTGCACAGTTACCTGCACAAATAACCTACGACTATTCGGGAGCTGGCAAAACTGCTGAATTCTAAAAGTACTGTGATAAAAAAATATAAGCTAACTTTTACTATTGCCGGCAAGGTACATGTAAAGTGCCGGACTGGAATCGATGATCGTCAACTGTGGGTGAGGATCATTCGAAAAATCAAAGCTAATCTTCCCGACTAGAAAGATATAACAACATAATATCAGTAGTGGCGAACCAGCCCACGAGGCTGAAAGCCACAATTATAAAGAAATAAAAAAAAAAAAAAAAAAAAAAAACATAATATCAGCTTGAGTTATTATGTTATATTCCTTTTCTTTTACAAGCTTTGTTATAAACTTGATGAAGGATGTTGTTAAAATATCATAATTTATATCAAAACCCCTTTTGTCTAATCAGAAGAATAACATAGTATGTTACATATCACAGTATGTTATAATATAACAAACTATACTTCATTTTCAAGTTACACCATAACAGGCTCCTAATACATTATGTATTATGATATAATTATATAGTTCTTTTCTACAAGTTTTCCAATTTCTTTCATAAAGAAACAAACAGTGCCAAGAAACATTTTTTTATAAGCAGTCATTATTTTTATTGTGAAGATTTTCAGCTAATATCATCATATCATGAATGAAAACCGCTTGTTGATCAAAGAGAGTTAAGTAAATGAAAAGAAGAAAAAAGCCCATTCATTTACAAATAGTGGATCATGAATTAAAATAAAAATACGATTCTTCGCATGAAACTGGATAATTAAATGGGGGCGACCCCGGCGTAGTGGTTAACATCAATACGAGTTCGAATCTCACCCCCAGACAAGGAAAAAAAGAAGAATGGATAAGTAAAATTAAACATAAGTTTCTTTGAAAAAAATGGTATACATACATCTAACTTCTCACCTTGTACAAACCGTTAGAAACCTTAGGGCGCAGTGGAATACATCATTATTTCCATATAAAAACTAAAATACCATGCTTATAGGATTTCAGATTTAGCACTAAGGGATGTCGAGTTTTGTAAAGTCAAAAAGTATTATTACGAAGAAATTGAAATTTGCACCAAAAATCTATGTAAGATTTTTGAATTTAATGATTAATTCGTTTTCCTAACAGACCAATGCCTAAGTATTCATCGGTTGCCAATTAGTTCTCTAAACAGTGGTTAAGTTCTAGGGACAGTTTTATCTTCAAGATAAATTTTCGAAAACATGTTTATTTATGAGACTTCGAAAATTAAAAATTAAGTCGTATCAATGATACGCTTCGATTATGTGTAAGCATCGAAGCACAAAGTAAGGAAGAGGAAGAATCTATAACCTTATTGATTAAACTATTAAGATTGATTAATAACTAAAAGTCTCAAACAAGATAATTAGCAATAACGAATAATATTGTTAAAAGAGTGTCATATTTTGGTGTAAATTTGTTACAGAATATAAAACATGTCATAAAAATAATTTGTAACAAAGTTTGATATATTTATGACAGAATATTTTATGGGTCTTGTTCTCTCCATAATGAGTTACAATCATCAGAGGTGATTAGAATTTTGTTATTTTTCTGTTATGTTCTTCTAGTCGGGTATTGTTCTGCTACTTATCGGTGTTATCGGTCGCGGATTGTGGAGGTTGATAATCAGGGAAATCGAAATCAGATCTCCCACCCGGTGAGCCTCGGTGGCCACTATCGTTTAGTGGACCGAGTGCTCACATAACACATACACAGCGTAGGATCAAGGACGATCAAACATAAACCAACATTTGGTGCCGTGACCAGGATGGTCATGGGCATGAAAAAAAACGTTAATTGACACATTTTGGTGGACACGTCGATGGTAAACGGGATCGTTGAGTGCTAATCACACCAGGAGCAACACGTAGCGGCTGCAAGGGCCCCGTGTAAACGAATCACAATTGGAGCCCCACCGGAGGTTCAACGAGCAATCAAGCATCAATCAACGAAAGGCGGTGAGTACCGTTCTAAACCTCGCTTAAAAAAAAACAAGTGTTGTCTAAGTTTTAGGCACAATGGCGGAGAAGAAAATCACGCAGAAGAAGTTAAAAATCGACAATGCGTTGGCGTCAATAGCCCGGATAGAAGGTTCTTGGCGACTAACCAGCCTGCAACATGAAGTCCAACCGCGATTGACCAGGCTGGAGGTTTTATTCTCAACGTTTGAGGAGCTTCCGGGTGAGTACGAAGGCTTTCACGAAAAAATAGTGGAGAATAGCCTTAATTTGCGGGCCAAAGTGGCCTAATTTTTAAGTTACAACCTGAGCCCCGCATTATGCCGCAGCCCCCTGAAGCACTTATTACACGACACCTGAAATTGCCCACGATTGAATTGGCGAAATTTGATGTTAACATCAATGATTGGATAACCTTCCATGATACCTTCAATGCTATTATCCAAAGTTAAAAGGATATTAGCTGAATTCAAAACTTACAATATTTGAGATCCGTCCTTCGGTGAGACGCTTTGAAATGTATTGGAACGATGCAAATCTGTGCAGCTAACTATCCGATTGCCTGGGAAGCTTTACTGACAAAGTACCAGGACAAACAATTACTCAAGAAAAAGCACCTGCATGGACTCACATCAATCAGCAAACAATTCGGAAAATTTGCGTCATTGGGATCATGCGTGGAAGAATTCCACAGAAATGTAAAAATCCTAGAGTAGCTAAGGTGAATCCGTCACGAACTGGGACACGATTCTAATTAACTTCTTGTCTCTGAGAGTAGATTCGCGCACTCTCAGAGATTGGGAGGAAGATCATGCTGATATTTCTACATACAAAAAATTCAGGAAACAATAGCGTTAAGCTCAGAACGAACAACTACGCCCAAGCAGCCCCCAGTTGGCTCGAAACTAACCACGCATTTCGCAACAGAAAAAAGATTCCTCGTTGTGCAGCGTGTAATGCAGATCATTACATCTCTAAAAGTGGCGCATTTGAAAAAATGCCGCGTACGGAAAAATTTACCATAGTCCAAAGTAAGAGATTATGGAGCAACTGTTTATACCCTGGGCATATGGCCAAAGCAGTACCATTATAAAATATTTCATAAGCACGCTTTGTCAATACAAAAGCCATCATTAAGCCATATAGATTCTTGCGAGAGCATAAAGCATATGCTGAAGCATTTTTATTATTAAAACTTTATGATAAGATGCTCTACCAGTGCTGTCAATACAATTAAACAAAGATGGATTCGCATAGCAAAAAACTAGGAAAAAAAAGTGGCACGTTTGAACGAAATATTGAGCAAAACTTCTTGGGCATTCTGGATAGTAATTTGCCAACTACCCATAAATTGAGGTTGTTTAAAAAACTAAAACATCAGTCAGTTTCCATCCAGATGGAATTACCTTAAGGCATGTTGCTTTGACGCTTTGTATACGGCATTGTTTTCCGGTATTCTTTGGTATAAACTGTCTTCCTGCGGACTAACTTCTGATGTAGCTTGAACTGTCAAAACTCTTTCTGGCAGCAGCTTGGTTACCATATAAGCTGTTTGACAACTAAACGGTCTTGCATTATGCAAATTAGCGTCGCAAAGATACAGTTTAGCCTCAAACTTCAAGAGAACAATTATTAATATTAATATCAATTATCAGTATAGATATTTTCATGAAAACAAAACAGCATTATCAATAATGGCTCATTAAAATCAATGTTAATGCGGCTGTTTTCATTTCAATCTCAAGGCAGGTTTATAATTTTCATATATTATAATACATTTTCTTTAACCCGGCTCATTGCTGTTCGGTAACTTATGTGGGATAAAAAAAATTAATCAAGAGTGATTGAGCAAAAAATTCATTTTCAACGAAGAATTACGATTTTTGTAAACAATACTATTTTTAAGAAACAACAACTTATTTCAAAACATGCCTAGTTTTTAAACTCTTTTCAAGCATTTTACACAATGAATTTGATTTGGCCAAAATTTGCTCACTTAAGGTTGAAACTAGTCATAAATAATGATAAATCAAGTTGAGATAAATGTTTAACTTCTAGAACCCTGGCGTTTTATTTGACATGAGTAAATTTTCTGTTCAATTTTTTTTATTGAAATGTGTTTGTCGAGAGTGAAAGAAATTTATGAATACGATTATAATATGCATAAAAACTGGTTTTGGCAAGCGTCTGGTGGAAGCGGCACAAAAGAGGCAATAAAAAATGTCAATTTGTTTTTATTGTAGTTTACCTATGGTTTTCAAACAGTTTTTAAATCGATCATAATAAAGTCTAGGCACTAGGCAAATTTCAGTCTTCATGAAGCTTAGGGGGAAGTAATCAAGACAAACATGCCTTGAAGAGGGTTTTATGGGAGTCGTTTTATAACACCCTTTTAGGAATTCACAAAACTTTGAATGTTACTTGGGATTACCTATAAGGCAAGCAGCATGCATGGGTTCATTAAAATATATAGTTTGCAATTCAATGATTCATAAACAATAAAAATACTTTATGTTGCATATGTTAGACACTTCCTATAATTTTGTAATATAGTATGGGCCTATGTAAACCGTTTAAAACAGTTCAAAAACAATTTTAACTATTTGCACTACGAAAGCTAGGTAGACGTTATTACAACCTGACTGATTCCACGCCAAATCGGTCGGTCACCAAACTCAACTATCTTCGATTTTGATGAAACTTGGTACACGTCTTCGGTATGTTGAAAAAAAAAAAAATCCACTGGTGTTAAGATTATTTGGATTCAAGAGTAACTTTTGAGATGGGTGTATGTTTTTTTTCCAACATTTTACTTGAAAAATCGTAGTTCAAAAACCATTACATTTAGAGAAAAACTTTATATGGGGGAGTTGTAGAGAACTAAAAAGGCTTTGTAAAAAAATGTACACTGAAAAAAAAATTTTTTCATAAACAAAAAATCAAAAATAAATACTAAAAATCAAATATAAAAAAAAAACATATTCTTAATATTTTTCAAATTTGTTTTGTGGAAATTTGAGAAAAAAGACACGTTTTGAAAAAAATTCTAGGATGGACGCTCTTATAATAAAAAAAGTTTTCCGAAGAGCGAACTTTGGTGCATATTTCAAATTTTGGTTATTCATTATTATAAATGAAAATTAATTATACAATATGATTTTGGAGATCATTAAAAACAATAATGATTCTGATGATAAATCACCTGAACGCAACCGTTTTCGAGATTTTTCGGATTTTATTTCAATAGAATGAAAAAACATAAGAAAATTCGCTCTTTTCTTAAGTTAATCGAGATTTCCACCAGAAATGATAAATTTTCCAAGATCTTCATATGATAACGTTCACATTTCTCTAATGTCCTCTTTTCTTTTGATATCAGGATGATAAGAAGACTCATTTGAAAAGAACAAGATAAATAGCACTATTGTTTTAATATTGCAATCAATATATTTATAATTGTTTTATGGCTGTATCGGTCGGGCCACTCAGAGAATGAAGGGAGCGAATTTGCTAAAGCGATGAAAGTAACAGCGAGATAGATGTCGCAGGGGCGACAAGTGTGAAATGGACAGATGATGAAATTATGCGGAGGGTCATATAGAAGAAGCATATTAATCGAACTGCTGACTATTTTGCCAAGCTAATATTGAGCTATTTAACAAGGGCGTAGCTGGAATCAACGTTTCGCCAATATCGGCTAAAAAGTTCCTGAACGTAAATTATGCCCGCAAAAAGTTCAAAGATGTTTCAAACGGCATTCGGACACACATATTTGGGGATCAAGCGGAGGAGGATGACCTGGAACAATTGAAAGTGAAAGCAGCCGAATATGACGAAATAATCGCGCAGCTAAAGGACCGGTATGCTGATCCAGAAACTTCGAGGGACGATCAAGTAAGGATACTTTCGGTTTTACCACAATCTTGGACAAATCAAAGAGTAATGGCAGAATTTGGAATAACAAACAAGTACATCGTATCACAAGCTAAATTCCTTGCAAAGCACGAAGGTGTTTTAGCTGCCCCTAACGAAAAGCTGGGACACAGGATTCATAATATATATAAAAGCAATCAATAGTTTATATAATGTTTATGTAATATTATCAATGACGGAGACTAATAAATGGTATATATAAATATAAATCCAACCATAATTCATTATTTTTGTCTTATAACTTTAAGTGAAGCTTTTCAATCGACGAGCTGTTAAGAGTAAGTAAGAGGCACATACATGTGTTTTAAAAAGGCTAAAAACACAAGAGAAACAATCGTTAGCTATTGTTGTTTTAATATCACGAGTAATTTATGAAAAGGGCGTATTTTTTGAGGTTTTGAAATTTTATTGAAAGAAAATCAGAAATATCTTGAAAACGGTTGCGTTTACGTGGTTTATCATTATAATCATTATTGTTTGTAATGATCTTCAAAACCATATTGTAACATCAAAATTTATTTATAAGAATGAATAACCAAAATTCGAAATATACACCAAAGTTCGTTGTTTGAAAAACTTTTTATTATAAGAGCGTCCATCCTAGAGTTTTTTTCAAAACGTGTCTTTTTTTCCTCAAATTTCCATACAACAAATTAAAAAATATTAAAAATATTTTTTAGATATTTTATTTTTAGTAATTATTTTTGACTTTTCTTGATGAAAAAAAAATTTTTTTTTCTGTGTATATTTTTTTAAGAAAGGCTTTTTAGTTCCCTACAATTCCCTTATATAAAGGTTTTTCTCTAAATGTAATGGTTTTGAACTACGATTTTTCAAGTAAAATGTTGGAAAAACACATACGCCCATCTCAAAAGTTACTCTTGAACCCAAATTATCTTAACACCAGTGGAATTTTTTTTCCAACGTACCGAACTCATGTGCCAAGTTTCATCCAAATCAATGATGATCGGGTATGATTTTTGGGATTTCCGGCACATTCTGGATGGAATCCCTCACCTCCTTCTTATAGGCCGTGAGGTATGTTCATCAAATTAGATGAGCTTAAAAACGAAGAGAGTTTGCCGTGATAGCTTTTATAAATGATGTTATTTCGCAAAAAGAGAACACTCCTGAGATGAAAAATTAGAAGAAAGATTAGTAATCTCCATTTAATTCCAACTACCTCTATTGCATATCTTGACAGATACGCGTATTTCGTTTACAATGTGCAGAGTTCTTCAGTGCTGTATTAGAATACGACACTGAGATGGAGAGGTCGAAGCATGCTTTGCTCGACGGTGGAAGCAAATATGTTTTCATCCGTCAATTTTTGTGATTTTTTCCTGATTTTTCGCATTTAACGTACTGTTTGTAATTTTATGAGTAATTGTGATAATGTGTCGACCAGAGTTCTATCGTGGTATTGAGCTGAGGTGCTCAAATATCCCAAATCACAACCCGCTCTTAACAGCGGCCGAAGCAGCGGAAGCAACCAAATAGCAAATTCAACAGACGCAGACCGAACCCTATCAGTTTCGCGAAGTGAAAAAGAAGGACAAGCTGAAAATGTCCTGCCAATAGGAAACATAAGGAACGAATAGAGCGGCGATCGGATCAGAGTCGAACGTGGTTCAGGTGAAAAATATCTACATCAATACCATGTCGGCAATGGTACTGGTGAGTGGAGGAACAGGTTTACGACGAGAAGTTTGCCGAACATCGATGTTTGTGGGATACAGTGTTTCCGAAGTGTCCGGACAGAATGCCAACCAGTCAGACCCCACAATGGATTTTCAGACAATTGAGAGGTGGTAAGTGCTCTCAAAAACGCGGAGCGAAACAGGTAATTGTTATCCTTTTATCTCCTGAATTGTATGAACTATATTATATGATCACATCACTTATCAAGGTGAATCCTGATCCAACGACCCCTACCCTACTAACATAGAAAACCCTCCTTCCTGTGACCTTTGTGGGGATGCAGAGGTAAACACGGTCCCTAAACAACAAAGGTCACGCTAACTTTCCTTTCCTATTCCCACCTGATTGCAAGGACGTGGCCGGCGCCGTTATTGATTACTAAAAAAATTGAATCACTGAAACTTGTACAGTGCGAAAGGTCGGTTACTCCCAGCCCCATTCAGCTGATTCATTGTGCAATTTCATTGATTTTGATCAATCACGGAGTAGCAACCATCAATACGTGCAGTCAGTCAAGCTAAGCTAAGCTAAGCTAAGCTGTATTAGAATACGACACTGGAAACACTGAAGACATTGTTAACGAAATACGCGTATCTGTCAAGATAAGCAATAAAGGTGGTTGGAATAAAATGGAAATAACTTATCTTTCTTCTCATTTTCTAGATAAAAGTAAGCAAACGAAAACAAAAAATGGTCACAGAATTTAATATTTATAAGATCTGTTCAAATCAAGAGTAATGGTTCTTCAAATGCTACTGCTAAATTCTCAGTTGACGACGAACCATCCCAGGAGGTTAAGGCCACTCAATAAACTTAAAAGAAAGAAAATATCTCGGTAATATAAAAAATTCTGTTTGCTGTGATTATTCCATAGTTGATCGTCAAATTCGAATTGAAGAAACAGAATTTTAATCCCCGGTTCATAGCATAAGTGTTCACAAATTTGGCCGTGAACCACGTTTCGCAGCTCTTAGTATTTGCCATCTTTCAGCTGCGCAAACTGTTCCAATATTCAATCTCATTATCGTTTGCGTTCATCACCCGAACCGGCCCAATGCCATATCATTAACTCATCAAACCATTTCTGCAACCAACAGCAATTTGATCCGCTCAAGAATACCGAAGCAGGCGCGTCCTTCACCTTCAAATTCTTTATGGACTCCCGTGATCTATCATTTATCCCGTCCACCGTCGCCATCGGCCAACAAGGAACGATGCGTCCCCATAAATTAGCGAGCACTCAGGCAAGCGACAACATTCCCGGCCGATATGGGAGCCCTCCGTTGAGTTCTCGTGTAATATTCATTACCCTGGTTGCATATAAATTTCTCATTAATTGCCCACAGGATCCATGTTCTAGAGCAACGATCGTCATAAATCTCAAGGAACACCGGCGGCTCCGAGTACCTACGTTATTTTTTCCTTTTTTTTTTGCAACCTTCAGCAACTCCACCGCACGCGGATCTAAGCGAAAATCCATGTCGGGAGCTCAGTCATGCTGCTGCAGTTCAACTTTCTTCCTCATATTTGTGTGTACCTACTTCTCCTCCAGCCATCCAACCTCCTTCCACGGCTATTAATAGGATAATTACCTTCCCTCGTATGGCTCCGGCCCACTCCCATCTCCGGGGCGACTGGCGAAGAATAAGAAAACCATCCCCGAGGCAATCGATAAAATGATTTAATGCTGAAAGTTAATTAAGCACGACGGAGTTGTGCTTCATTTGCATAAAGCCGGCTTCAGCTCCCTTCCCGCCAAACACACGGAGCGAATGATAGTGATCGACGAAAGGAGACGCTTGGTGATTAGTTCCAGTTAATAACCTCACTTAGTGCACATATCAGCATTTCAGATTTACTTTGTCGGGTTGGGCTGCAATTCTAATCACTTACCTAAGGGGGGTTCTGGAGGTAGGGGGGGGGGGGTAATGGTGTTTGATGGAGTGAAATATTTATCACTCCGGGAAAAACCGGTACTCGCAGGCAGGTTCGTATGACAGTAATGTGATAATTTGCATTTCCTCGTTCCAGCATCAGTCAGCACCCTCCAGTGGATGCGAATTTATGAATAAGGTAGGATGGTTGACTGCCTTTAGAAAAACGTTTGATCTTAATGATCAGTTGATTATTTGTCCTCAACTTCTGTCCACCAGTTGTTAGAAAAAAATGCCAAATTCATCACCAGTTCATATTTCTCCTCGCACACATCGTGTGACTAACGCCATTTTTACCGTGGAAGGTTTACAAGTTTTTTTGTCTCCATTTTCATCGACTTCGAATGGGTAGGGCCCTTCAGATCAGTCGATTGGTCCTTCTACATTAAACGACCCACGCTTTACATACTGGCGTCGTGAGACACAACAGACACATATTAAATTGTGCGTAATTCCACGCCGCTGTTGCTTGTCGTGCTTAATTAAATTATGCTAATCATCGGGCTCTGACACTAGCTGTTTAAACAAGCCATTAATTTCGGAAGCACAACCAGTCGGTCGGTCATTTCCGTTGATTTTACCATTTTTTTTATTACTTTACTCTCGTATCACATTTTGATCCAGTCGGAGTGATGCGGTCATAAATCTTTCACGATTCAATTCGGATGTGGACACAAGGGAGAGTGAGCAGTTTGGTGCAATTTCACTGTTTGGAAAAGTGAAGGATCGCATTTCGTAAATTTGTCCCGCACCCGTCGACGAGTTTGATTTTGGAAACCATTGGAAACCATGTCATGGAACTAGAAATTCAATCATTTTTTTCTAACGAAAAAGGTTACTGTAAAAGGACCACTCGTTTTTTTTAATTACGAAAATGGAACATCAAACAAAACTATGACGTACATGCTCTGACATTTAGATCGAATATCAAAGAGATTGATTCAAACAGGATAATACTATCGAATTTAATTGTTATTACACTTCGTAATATTGAAAAGCTTGCACGTGGTCGTCAATCATCACAAACAAATCAAACGGTTTTGAGGCAAAATATAGAAAGAAGAAATGGGTCACATAAGGCCGTTGAATAAACCACAAATGTGGGTATTTTTAATTCAAATACTCCAGAAAATGTGACCACGCAATAATTACGTAGTTTTCTCCAGACGTCATGTTTACCAATTATTTAAAATGAAATAAAAATTATATAGCATGAACAGAGAGATGAGCGATGTTTCAACCGAACATATAGGTTCACAGCTTTGTGGGCAATACAACATCGTTGTTGACATTTAACGTAATTCTTAAGATGTCGCCACACGGCAGCTATTTAATGTATACTAGCTGATCCCGGTGCAAGCGTTGCTACGCCTGCAACTAAATGTATGAACTTTTCAAACAACTGACACTTTTATTTTTTTTTCAGAACATTCTTCTTACCCAAACAATACACAGTTTGTGGATTAGTTACTTGGATAATTCTCAGGTTTGGTTGAAATTTGTGTTTGAAATCATCTTAGAATCATTTCTTGCATTCAAAAAATCCCGCATACCAATTTTGGTTCCATTGTCTTGATTAGTTCTCGTGTTATGCAGAACTTTGTGTTTCATTTGTATGTTAGCGCCCCCTTCTAGAAAGGGTAACCGGTCTCAAACAATCATAAGAACCTTTCCCCGCCCAAAAAAATCCTGCATACCTATTTTCACTCCGATCGGTCCGAAAGAAATTCATTTTAATATATACAAAAATCCAATAACCCCCACATGCCAAATGTGGTTTCATTAACTTGAACAGTTCTCGAATTATATAGAAATTTGCGATTCATTTGTATGGGAACACCCCCCCCCATTTTCCAAAGGACAGCGCGGTCTTAAACCACAATAGAAATAGAAATATGTCCCTCCTTCAATAAAATCCATATGCCAAATTCGATTCCATTTGCTTTATTAGTTCTCCAGTTATGCAGAAATTTGTGTTTTTAATTTGATTGAGAGACCTCCCCATCTTCTTTCTTCAGAAGGCGGAAGAGTTTCAAATCACCATAGAAACATTTCTCTTTTGAGTCTATTAGGTTAAGACAGACAGACCGACAGAAATCCATTTTTATATATATAGAAGATAGATAGATAGATAGTGAGCTATATGCTAGAAAACTATGTAAGGACTGTATCCGCAATAATTTGAACACCTCAAAACATGAATAAAACATAAATTTCACATTATATTTCCGTCTTAGTTGTTTATTTCAGATTCATGGGATGTGTTTTAACAATTCGTGAAGACAAAACATAGTTATTCGGTATTTGCATAAAATTTTCGAACTTTGCGCTTAACTCCGTCCATGCGGGTTTGTACAGACTCTTCAGACTTTGTCCAAATTTCCTGGAAGTGTTTGATGTCTTTGATTCCTTGCTTTTTTCCAAAAAGCTTTCGCTTCATCAGAGCCCAATATCGCTCGATTGTTCGTAGCTCTGGGCAATTTGGCGGGTTTGAGGTTTTTGGTACAATGTTCACATGATTTGCTTGGTACCACTCCATCACAGTTTTGCATAGTGGCAAGATGCCAAATTGGGCCAAAACAAAGGTTTTTCTTTGTGACTTTTGATGAAGGGTAGCAATCGCTTCTGCAGACACTCTTTCTGATAGATCTCCTTGTTGACTGTGCCTGTAGTGACGAAAGATTTACTCTTTTTGCCACACGTGCAAATTGCTTGCCACACAACCCTAACAGCACACTTGTTTCAAACGTGTGAAAGTAACTTCAATGTGACTCAATTAAGTCACAATCGAGTTGCTGTAACCAATTATGACAGCTATATGTTGCTTGGGAAGGTATTTTTTGGGAAATTTCGATGCCTTCTTCGTTCTGAAATGCTCAGTTGTTGCATTTCTGGCCATAGCAGAATAAAAAGCCAGCCCTGGAAACTGCTTGAAATCCTCCAGAACATAAGTTACATCGTTCATAACAACGCATGAAAACTTCGTCAAATATTCGCAGTACAAACGTCGAGCTCGTGATTTTGTTGCCAAGTTCTGTTTGTCGTTGCGATTTGGAACTATTTTTGCTCTATACGACTTAAGTCCCAAACGTTTTTTTGATTTTTGGACAAAACCAGGCGACACCGTTCGAATGGAGAGATTTAGGTTTTTCGTTAATATCCTTTTCACCTTTCGGTCCATGACCAATGTTTTTGTCACTTCTCGGTTTCCTCTCCACCGTCAAACGTTCCAAAAATGATTTGAGCACATCGTGAACAGCGGATTTAGACAAATTCAATGTTTTTGCAAGGTCCCGTATTGACAAGTCAGGATTTGCCGTACAAAATTCGCTCGCGCACTTGTTTTTCTTTCGTCGCCATTTTGAATACTAAACATGAAATGTAAACATCAATCATAGTCTTTTTCATCATAGACTCTCAGCTATACCACAGTGAAATTTTTCATTCCTACGTGCAATATTTCAAAAGTTACAATGATTTGAAGGTGTCCGGATTAATATGGATACAGATTTCAAATAGTAGTTCATAGGAACACCTAATCTATGTAGTGATAGCTCATAGTTATAAATTGCAAGCGATAGTTTGACATTATGATATAGAACCGTGCCTGTTGTCGTGTGAACACTCTAGCGATAGTTACTATGCTATAGTAGTAGGCTATGAACTATTGCATCCGGACTAATAATTCATAGTTTTTTGACAGTTCGTTTGAATTTTTTGCTAGATTGTGTTTCATAGTATTTTCAAAGCGAAAATAGACCAGACACTTAGAAATTATGAATTTTACACGAGAGTCGGGAAACGCAACGAAAGATTTCGTGTAAAATGATGTCTCCTGAAACTGACATATAAGCAATTCGACAAAATCTTGTGTTTGATTGAATTCATTTCCTAATCTCTTTCAACTCATTCTTTTGTGCTAAAGTACGCTTGCATGTGTCGGTCTCAGAGGACAAAAATTCACCTGACATTTTGGCAGAGTGCAGACAAAGAAATTCTACTTGATTGAGCTGTGGGAGGAACATCCGGTGTTTTGGGAACCAATTATTCCCGATCACCTGGGGAAAGTAAGTGTATCATTCTGCTTTGCAATTCCTCATCCAAAGAAAGTCTAGACCAGGGAATTTTGAAACCTAGTTAAGTACAAAGTATTATCGATACTACCAGTTCCGATGTTCAACCTTTGATTTTGAACCCTGACTCCAAAGTACCACAAGTTTTGAAACGTGAAAACCGAGTGGATCGAAACTAAAGCCAGCACTGTGCAATTTGAAGCATAAAAAGTCATCATTTGATAAGATGGTGCTTATCTCGAACTGTGTCCGAACCCACGGAACTTAAAAATCGGGCCACTATTCTAGGAAAATCGACCAACTCGTTGTTGGAGACGAAATGGGCTGAAGACGGCCTTGTATGACAAATATTCGATGACTCAAAGGAACTTGAATAACAAAGTAGAGCAAGCCTATGAAGAGAAAAGAAACTTTCAGAATGTCTCAAGAGCAGCATGCTCGTCGTACCATCGGAGACAAAAGAGGCATCTCAGAAACTGATCATCCTGCTCAGATTCCCCAAAAGCTATCGGCAAATAACCCACCATCACTGATTCTTTTTTTTACTCCAATGTAAATTTGTATTCAGCATCCACTATAACCATAAGAATGACGCTGAACTGCTTTTTATAATTTAAATAATCACTGATGGTCTTTGCAGGGCTTGTATACTAATATGCTTTCTGTCTAACGTTCCTGCACAAATGGAAAATTGATATTTTTCTTCAAATTCTGGCAAAACAGGCAGTGAGTCATCTTTCCAAATAATAAACATATTGTAAATAAACCTGTCATTCCCATTAAATTTCATTTATGCTGCTCTATCCGAATAATGTGAAATCTCAAAGCAATGAATTTAACCGATTTCCCTGAACTTCTCTGTAGAACTTCCCTAAACTTCCCAAAAGAACTTCCCTGTACTTCTCTGAATAACCTCCAAGAAGTTATCTGAAGAACCTTCCCGCAAATCTCTAAAGAGCTTCTCCGAAGTTCTCTGCAGAATTCCACTGAAGTTCTCTGAAGAATTTCCCCGAAGTTATCTGCAAAACATCACCGAAGTTTTCTGAAGAACTTCTCCAAAGTACTTTAAATAACATCTCAGAAGTTCTCTTAAAAATTTCCCTGAATTTATATGAAGAACTACCTTGAATTTCTGACGAGAACTTCCCTTCTTGAACTTCTATAAAGAATTTTCCTGAATTTCTGTGAAGAATTTCCTTGTAGTATATCTGAAGAATTTCCCTAAAATTTCTTCGAAAGAACATCCCTGAAATTATTCCTCTGAAGAATTATCTGAAGTTCTCTGGAGCATTTTCCCTGCACTCCTCTAAAGAAACTACCCGAATTTCTCTTAAAAACCTCCCCGAATTTCTCTAAACGAACTTCCATCAACTTTTCTAAAGAACTGCCCTGAACTTCTCTGAAGAATTTCGCTGAATTAGTAATCCGGCTCTTCATAGCCCAACTCCTTTAGCAGATTTAGCTCTATGCCCTAGCCTTCAAGAAGACCAATCTACTATTTTGTCCAGACTTTGCGAGTTTTTCGTTTAACCCTCCTTTTCAGTATAATGTACACAGCAACTGCAGCAATTTTTCATTCTTCGTCCATAGCTCCCGAATGTGCCCATGATTACTTCCCAAATTTATTTTTAAAAGTTTGCAACAAAATATATGCGACAAAGAAAATCAACTGTGCACAACGAAAAAAGCTAAGTGATAGAGCTGTGGCAAAGTTTTCTACGACATAGCTACTATTACTTCATAGCTCATATTTTTGCAAAACCGTTTCTCGAATCTTATAGAATCAGAAAATATAGGGACCTGTAGCCGGGGCTATAATAGTTTTAAACAAATATCTGTCGTCAAATGAAAAATCTGGCAAAATCTGGCAATACACGGAAATTGTGGCCTGGACTAACATTTGCAAAGGGCTAAGAAGTTCTTCGTAAATGTTGATAGGTCCTTCCAAATGTTGACCAAAATGTGTCGTTTTTACTCGTATACATGCATACTTCAGTAACAGGCAAGAGATCTGCAATGCCACCTAAGAATTTAACTCTGCGTTGTAAACTTTACACAAAACCAGTGCGTTTGTCGGCACTTCCGAATGACAAACCATGGACGCTTTCCATTTGCACCATAGTTTACGATACCCTTGAGTACCCTTTAGCCTTTTTCGGATGAGATGGTTCCCTCAACAACAGCAGCACCAACTAAAAATGACGAAATCAAGTAAACTAAATGTAGGAGTCATATAAAAATACTGCTAATTTAGCATTAATATTGTCATCTCTGAAGGATCAGAGGTGCCGTGGATATATTCAAAGCCGTATACGCGGCTAGTTTTACAATTACAACACAGTTTCAGTTTAACAAGTAACAATAAAATTATGGACAGTACGAGCAAGCATTGCCAGTAAATTCGGGTGGCGTTCGCTTTCTCCAACATCAGCATGGACAACAAGTCGCAGAACCACTAACATCACGGTTTGCGATAGAGACTAGTGAATTACAGGCCGATTTCCAGAATCAGCCTGGTTTGGCGCAGAGATAATTCCATTGACTTGCACCATTTTACATACAAAGTTGCAGTTTTACTTTAGCGGAATCCAGCTTCTGACAATATTAGTGCGGAAAACGTACAGAGTAGTAGTATTCAATCCATCGCGAAAGAAAAAGCCACTAAATGAAGATACTAGAGAACATTTCATTCTGTCAATATATTGCTATTGACATTGACGTCCGTGAAAGGGAATAAGCAAGAAAGTAACAGAAAACTTCCTTCACTTCATCATTTCCTCTAGGGACTTTCAAGCTTATTACTTGTCGTAATTTAGCATATTTCGTCGTTTTCTTGCGGTCACTGACACAAATCAACTATTAAAATTGTCAAAAAATCCACTTCGATTGAGTTTTTTGATGTAGATTTGTTGATGAAATTTTTTGTCGGAAGCAGATAATTTCCTGCCTACGTGAGAGAGGCTCCAGGAGTGGCAAGTAATTTATTGCTGTGAACGAATATACATGAAGAGGAAGTATTGATAGTTCCGCTTAGCGGTAACTTCAGGCTTTGAAATTGAAAGATACAAGTTCAAAACGGGCATGAGGGCATTTGAACCATAGTATCCGATTGGATTACATAATCTCTATCAAAATAACCCCCATTTCCTATCCTGCACTGGAAAATAAATCCCGAAAATTTCGCTTAAATACAAACTCTTTCATTATAAAATGCAATTGGTCATCCTGAAAAGGATGGTGTTAGGTATTGATTTCTCCGAAGCTGACCAGGATACCACCATCTGCTACATTTACCCGGAACAATAGTTCATCAATGTCCTCATCGCTGCGAATGATCCACGGCAAGAGTCAAGCAAAAATGCAACACGAAGCAGAACTTACAAGAGGGGACGGGCCACAATAGCAAAATCAGACACCTGCAACAAAGTCAAATTATTATTTTGTAGCTGGGGTGTGAATACACAGCAAAAAAATTTGAAAATTAAACGTGATTGAAAACCGACCTTATTTGAAAAATACATCAATGTACTTCCAAAAGGAAATTGAATTTTCAATTTTATTTCCGTGCACAATGACCGAGCAGTGGAAACGATTGAAAAACGTATGCATCTACAGTTAACTATGTGCTAAAGGGTGATACGGTCAAAATTTGGTCAAGGGAAAACGCGTGTAAATCGGTGAAATCGTTTATTTAAAAATCAAATTAAATTTCTTTTTCAAGTTCAATTAGTATAAAATTCAGGAAAAATATTCAGTTAGGCTTCCGCTTTTCCAAATCCGAATTGCCGGGCCTTACGCTTGACCCCTGCCATCAGATTTTGTACAGCCACCTTGTCCACCTTCTTCGCCGCAGAAAGCCAGTTTGCCTTGAACTGCTGCTCGTCCTTAGCAGTTTTTTTGGTCTTCTTAAGGTTCCGCTTGACAATAGCCCAGTATTTCTCAATTGGGCGGAGCTCTGGCGTGTTGGGAGGGTTCTTGTCCTTGGGAACCACCTGCACGTTGTTGGCGGCGTACCACTCCATGGCCTTTTTACCGTAATGGCAAGATGCCAAATCCGGCCAAAACAGTACGGAACAACAGTGTTTCTTCAGGAAAGGCAGCAGACGTTTATTCAAACACTCTTCCACGTAAATTTCTTGGTTGACATGGAAGCTATGAAAATGCTGCTTTTCAAGCCACAGGTACAGATGGCTTGCCAAACCAGATATTTCTTTGCGAACTTTGACAGTTTCGTGTGCTTGAAAATATCTGCTACCTTTCCCTTCCTTTGCCGTATAAAACTCCTGTCCCGGAAGCTGCTTGTAGTCGGCTTTGACGTAGGTTTCGTCGTCCATTACCACGCAGTCAAACTTCGTCAGCATCGTCGTGTACAGCCTCCGGGATCGCGCTTTGGCTGTCGTATTTTGTTTATCATCGCGATTTGGAGTCACTACCTTCTTGTAAGTCGATAGTCCGGCTCGTTTTTTGGCTCGATGCACGGTTGTAGACGATACACCCAGCTTATTTGCGGCATCTCGAGAGATAGGTTAGGTTTCGCTTGAAACTACCGGCAACTCTCTTTGTCGTCTCAGCGGCTTCCGGTTTTCGATTTCCCCGATCCAGACTTCCTGGCTGTCGACAAACGTTCCCCAAACACTTTAATTACATTTGTAACGGTTGATTTGGCAACTTTTAGCGATTTTGCCAACTTTGCGTGCGAGTAGCTCGGATTTTCGCGATGCGCGAGCAAAATTTTGATACGCTGCTCTTCTTGCTTGGACGGCATTTTGACAACTGAAGAGTGAATTCCAAAATCAAAATAGGAGCAACATTCTACACACACACACACCTTCAAAATGAGGGGTGTTCAGGTTTTTTAAATGCAAAATTGAAAGAAATACGTCAAGTTGATATTGACCAAATTTTGACCGTATCGCCTCTTACAGTGTATGTTTAAACCGTGCTGTAGAAATACATTGAAGCTATCTGTTTTTTCAATTGATAAGAATTGAAGTTTACATGAACGTAGATGTAGCACCCGCTTTTTTTGTTGCCTTCGCAAGATGGCGGGCAGTCACCAACAGCAAATAAAGTTATCCGAAATCTCCTAGCAGATGCTAGATTTTAAATTGTTTAGAAAATAAATCTGGCTGATATACCTGAGTGGAAATAAAAATCTATTCAAGGTGTGACACTGTTGTTGTTTTTGCAAAGAGCAATATTACTTATGATTGAGCAACATCAAGCAGCTCAGCGAGAAAGCAACAATGAAAAAGAAATCGTTGAGGCCAAGTAAATTTATTGAATAGTGTTTGTTTTTCCGGTGATTTTGAGCAACAAACTCCCTTATTACAAAACGTACAGGACACATTTTGGTACAAAAATAAATGGCAATTTTATTGTATTATGAAGATTATTTCAGGCCAAATATTCCAAAAATTCAATCCAGTTGAAATTTTCATACGAGAGCCTTCAAGTCATGCAAAAATTAAAGCTACACACGTATTTTTTTATTCCTATAATTTATTTGCGACTGTAGTTTTAAATCTTTTTGCAGTGCTCCAGTTATGTGTGCATGAAACTCAATTAAAAGTTACACATAAAAAAATTAACTGTGTACTGCGTGTATCAATCATGGAAAGAAATTTCTATTGAAACAAAAAAGCAGAAGACGATTTTGAACGTTTGCTATCCATGTCTGAGGACCCGGAAAGGGAAAACCATTTTTCAACCTTTTCATATGCAGATTTCTTTGGGAGTAAAAGTAGGCAATTTTTAAGCTAAAAATTTATCTCACTCAGAATAATGGTACACAGTTAGAATTATTTTGTAATTTTCTAATCTATTTTCATGCACATAAAAAGAGCATGCAAATAGCTTCAAAATTACATGAGCATTCAAATTTACACGACTTGAAAATTAAATCTTGTAATATTTGCTAAATTGAATTTTACATGAACTGCTTCAGATGACCGAATCGTTGATTTTTACATGCAAGTTTATTTTTTACGTCAGACAAGGAGAGGCAAAGATTAGTGAGAATTTATTTGATTATTGATAACCCAATTTATCCAAACATGCTACATCAAGTGAGAGGTGGAATAGTTATGAACAAAACATATCTTAAATACATTATGGTTCATCACTTAAACGCTTAAAATTTTAATTATTTTGTCAGCATTGAAGGCAAATTGAATGTTTATTTATAAATTGAGAAGATTCAGGTTGCTGCGATGAGTGAATCCAGATACGTCAGTGAATAGCTTAAATCACTATGCATTCTAAAACGGCAATAACATCTACTTCACACGATTCGACATTTGTTACTTAAATTTACTAGTAACTATTTAATAAGTAACCGAGTGTAAACTGCTTCAAAAATTTTCTCCGTTGCTCTCCGCTGATGAACGCTGAATGACAGCGACGTAAAAAGCAGGATGGAAGCTTGTTCAGAAAAAATTCAATGCTTGATGGTGTATATTTGCATGATCATCTAAATTTATAAGTATATGCATTGGAAAACGTTTTCAGTCAGATTTAATATTGTTGCGATGCGTACTGTTGTATGTTTAAATAAAAGTACACGTATTTTTCAATGTTTATCGACGCTCCAGGTATGTGCATTATTTTTTATTTAAAATCCAATAACGCCGTTCGATTACATCGACATATTTTTAACCATCTCAAATGTTTTTACATCACATGTAGTTTTAATTATTTTTTGCTGTGTTTAAAAAATGCATTGAAATATAAATTAAATAGCAAAAAATAATTAAAACTACATGTGATGTAAAACGTTTGAATGGTTAAAAATATATCGATGTAATCAATTGCGTTATTGAATTTTAAATAAAAAATAATGCACATACCTGGAGCATCGATAAACATTGAAAAATACGTGTACTTTTATTTAAACATACAACAGTACACGTCACAACAATATTAAATCTGACTGAAAACGTTTTCCAATGCATATACTTATAAATTTAGATGATCGTGTAAATATACACCATCAAGCATTGAATTTTTTTCTAACAAGCTTCCATCCTGCTTTTTACGTCTAGCTGTCATTCAGCGTTCATCAGCGGAGAGCAACGGAGAAATTTTTTGAAGCAGTTTACACTCGGTTACTTATTAAATAGTTACTAGTAAATTTAAGTAACAAATGTCGAATCGTGTGAAGTAGATGTTATTGCCGTTTTAGAATGCATAGTGATTTAAGCTATTCACTGACGTATCTGGATTCACTCATCGCAGCAACCTGAATCTTCTCAATTTATAAATAAACATTCAGTTTGCCTTCAATGCTGACAAAATAATTAAAATTTTAAGCGTTTGAAGTGATGAACCATAAGTATTTAAGATATGTTTTGTTCATAACTATTCCACCTCTCACTTGATGTAGCATGTTTGGATAAATTGGGTTATCAATAATCAAATAAATTCTCACTAATCTTTTGCCTCTCCTTGTCTGACGTAAAAAATAAACTTGCATGTAAAAATCAACGATTCGGTCATCTGAAGTAGTTCATGTAAAATTCAATTTAGCAAATATTACAAGATTTAATTTTCAAGTCGTGTAAATTTGAATGCTCATGTAATTTTGAAGTTATTTGCATGCTCTTTTTATGTGCATGAAAATAGATTGAAAATTACAAAATAATTTTAACTGTGCAGTTATAGAAAAGAGAAACGTAGTCCTTCGTTAAAAATCATAAGCTCAATGAAATTTTTATATAAATGACTTCAGCTATTACTCGAATTTAATTAAGATCTGAAATGACAATCGAACCATATTCTTATTTTTTTTTTTCATAAAACATCATCTCCGATACCTCTCATAATAACAAAAATTCAACTCAATCCATCTATTGGAAGCCCAAATAAAAAGTACCAAACAAAATTTTATTTGTTTTTTCCGAGAAATCCAACTCTCGAATTACATTTTAAAGTGCATGTCACTGTCCTCACACAAAAAAATATACACAACATAACAAGGTCAATTAACTCAAATTGATAATTATCTCCTAGCCTACACCTCGTACTGTTAAGGCCTCGTGAAAGTGAAATCAGCAATTTCCCTTTTTTCCTAAGAATCGTTCCACCCACCCACCAAGCACGACCAACAAGAGCGCCCAGCTGGCCACTTCGCCACCATCGACTCTCCGGACCGAGGGTGGGCGGACAGCAGCAAACACAACTCCGGGAGACAAGCCAAGCCAGTCAGTAGATGGTCTTGCCGCAGCGTTGTTCACCTGGACTGCTGGAAGCTGTGTGCCGTAGGAAATTTTCGGACAATTACTTCGAATTAAAAGCCATCATTATGATTTACTACCTCACTGTGTCGGTGCCGCCTCCATCACGATCTTGTTTCTTTTTTTTTTTTTGCGTGCACCCCTCTACTTGCGGAAGGGAGGTTGGGGTGGTCTTGAAAAGGAAAGGAAAGCATTCACGCGCGCAGTCCGAGTCCAAGTGTTTACTTGTTCACAACAGTGCGTCCCATTGTGTGGCATGACATACCGTCCACCTAGCTCCAGAGACCCAGGTTCAAGTTCAAGGGCGTTGCGATGCCAACCGCCGTGCCAAGAAGCTGCCTGACGAAGCGGAGCCTGCTTGGAGTGAAATTTAATTTGACGTGCGAAAAAGGAAAGTCGCTTCAGTCGGCTGCTGCAGCTCCACTGTGGGATGGGGAGTTCGTGTCCGTTGAAAATGGCCCCGGGGAGCGAATGATATTTCACAAACAATTACGCGCGCACCGCGCGGGGATCCGCCGTGGCCAAGTAGTGGGAAAATGCTAATTATCGTACCGATGTGTTCCTTAAATCGATACTAAAACAGTCACGTTTTCGGTCCAATTCGAAGCAATTTTGCGCGGAAATCTCTCCAGTCTCTTCATCGTTGGGGCGGCTTAAACCTAAAAAAAACAACGAATCATCATATCCCGATTTGACCCGGAGTGATTTGAAAAGTGAAAACTTTTTTTCAGCAAAAAAAAACAGGCACCATTTGAAGGATGGTTAAATTTTGCAGTTTCTAAGATTCCGGCGATCCGATGATGGCTTCCTAACCTACTGATACAAAGGAGGGCTTCGGTGAGAGCTTTTGCTTTCCTATTTATTTATTTCTTATTTCTGCAATAACAACCTAAGACCGATGACGTGCGCGCGCTGATGAGGATGAGGTCGATTTTCCCTCCGGGCCGGATGATGACGTGCTGAAAACTTCCGTCACGAACTGCAAAGAGATGAGAAACGGAATTTCGCTGATGGGAGCATTTAGTGCGGATTAAAAGTGCTTTTACGAGATGATGAAGATGGCATGTTTGACTTACCAGTTGGCATATATATTGATGCGGAAACTTGGGGCTTGATCGGGGCATGATTTGCGTTCTACTTGTTGATGGTTCCGATCGGTCGTGAATTGGCGGTTGTTGCGGAGAAAGAAAGTGAAAACTAAGGTGAACGTTTTTTGGGCGATAGGAAATTTGATCAGTCAAAAGTTGGAATTATGGTGCAATTTGTGTAACGAAACTTTTTGATCATTTGATGTTTCATACAACAGACCCGATCGAAACAATATCTTGCTTAAATTTACATGACATATCCCACGAGTTTATGTAACCTATGCGGTCATGAAGCCTTCGTGATATTCTACGTCATACACAGTAACAAATATGTTTTAAATTTAATTGTTTTTAACGCACACTTTCAATGTTCAAAATGCACTTCTAAAATTATTTAAGAGCTTTCTATGCCATTTTTGCATTAGTATGATTGTGTGGCAAATATAATCATACCCTATGCGAAAGGAGTTGGGAAATTTCCCTTACGAAAAATTCCTAGACCAGACCGGGAATCGAACCCCAGCCACTTTCAGCATGGCGTTGCATTGTAGCTGCGCCTTTAGCGACTGAGCTAAGGGAAGACGCCATTGAAATTTTTCATATCAGTAATCAAAACCGTGCTATGGCCTCCATTGCAAAACTCCTTCCATAAAACCTTCTATTTTCAGTACCGATAAGTTTGAATTTTTTTATTTAGGTGGTGGTTTTTTAAAAATATGTTGGAACGCAGCTCAAATCCTAACGTAAAAGAGTTCGCACTGTTTTTGGGGTCGATTTTCAGTGATTTCGCCATTTTTCGGATTGACCGTCTAGCATGTCGATTTATCCTATGATGAAGTATTATTTGGTTCCCTGTAGCTCTCTTACTGCCTCTTTGTGGACGGTTCTCCAAATATCCATGCTCATTGTACTGTTTTATAGCATGGTAAAAAGGTTGAATTAGAAATTTTAATGTTTTCGCGATACATACCTTACATATAGAGCTCACTTACTGCACTTCGCAATGGATTTGACTTGAAAACAGCGATTAGAACGAAACTTTCTGTATTTGTTTATGATCATGACATCAAGGCAGAAATTATTGCAGGTGTGCTCATTTCTTCATGTGTCAAACTAAAGCAATGCTCTGAAAAAAAAAATTAGACGGTTCAATTTTTTTTCATCTCTAGAAACCCTGAAAAAACATCGTTCACGAGATTATGGCATCCCAGGAATTTCTTCCTGGAACAGTAACCTCTATTGGTAGTCGTCTGAAATGCATTGCATTGTCTCAATGACACAGCTCGAAAAAAGAGCATGAACTTCTGTTCAATAAAGGTTGTTCACATCAAAATCCGGACAAAATATCTTAGTCCAATCACTAAAAAATGGAATGAAACTTGTTATGTACATAACCAATACATAGACAAACGTGAATCGCACACATTGTTTACAAAAGTGCATTTTGTATACAAGATGACGCCGTCTGAACTAGCACACAGGAAATCTATCTTGCACAAATATTTGGAAAATCCAAATTCTACTGTTCGAATCATCGGGGGTCTAACTTTCGAAAGGAAAGCTGGAAGTGGTGTTGAATATGGACAAAGCAACACAAGGAAGAGAGAAAGGAGTCGTTGCTGCTATTCAGGCAAACCTGAAGGAAAAAATATACAAATGACAACCGGCTTTGTGCAAAAAGCGAAGTCTAAGGCTGAATTGAGATCATTCAAAGCTCAAACATACCCAAACAATGCAAAGCAACAAAAATCGGTAAAAACAAGCTTCAAGCATTTTAAATAACTTCTCACAAAATTCTAGAAACATACTGCTTCAAAAAATTCAAATATCTCTCGGGAACAGAATTTTACACTGCAACTAGCCGGAAAGATGCCCCTGAGCATCTGAAACGGAAGTATAAAACCAAATTCCCTGAAAAATACCTGGTCCGGCAAGAAATATATTCCTGTGGGCTAAACCCTCAAATTTTCGGAACCACAGGTACCGTTAATGCTAAGATTTACCGGCAAGAATACCTCGAAAAACAGCTCTTACCTTTTCTGAGAAAACATGTGAAACAATCACAATCACTTGGTAATAGCAAAATAACGTTATTTACGTTTCCAAGAATTGTAATCAAATCCACACAAATCACACAATCCAAATTGTCCACAGCTTCGCCCGATTGAAACATACTGGTCAATGGTTATGGGAAGCATCGAAAAACTTGGTGAAGATCCAAGAATTTCGTTCAAAGTGGCTTACTGCTTCGAAGAAAATTGGCAAGGAGCACAGTGCAAAGATTGATAGAAGGAGTGAATAAGAAGGTGCGCTTATGGAAATAAATCCATGTTAATCTATATGCAGTTGTGTTGAGTATCACATATATCTATAAAATGAAATAAATAATATGAATCAAAAACATGCTGCTGTTTTTCTAAAATATTTTTTACATGTCCGGATTTTGGTGTGAACGGCCTTTAGCATGCACATAAATAGTGTGTCAAAAAACTAACAAATTAACATAATAAAGCGGGTAAAAGCTCTCGGACAATCCATGCAATGCTGATGATGTTTTTTACAAAAACTCGTCTTTATTACAACTATTTCATACAAGTTGCTGCTTTCCGTGGAGGGCAGTACAATGTTACATTCAAAAGTAACAATTTTAATTTGTAAAAGCGTTTCTTCAAATTCTATGTTGAGCTGAATGCTTATTAACCGTCGTTTTATTTTGAAAACTGCTTTTATCCTTTGTTTATTAAAAATTGTAGAATTTGTGCAACATCCGCTGCTTAACAACTTTTGAATAAAAATCTTTATTGGACAATTCTCATTTGTATTTATTACTCGTCCAACATAATTCAACAATTGGTATAACCTTTGTAAAGAATCAATTCAACTCTTGGAGCACTTAACAAATTGTAGAGCCATTGTAGAGCTTCAATTTATCTCCTAAACAAAAACAATTTAGTGTTAATGAAATTAACTTTAAGAGAGCATAATTATTTGACGAAAAAAATATACCATAGCCAATGCTGTTCATGTGACCTTTTTTTTATTTTGCCCAACAATGGTTTAACAATGATTTAAAAAAAAGTTTATTCAAGACCTTTAATGAACGTTTTTAATGACACCAAAATAAATTGGGTAAACTTTAAAAAGACGTTTTGTTTTGTTTTTTTATCCTTAGCAGTTGATCTAATACTTGGTGTATTAAGATTTCTTCGTTTGTTTTAAAACACTTTTTTTAAATACAGTACTCAAATTTGACTTTGCTCGACCCCAGACATGAACTCGTGTTCCTTGGATTGAAGGCTGGTTCAGTCTCATTTTTTTCTATCCTTGTTTATACATTTGACACAATAAATAGCTGTAGTAAATAATCAGTCTCTAATTTGCATCACATTGTTTAACAATTGTTAATAAATGTATTAATACATCTTATAGCTGTGGTGACCGACGTCATCTTCTGCTTCCATTTTTTTAGAGTACTTCAAAACGAACTTTCTATCGCTCCAAACTTAGTTTTCTGAATGACGATTCAACCTTGATCCGCCAATTCCGAAACCAAACAAGTCGTTCGTTTTCTCTCTCTCTCTCTCTCTCTCATATACGGGAAGCTCGATATTCAAACACGCACATAGTTTGGTCAACGTTTCACTCTCGCGAACATTCCCGAATACCAAAACAACCGAACCGTGAAAACCGTCGGAGACATATGTATTCTACACGATATTTCTAAACAACCCAAATTTTAATACAATGGACTCAAATTCGTCAGAAGTATGGCTACCCAAAAGTGAGTGAAAGTAGTTCGTAGTGGTAAGATGACGAACAGTCAACATCGGCTTGATTCCGATCGATGTTTACTAATTGTCAATGCACTATGGTCCAGATCACGAATTTACGAGGAAACATGCTCCCAGCGCCTAAGCTTGAAACTTTACAGCAAAGTGATGTTCTACAACATGGTTTGTATCACTAAGGCCCACTTTTTGATGTTTATATATGAAATTTATATATGAAAATTCCATGAAATTTCTTTGCGCTACAACTTTGCTTAAGGGTGTAAACGTCTGTTTCTGCAAATAAAAAAGTTAGTTTTTGTATTTCCGTGAAAATGGAGACCACCCTAATTCTAATCAACATCAAAAAGTGGGCCTTAGTGATACAAACCATGTTGTAGAACATCACTTTGCTGTAAAGTTTCAAGTTTAGGCGCTGGGAGCATGTTTCCTCGTAAATTCGTGATCTGGACCATAGTGCAATGTGTTACTTCTAACCGTCATTACTCATTTTTGGGTAGCCATACTTCCGACGAGTTTGAGTCCATCGTATTCAAATTTGAGTATTTAGAAATAGCGTGTAATGTGCAAACTTTACTACTCGATTTATTTATTGCTTCATACAAGGCTTCATAGCTTGTTTTTTTAAACAGGGAAAGATTTAATAGTTAATTTTACCATTAAGGAGGGCTAGGACAACTATAGCGGTATAGTGCTTTTGAACCGACTATAATGTTGGAATAGTCCTTGTCACCATGACCATAGTCAATAATACCATGAAAGTGGTGAATTCGAAAATTTTCATGGTTAATGTAAACATTTTATGTAATGGTAATCTTAACCATCATTGAACTGTCGGTTCAAAAATATAATTATTTTCAGTGTAGTAAAGAAAGCCACTAGAAATCAATTTGGATTTATTCAGACAGCAAAAGGTGTCAATAGGTTTCAAATTTTAGTTTATGAGAACCTACACAGCTTCTTTAAAACTATCTTAAAACTTTGTCTTTTATAGTTTCTTTTACTCCTATGAAAGGTTTTAATTTGACTTTATGAACTCGTAAAATGCGGTTTTGAAATGCCGTTTTAGGACTCATTCACATTATCTTATGGTTAGTTGAAAAAGCATTTTAGAACCATTTTACCTCCAGTAAATGCATTGAACGGTAAATTGGCATTGAGGAAAGCCACCAAATGACCAAATAGTTGTATAGTAGTCATCGTGAAGATATATTGGCTTTATGGCAAAACTGTGATTTCTTCCAATCCAATGAAATAATGAAATATGAAATAATTGAAATGTGGAAAAAATCAATACACCAGCTTTCAAATGTAATGCAAATGAACTGTAGATCAGAGACCGATTTCGGCATTCTTTTAGATAACTTTATTGAATTCCATAAATTTGCAGAAAATTCATGATTTATTTATCGAGTATATTTGTTTCAATTTTGTTTATGTTGATGCGAAATTTCCCGCTACTCTAGACCGTTTTTCTTAAATATTATTTACTGTTAAATGAATCAAAAGAGCCGAGAATCAAACAAAGCAGAACAACACAAATGACCGTGAAGTTTGACAGCTTTTATGAAGGTTCTCAAGTGGTCATAACAGCTTACACTAGATTATTTTCAAAAAATTGTTATGGTCTTGTAAAGGTTTTGTTAATTTACTTTCCCAACCGTCTATATAGTGGGCCACTTTGTACACATTTCGGCTTCAAGGAAGCATTGAGGAGGTGTTAGTGAACAGTAGAGTTTTGAATGTAGTTTTATCAACAAAACAGGAAGAAGTGCTATACGGCTGGAATAAAACTAAAATTGTTAATTGGGTTGTCTTATACACATTGGTTGTTGGGTCACCGTTTCAACGAATTGGGATTGTGCTAAAGAGGAACAAGGGTTTGTTTGTAATCAACCAGCATCTCATTATTTAAAGCGTGTGACTGAAGCTTATACAACGATTCTTAAGCGTCAATTACTTTTTTTACAAATCATCCATTTGATGTTGGTTAAATCCATTTTTAGGCTCTAGTTCGACTGCTTTGGGAGCGCAATAAACATCCCGGAATTCGTTGTATAGCTGAACAATACGTCTAGAGATGATTGCTCAAACGTTTTTCAATAATTATATCTAGCTGTTATGTAATAGTAACAATGTTGGAGGTCCACGCTTTTCATGTTAAGCTTTCCCTGGTGATTGAACAGTAGAGTAATAAAAATATAGTACATCCTAAAAAACTTCCTTTTTATCAAATACAAGTAATCAATTAACCTTCTTTGTGCATTAGGGTCGTTTTTGACCAATGAACATCTCAAAAAAGCTTTAACGACGTCTAAACGGAATAAAATAGGAATCTGAAATTTTCTGACTTTTCCTAACTTTTGAAAATGAACATATTTTTGGCAGTTACAGCTTACAGCGATCTCTAGAAGTGACGAAAGTTTTTCTTTAAACTGGCCATTCGGGGCACATTGAAACCCAGAACCGGTTCCGCTTTGCATCCGAAGAGGACAATTTTAAAACCCTTTTATATTTGTACCGTACGATTGCTCAAAATACATGATTTCAAATACTGATCTTCAAAAATATCATGCCATAGACCAACCAACGGATTTGGCCACATCCGGATATTCTGGAACCGGTTCCGTTTGGGCAGGACAATTTTGAAACCTCAAGCATTTGTATCATTCTTCGGCTCAAAATTCATGATTTTGAATACTGATAAATATGATGCCAGAGGCCAACTAGAGGATTTGGATACATCCGGATACTCAGAAACCGACTCCGGTAGGGCCCAGAGTTTTGAATACTAATATCCAAACACATTATACCATAGACCAACCATGGCATTTGGCCACATCCGTTACTGATTCCGGTAGGGCCCAAAGATTCATCATCAGAATCCGAAGAATTTTCTACAGCATTATCTTGTGGTTCTGATTCAACTACTTCGGCATCTAAAGATCCAAACTCAAAATCATCATTCATAATGAAGTTCAACTGAAGGAAGATAACAAAAAAATTGTCCATTTTTCAAACAAAGTGATATATTTTTTGCAAAGCTGGTGATATGGAACTGAGTTTTTTCTTAAAAACATACCCCTAATTTTTGCAATACTTATTTTAACAACTACATGAAAAAGTAGAAATGTTGGAGCTTCGTGTTTTCCGAATTTGAACCCAATATGTTTTATTTTCCAATACCCGTCCATGACTTGAATTAAACTAATTAATTCCAGAAACCAACCATGAGCCAACTTTGTTCTGTGAGAACCGATTATTTTTTGGAATAAAAGAAAACAAAATCATGCCACCTACTAATGCTAAAGTTTTTCAGAAATTATGTAAATACTGTAAACACATAATGTAAACATCGTTGGGAAGCGGAAAGTTTCACTATTGGTGATCTTGATTAGTGTGAGCAATCTTCAGTTGAATCCATACTTTTTATTTAAAACCTAGATATCAAAAATCGGTTTAAAAATAAAGTTTTGGAAGCGTGGGTCGTTTTTGTCCCTGGATGTGTGACGTTTTCCTGATGCATTATGAAGTTTAAAAGCTTTTTACTCTGTTCCAAGAGGATCGAGGATCTCGGAAGTGTGGTAGAGGATGGAAACTGAAGACAACAATCAATGCTGATCGCTGAATTGACCGCAAAGTGATTAAAAACCCGTCGATCACCAGCCGTGTAATCAAGGAAAACGTTAACTTGAACATATCCAATCAAACTGTGCGCAAAAGACTACATGAAAAAGTGTATAAGTTTGGCCAACGCTGACCTTTGATTCGCAAAGTTAGCAGGTTTGTTTGTTTTGCTGTTAGGATTTATTAAAGACTAATTATGACTCCTGAGGGATCGAGCGCCTCAACGTCGCCTAGAGTAGATCGACAAACCATTGGACTTCTGAAAACAGGTTCTCTGAAGTGATGAGAGCAAGTTCGAGCTCTTTGGTCGTTAACAGAGAGCACAAGTCTGGACAAAAACCTGGAGAGAAACTTGCAGATAAAAATGTTCAAAAAACATTGAAGCACAGCAATATCCTGGTGTGGGGTGGTTTGCGTGGTCCGGGGTTGAAAATCTCAAAATAGATGGAATAAGGACTGTTGACTCTTACATCAGCATTCTAGCAGCGAATCTGAAGGACTCGGCACGTAAAGCTGGTTTGCTTAATTAGCTTACTTTTCGAAAAGATAACGACCTCGAGCACACTGTCCACAAAGCCAAGACCTAGTTCTGTGCTTCACGTATCAAACTATTGAACTGGCCACCTCAAAGTGCGGACTTGAATCCTATCGAAAATTTGTGATCTTGACAATGGTGACAAACTATTCGAGGCTATGGAGAAGCCTGGATAAATTCAAACCTAAGCATATCCGAAATCTCGTTTAAAGTATGCCACGACGCCTGCAAGTCGTTATTGAGCCGCGAGGTGGTCATACTGAGTGTTGATATTAGCAATAAGCAATAAAAGTCATGAGTTTTTTAAGTGAGTACTATGTTTTGTTCATAGAAAAAACGAACACCCAATAAACCTTGTTTTTTGTTGACAAAATTACTCTTTAAAGCTCAAATCAATCCATATTCCGAATAATATGACAAATTTAATTTAGGGTTGGAATTATGGATGGTGCGTACTTTATTTTGTCCAGTACTGTATAGAAAAGTAACGATTTTGGAGTAACATTCTTTTATTCCATGTTTTCTAAGCTTTCTCGACGATTGAACAATATAGTAATAAAAATACAGTACAGCTTATAAAACATGTTTTTCAACCAAATGCAAGTAGCATTTTGAGAGCTTTTTGCTCTTTTTCAAGATTTTCTTTCCTCAAAACTACAGTTTTATTCAGCTCGAGAAGCTATTTTTCCACATTTAATTAACATGGGTGTTTATTAATCGCTTTGAATTGTTTGTTGAGTTCTCTGACATT
This sequence comes from Aedes japonicus, assembly GCA_034211315.2. NCBI lineage: Eukaryota > Metazoa > Arthropoda > Insecta > Diptera > Culicidae > Aedes > Aedes japonicus. The sequence goes on along the minus strand of JASCZW010001880.1, from coordinate 36,182 downwards.
TACAGTCACCGCCAGAAAAAAATTAGAGATTCTAAGTTTTCTTTTTTTGATGGCATATTCATTATGTTCTTTGCATGTCTGGTACATAAAAAACACTTGTCCTGCAATTTTTTTTTTTTCTTCAAGCAAAGATCAAACTATAGTAGAAATTAATCATGTCAAAATAAAGTGCCTTCTTATTTTCTCTAAAAAAACAAGTTGTAGATCCAGTCTGTTGAGTGAGTAGTTGATGTGTCCTCCCTGGCCTTCAACAGTTTTTGCAAACGTTTCGGCATACTGTCCACCAGATTCTTCAGGTGTTGTGGGTCAAGATCTTCCCAGGCGTTCTCAAGACCTTGAAAATAGTTATGTTTGTTGGTAACTCCTGTCTTATCATCTCGTGAACTCAAGATGGTCACAGATTCTCCATGTGGGTTCAGATCTGGACTCTGTGGGGGCCATTCCATAGGGTTTTATACAGCAGGAACGGAAGAATGCGTTTGACTTCATCGCGAGTGTGTTTTGGGTCATTATCTTGCTAGAACACAAATTTGTTTTCCAGCCCAGTTTTAACCGACGAAACCTCAAATTCTCACGCAATATGTCGATGTAGGAATCTGCTGCTATAATACCATTGATTTTACCAAAGCACCAACACCCGCCCAAGAAAAACACCCCACACCATCACGTTTCCTTCACCAAGCTTAACTGTGCCCTGAATATGTCGATCATGAAGCGCCACTCGAGGTCTACGCAATACGAGCTCGTTTTTGCTGTTGAACAACTCGAATTTGGACTCATCAGTCCACAAAACAGTCTTCCATATATTCTAAAGGTTTATCAGCATGTTCCCGAGCAAATTTGAGTCGTTTCGCTTTGTTGACTTTGCTAATAAAGGCAACTTCTTACAAAACCTGCTCTTCAAACCGTGTTCATGATCCTTCTGCGTAAGTACTGTCCGAGATCGGTTGTTGAATCACTTCCTTGATCTCCCTAAGGGTAACCTTTGCATTTTTCTTAATTTCTCGAATGATTCTCGCATCTGTTCGAGAATCTGTTCTACGTTTCCTTCCCCTTCCTGGGCGATCAGTTACTGAACCATAGGCTTTGTACTTTGCGAAAAGTTTGGTAACCGCTGCTTTGCTAAATCCATACTTTTCACGCAATCTTGCGATGCGATTCACCTTTCTCGGTGTCACGAATAACACATTTTCGGATCTGCAAGGGAATAGTTTAGCTTGCCACCGTATTATCCATGAGTTATTTAGATAACTCGCACTGAATCTTTCTGACCGGCAACTGAAATCCGTGAAGATCAACAAACACTTGCAAACGTCAAAAAAAATGAATACGAGGGGCGTTTGGATGTCAAAATTACATACACATAATATATTTCAATTGGGCACTTTATTACTGACACCAAATTTACACCACGTATGGTTCAAAAATAATTTTGCAAAAATGTGTATTATCCATTGCAACAATACACATGCATCTCTAAAATAATAATATTTACATAGCTTAGAAAATATATGAATACGATATAATGAGTTTTTCAATGACTTCAGAGATGAAACGTGTTCATGAGAAAAGTGGGCACTTTATTTTGGCGGTGCTCTGTACATCACAATCAAAGTTCAGATTTTCTTTCTGTAGGCCTTATTAAGAAGATTCTTCGCACATAATTGTGTACGTTATAGACATACAGTGACCAAATTCTTGTAAAAATGAAGGTTATTTTATTAACACCTCCTTATACTACAACAGATTAAATTACTGGTCGCAGTGGGTTATGTCCCGAGCAGAGGGGCTTATACTCCTAGCTAACCAATAAGCAGTTCCAAAGCGTCTTTACGACAGCCTATCAAGCAATTAAGTCACCTTAAAGGCAACATAAATGCCACTTTATTGCAATGCTATGATAATACTTCATAAACGCTATTTTGCATTTGAAATCCTTATTACAGGCTACAAACATTTAAATAGCATTTTCAATCCAACTCTAGATCCAACTTTAAAACTGATAGTATTCAAGATGCTGATACAATGCTAATATAATGCTTGTTGCATCTGAGATACAGATTTAGGGTTGATTTACTGCATATGCTAATGCTTATTAGTTACCTGGGCTGTTCACTAATAATCAGGGAATGCCCACAACAGCAATAATTGAATCTGTTGCATTCTTCATCTCTTTTTTTGCACCTATGCTATGAAACAATCATTCGAAAGACTTTTATCTTACACTACTGCACCACAAAAAAAAACTGACCTCCAACGGAATTCCTAATCGAACGGGAAATAATACTTTCTCGATTTGATTAATCATCGTTACAAACTAATACCCCACCGCAAAAAAAAAACAGCACCGCAGAATGACAGCACTCCGCCTGTCTGCCACTAGGTACTGCCAATAACCCAGAAAGCACCACCTCAGAAACCCATCCCGGCGCAACAAGACGAAGAAAGCCCTCAAAGTTACACACTCATTTAATTTAATTTATCACATCTCTCGCCGCTTTAGCAAACGTTCGTTATCGAGACTTTGACTTTTACACGGCCTGGGCACGATCCGATAGAAGAAGAACGTCGCCCATTGCCACGACGAGCGAGCTGAGCTGCCAATCTTGCTCGTTTCATCGAACTGGTGAAACGGTTTTCTCTCCCCGGCCCAACAATGATTGTGCCCAATCATTGCCATTCACAAACACAGACATTCATTTCTAAATAAAAACAATTCAAATATGGGTCACCGAAAACGATGGCTGCGCGATGATCTTAGAGGGCAGCAGCGGAGAAAACCCGGCCAGATTACCCGTTGCAAATCGGCCAGACTCCGATAATCAATTTTAATCAAATGTATAGTTCTGCTCGGCGTGACGCGCGCTTCGGTGGCCGTCATCTTCGTTCGATCGATTGATCGGGGAAATTGGTCAACGTGATAAGAAATCGTAAACCACCACCACCTGGGAAATGAAAGTGAACGGGCATCACGCAGATGATGTTTGCAATTTCGGTGTTGATGCCTTCGATGCGATCTTGTTTGGCCAAATTCATCGAGCTTGTTTCTAATGATCGTCTTTTTTTCTCTTTTTTCGTTTCAGGTAACCATAATGAAACCTTTTGATCTGAAGATTAGTGAAATCTCGCAATGTGGTCGTGAGTAAGTTTTAGGAAATTGGTATCACAGATGAATCGCGAAATCGCTGCCCCTAAATTTAATTTCCCATTATTCGATACGGTTTCCGTTCTTCGCAAAATGACTATCGCGCGTCACGCCCGCCATAAATGTTTCGATCTACCCCTCTAATTATGACTCCACACCCCACAGACCCACGAGGAGACGGCCTTCGGAGCCATTCATTAGACTACATCCTTTCCGCAACGGGAGACATAAATATGCTTAAACAGCCATAAAATTCACCCGAAAACATCATCGTGGTGGCATTTTCTATCTCTCCTCAAACGAGACTTCCAGCGCGAGAGGACAAAATTGATGGCTTAATTTGGCGATTCACGGTCCCAATACTACCCAGGCCCTGGACGCGCAACGAGTGCACCTTTTAATTAAGTCGTTCCTATCGGGCGGGAAACCGAGATCTGGAAACTAATCAGCGCGATAAACTCCTAGAGACTAGCCAATAAATTAATTACAGTTTCTCTCCCCCAGAAGAATGATGTGCAAAAGAACAATGTTCTTCCTAGCGCATTATTTCCCTATAAATCACCCTAGGCAGGGGTTTCCTCCTTGGCGGGCCGCTCATAAACCAAACGATGATGGCCTCGAAGATTCTTCCTAGAACCAACCCAAGTTGATTTCATGTGAAATAGAGAAACATTCGTTTACTAATAAACTTGCCAGCGCAAATCATGTTTTGTCTGCTTTCTCACTTGCGTTCCTAATCATCGGTAGCGAAGACGAAGTTATTTGAAAACCCAATCGAACGCAGGTTTCGCCAAATTCAAAGCAATATGCTTCCCTCAATCCTCTTAACCGTTGGTTCTTGATTTTACTCAGCGAGCATGCAAAATTAAGCGTAGTGAATTAAAAATTGCATAAATTATCCGTAGACCGTCGGAATATCTTCTCTCGTTTTTTTCTCCGCCGGGAAGGGTCAACAATCTTGGGGAGACTTCAAAGAGACGGAATTTTGCGACTAACGGATTCTAGAAGACCGAATGGGCCTGCCAGTCTATTTCTCATTAGCATAATTAATCCTATTAGATGGGGGTCTCTTATCATGCCGGGTGGTTTTCCGATAGGGGTCGTCGCGTGGATCACCGATAATTTGTGCATTTCGAGGACCGGCTTCATGGGGGAAGACGTTCGGTCCGGAGTTGTAAAATCAATTATCGCCCAGGTGGTTGGGATGGTGGTTGAAGGTCATTTGATGAAAGTTTGTTCGGTAGTTTCCGAACAAAAGAGCTTTCTGGTAAAAATATACGCTGGAAATATACACGGAGTAATCAAAGTACTCAGAAATGGATGATTTTTCACCCACCTATTATAATACATTTGCCACTTGAATCTAGTTTAACCATACAAGCTCACTTGAAGAGGATAGCAGAATAGAGCACCACTTCCTAGAGGCGCAATTTAAATTTTATTTTTAGAAACTGATTCATATCATGAAATAAAAGGAATAAGTATTTGGTTGGCTTACAATTTTTCAGAATTGTATCATAAATCCATTTTGGCATTGAGTCAGTGAGATTTTCCAACATTTCCGATGAAATTTTCTGCGGCTCACAAATAGTTCTAAACTGCCGTTCGCTATTGTAAAAATGTCTCATCAGGAACCCCAGAGATTTTCAACAGGATTCAGGTCTGCACTACCCGTTAATCTACATTCACTCTATTATGACTTTTAAGTATGCTTTTTCGAGGGGAACTGGGACTACGCCAAAAAGGATTACATTACTTTTACTCCATTTTGCATACACTGAATATACGTCAAAATGTGCATACTTTTTACTCATTTTTAAAGTGTAAAATGCAAACTTTTTACTCCTTTCGAAATGTAAAACATGCTTACTTATTACTCTTTTTGAAAATATAAAAGATGTTTCGCATTTCGCATTTCGAAAAATCAATATTACTCGAGTATAGCTGAGAACGACTAAATTCCGAAATTCAAGTGAAAAAGACATCAATAAATTACAAAGCCATGTTTATTAAGTGAAAAAACAAATTACAAATACTAGAGGTTTTGCGCAAAAAGTTACTCACGAATTTTATTACAGAGTTGAATAAAGAAGTTCTGGAACAATTTATTCTAACCTTATAGCAGCGGCTGGATAGTCAAGAAGAAAATGAATATATATTTTTGCTCAGGAAGTACGAGCACATCGGCGCCTAGCTCGGTCCCAAGCTTAATGATTTGTCCCTAAAAAATGTATCTCTACTAACTGCATCCAACCACTGGGCATGGAAGACCTGTATTGTTTCATGCAGTGTTAAACATTTGTAATTACTGACAAAAGCAAACTTTAACTTACCTGTCAATTTCGCGAATGCGTCTGTATCCAACGTGCTGGATAATTCCTCCATTTTCTATACTTCAACAGCCTAAACCAATTCCGGAACTTATGCAGGGTGTTTAAAAATAAATGTTTTTTTGAAAATGGCGTCAGCATCAATGTTCACGGGTCAGTGGTGCCTACTTATTACGCATTTTTGTCGCGTTGGTGTTCTTGAAAAGGCAAAAGTACCGTTTTCAGATTAACCGCAAGTTTTTGTCGCGTGCGGGTGTATTCTTGAAACAGGCATAAATTGTCACTCGATTTTCTCAAAGATTTCAAAGTATAGAGTAGGAGGATCTAAGTAAGCTCTTGTTGCGTGCGGGTGTGTTTTTGAAGCTGTCATATTTTTTCACTCGATTTTCTCAAAGATTTCAAAGTATAGAAATCTCGAGTACTTTTTCAAAAGGAGGTAAGTCACAAAGCGTGAACAAACGCGTTATTCGTGGCATGTTATTAAAAATCATGTATGTATGCCCATATTTATTGAACTTTTTGATGGATTATTTCTGAATGTTTTTATTAACTTTTTACATAACGGTGTAAAGTCACTTTTGCACTTTTTGGGAATAATGTAGATACGCCGCTTGTGTTGAAAAGTAACTTGCAAATCATAGTTATACCGTTTCAATGTCTTTTAACGACGCGTTTGTAAAAGTCTCTATACTACAAGGTTTCAAATTTAGATTTTTTTTAGTAAAAATTGATTTTTTTTAGCAAAGATATTTTTACAACGTTTTGTTGCAGAAAAAAATAATACGTCGTTTTGATAAGTTCGACGTATCTGTGTAAAATATGAGAACTTGACGTAACATTTCGACGTATCAACATTGTGATTCGCAGACTGACGTATCATTTTGACGCAAGTAACATGCCATATATCATACTAACTTATCAAAATGACGTATTATCTTCTTCTATTGCAGACCGTAGTAAGAAACAGTAAATAAAACTTGAATTTGCACTCCTGGTGTAATTTTTAAGCACAGTGATGTAATATCTTTGACCAATGTGTCATTCAGTGGAATTTAATTGGGATAAACATGTACGGGTTTCAAATAGGAATAAAAAAAACTCAAAAAAGTTCAATGCTGATTTTATCTCTTTCGTCCAAATGTTACTTACGTCCAATTGAAAAAGCACTCGAGAAATGAAGACGATGGTGAGCCAGTTCCGGAATCCGTTTAGTTGGAGACGAAAAGGACAAGATCACCACTCGTCGGTAACCGTTCAATGGAAAGTACGGACGCAGCGGAAGATTGCTCGCTATCAGCATTTTTCTCCGCCAACGCTCCGATAGTCACTCCGATATGTGATAATCGGTTCTTTTTCCGCCGTCCATTTGTTTGTTGGCACTAACTTGTCACATACATTTGCTCCGAACTTAGTTTTCTGAATGCTGAGCTCTGTCAATTTTGCATCTGACCTAGCCAGGGTTGCCACATTATTTTTCGTTCCCATCTTTAATTTTTGCCAAAATATTCTTCTAGACAAAATCTTCAAAAGGTCGAAAGCAACAATTGTAAACAATGACTAAAAACGTTGATGTCCTGGAAATGCCAGGTTGCTAACATCTATATCCGCTACCGCTGGGAAGATAATAACTCCCTATATCTGTTTCTGGTGCTATTTTGTTTGTGTAAGCAAGCAGATCCCAGAAGCAGAAATGTGCTAGAAGTCATTGTTTACAAATGTTACTTTCGACTTTTCATGTTTCAAAAAAAATTCATCAAAACAGATTTATTTGATTAGCAGATACAAAACAGTCCTTTTAATAGGGCCTAGAGGCAGAAATCAGTTTCCCTATAGCAAAACGGATCTTCTTTCTACAGAAAAGCGGATCACTATACGAGGGATTCATGATCTCAGGGGAAATCGATCATTGCTCTTAAGCCTTTCTGACAGGCCAGTATCGAAATGATAATGAATCTTGAGGTGTTTGTTTTGATTACCAAAAGTACAAAATCAGGAACGTAACTAACAATCAATCCTTGATATGATGTGTGAACATAAATTGGTTGAATTTAGATTTTAGTTGTGATGGTAATTTTAGCTGATCTCCCTTTCATTACCGTACTCAGGCGTCTCCGGATTTCGGTCTTATTCAGATTGTTTTGCGAGAAAACTCGCGCCACCACTGCCGAAGAATGCGGAATTAGTAGAAAGGGATCTTTCTGATCAAAGAAAAAGCCAGTTTCTCATCTGCTCGTTGGAAATAAGTTTCCAAGTCATCCGATTCTTCCACCTCAATGTCCTCAGTTCATGAAACTCATTTTCGATGGCTTGTTTCTCTCCGCTGTCACAAAATAGTCAGATATTGTGTAGTAATCAAGTTGAACTCCTCCAAAGTGTGCAGCTTCTTGGGGTCAACGCTCAATGCAGTAGACAGAACTGGATCGTTCATTCGCTCAAATCGCTTAATGATCTGTTAAATCAACTCATACCGAGTTGAGAAAGCACAGCAGATCGAGTAGAAAGTCTCCTTCCTGGCATCACCGAGAGTTCCGGATGTAAGCATTTCTCCTGCTGCTAACCCGTTCTATATTTCTGACTTCTTACGAAGATGTTTCCAGAAATCAGAAACTCCAATATCTCGCACGTATCTTAGGTAATCATCCTCACAAATATTTCTAAGGAGAACCATTAGTGGGACTTCAGCTGATTGTACATGTTCGAGAAGCCCGGAGCTTCTTACTGGAAGATACGGTTCGTTTTGCTGAAAAAGGGAAATACGTAGCTCATGAAGTGGAGAAGTGGCTGCGTCATCGTGACATTAATATGACAGAGAATGTTTTCTATCTGATCCAAAGCCCACAAGCCTTTTTTGTAATCAATGCCATCGATTTGGACCTATTTAACAGTTGCGCAAATTTATATGTATAGGTTATGAATAGGTCGACCAGTTCGGATTGATTTTGTTGAAGACTGGTAAAACTTTCATCTTTGGTCCTTTGAACCGGCCCATGCGAACATGTGGCCCAGCTCCAAATATTCAGCAATAAATTTACTGTATTGTTGATGTAATGTCGGGTTCGCTTCAAATCTTTTTTCAAGCCCAAAGCCTAGGATTTTGAGTCACCCAGTTGGTTTGCGTTTGGTTTTCGAGGCAGCCGAACAATAACCCGCCCAGCCTCTGCACGTGTGGTGGTGTCGACAAACAATTGTTCACACAGAGATTCCTCTTCAGTCCATTTAGTGGATACAACACTGTTCAAATGTTTTGAAAAATTGCCGATAAAATGCCAGAAGAAACTCCTGATAAAATCTTTGGAGGACTGCTTACAAACTGCTGAGGAATACCCATAGAAACGCCAGGAGGAATATCTCAAGGAATGTTCGAGAATTTATTATAGAATCTTTGAAAAATTTTATTAAAAAATTATGTAGCAAAAAAGATGGAGAAATCATGTGCGGACACACACAAACTGACTTTCAGACTGTCATCTGTCTCTGTAGTGTCAGTGTTGTTTTAGTTTGCTTCATGGGCCTAAAATAGCACACTTATAGTTGAATCAGGGGCCTGGCAACCCTATCATATTCACTAGCGTTTGACAGTATGCAACATATCATGGGCCGTATTTGAATAAGGCCCGTCTGACGTTTGTTGCTACGGGTATGAACGCCAGTATTGTTTACAAACACTGAATCTTTTGACGTTTAGATGGAAGAGATGTTGTCTGCAGGAAAATTTATGTCCGCCAGGTCCCTGAGTTGAATCGATAAAAAGTTGGATCCTAAAATGTACTCATTTTTTTAGTTTGATGTTTTTGAGTGAATAAGCAACTACCAAATATCTTGAAAATCTTGGTAAATCTAAAAAAAAAAATCTTTAGTTACAGATATCTGTATCAAAGAATTAAAAAAAATAATCTGTCAATAACAATGCATTTGTTCGAACCCATTACCGATCCATGTTTATAGCAACACAATAAGGACTTTGTGTATCAACGAGTGTGTATATTTTTCGGTTCATATCAGCCTTCACACAATGTTTGAATATTTTTGGGATAGTGCAAGGCTAAGAAAAAGAATATTTCACAATAAGCCGTGCAAAGTAGGAAAGGTCAGCTGATTTGTTTACCTAATGAGCTGGAATAACATACACGCTCATTCGGATTAATCCAAAATTGAGTAAAGTTAACCCAAAATCATAAAAATTGAAACTACTCAAAATTGGGTCACCGGTTCTAAACCCAAATTTGGGTGAATCCACAATTTATTTGATTATGAGTTAGATCTACTCAATATTATAAAATGCAGTTTTTATGGAAATTGGGAAAAACATTTTAAAAAGCTTTTTCTTTTTATTCTTTTAAAAAAAATGGACATAATACAGTCAAAATGTTCATCCTCTCATTTATTTATAAATTCACTCATGCATACATACATGTATACAAACACCAAGGGAGTTGGCCAGATAGGAGCTCAATCTCTGCACGGCATCCACCAGCGAAGTTAACGAAGGGTAGCTCTCCTCCAGCAGTTGATCTTCGGCAACACTCATCACGGTGTCCAGAACCCGGTGCTGGTGCGCATCGCTCTCGCATTTCGGGAATCCGATCAGCTCTAACACGCTCTGCTGGAAGCGGTTGGTTAACTTTCACTCATCACCATGTCGCGTTCAGAAGCTTCGTTGGATCAGTTTACTAAGATTCCAAATAGTATTCTGATTCGGCAGGCATTAAGCCATCACCGGTGCCACTAAACCCGAGATGGTAAGGATGCATTGCTTTACCTTTGCTACAAGATGTGAATCGATACACCCTTTTAGAGAAAGAATAGTAAAAAAAACTCCGTTGCCATGTCCAGCTTCTGTTTTAAACACATTGCAAAAAATTACCTGAATTCTTGAGGACGAATCACGGGCTTTCACCGTAAAACTTTAACAAAAGTACAAATACGTGTCCATTGTATAAACAGAAGAAAATATTTATGAAGAATAGAGTGAGATTCACTCACTTTCACAAATCGCCTTACCCATGGTTTGACATTTCAGCCTGTTTTATGAAAATGGGTACAAGTTACTCAATGTTGGGTAAATCCGAATGAGCGTGATAGCTAGATCAATTAATTGATTAGTAAAAATGGTAAATTTTATTATTTTGACATAGAGTTTTCATAAAGGCCAATGTCGCAAACGTAAACAATGGCTTTTTCGGCAAATTTCACGAGAATGCTAACTTAATCACAGTGAATTATCAAGAAGATTGTATAGTAGAAGAGTTCCCCTTTACATTATAAGTGATAGTTTACTCGTGCAAGTTTGCATTGTCAAGAAATTTGCGGAACAAGCTACTATTTACGTTTGCGATATTGGCCCATATGAAAACTCCATGTCGATTTATCTATATTACTATAAGATAGAAATACCAGAGTGCTTTGTGCCGATCTCGAGTGGTCGGTGTGAATGCCCAGTTTGAGTTAGTTAATATATTTTTCCTGTAAAGTCCCAACTCCAGCGTTAATAGAAATTGTGTTTTTTTCTGAATTGTACAAACGGTACGTTACGAAAGAATTGTTAATTGTGTTCTTTGCGGAGACTATGGCAGAACATTTTTTTAAGAAATGGTTTAGCACTGGCGAACAAGTTTGTGATAAGTTCTTTGACTACCAAACACATCACCAAGCGGAGAACCCGGATTGTGCAGAAGAAATAAATAACGCTTCTAGTGTTGTCAAACATGTGGAGTATGATGACTCTTTTTACAGAATCATCTTTGCGGTTAATGTAACGTTGTAGCCCTGGCCGCTTTGACGCTTGTATCCTGTCCTTGTATCAACTCTTTGATATGGTGCAAGCATCAACATTGACCCAATTATTTCCAGAATCCTTTTTCATACTGGCTGCGTTGGTACTAGATAAGATTATATAGATTAGATTTGGATTCACGTCCGGACTATGGCCTAGTGAGTTCATAACCTGGATGTTTCTTTCGGAAAACCTTGCCCATAACAGCGTTATCTCGTTGAAACATGAAGTTATTGTCCATAAAATTCCCAGTAATAGTAAAAAAAAAACACTGTCCAGTATCTCTACATAGCTCTCTGAATTCATTCTGGTAGAAATTGTGGCAATGAGAATTTTACCTTTTCTCGAAAAAGTAGCCTACACCATAAGACTATCTACTACAAAATTGCTGCTCAACTTTACCTGGGAATTTTCCCGACGATCGTGCCAATATGCACAGAAGTCAAGACCATCGAGAATAAACTTTGTTTTTCGACGAAAAAAATCAACCGAATCCATGCGCTGCTAAACAAAATCCAATCTAACTTAAATGTGCTTCGGGATGAGGTTCGTTAGGTTTTCTTGTTATCCAGATCCTCGCAAAATTTTATCAACATGTTTCTTCGTTAAAATTTAAAATTGGAGTTAAGTTCTCTTGAAATTAGAACTTAGAAGTTCACATATAGTGGACATTTAGTTCCATGGAACTTTTTTGCTGAATAAAAAGACTCTCCACGTAAAATCTGAACTTAATTTTCTTTTACGTGTGATTAACATTGAAACCAACTTGAAAGTTCAAGAAAAGTTTCTTGATACTATTCATCTCTACCTTCAAGTTCATATGTTCTTAGTTCAGAATTCGCTGTGAACTTCAAAAAACCTTCAACACAAAGTTTAACCAAAGTACTAATCGTAAAAGCGCAAAAGTTCACAATACATCTATGTTGAAAAACTTTCCTACTTTTTGAAGTACACGTAAAGTTCTTAGTAACACTTTAAAAAATATTTAAATTGTTTACATTTGAATAATACTTTGGTGTTGTGCCTCAACTTTAAAGAGACAGCGCAACAAAAATTACGTAAAAAAGAAAACTTATTTTATTACCGTAGTCAGTATGGTTAGACACCCTCAAATACCCTCCGAAGACACAGTTTTGCAAAATCATGAAGTTTAATATGTCACAAGCCAGGTTTTGGTAACGATTTAAATATGACTACTTCTGTTATGATCATAAATCCTCAACATGTCATCTGATGACCTAGTTTTATAAAGCATGAAGTTTGATGTGCAGCATGCCATGTTTCGCAACTGAAAATATTTTGTTCACCTTCCCTGGTCAGGTACTTACCCCAGTACTTCCACCTTGGAATTCGGAAACTTTTCGGATATTTTCGGAAAAACCAGTGCAGCTCCACAAACTAGGACAATTTTGTGATCTATTTACATTTTAAATTTGAATTTTTCTATCTCAAAGAGGTTGTACGTGTTAAAATGGTTAGTTGTATGATGGAAAAAAAATCCAAAATTTCTCAATGCAGACATTTTGAACAAAATAAAAAATAAAATTAAAATATGCACCTTATTTGTAATTTTGGATTTTTCTTACAACAAACTGCTTTTAATTAAAATTTCATTTGAATTTATTAGAAGCCTTTCAAAATGTTCTACCTATACTTTAACATGGGAGCTTCTTTTTCTTTTTTCAAGTTTGATTCGTCTATGTATAAAATACGACATTTGACATGTAAATCTGTATTGCCAAAGAGGTGAAACGTCAACATTGAAACAATTGGTTATCTGCCATTCCAATAGTTTCAATCGAGCAAACAATTCATCCAAATAAAGAGATTTCGACTTTTTGCACATATTTTTTTTCTTTTCATATTTGAAAAAGATACAGTATTTTTTATGTTTGCAAAGAAATAATCCCACAGTTCTGAACTCCACGACTTACCTCTATCATCACAAAATCTCCACCCCATTCCTCGCCAATACCTCTTCTTGTCCAACGAAAGCTGTTTGCGACTTTTGCATTCCTCTAATAGCAATGACAAACATCTAGCTGGCTACGGGAAGAACAACTCACCACATTGTTCCAGGGCCCCCGGTAAGATACATAGATACAGTACCTACCCATCTACGTGTTGGTGCCATGTGGGCACAAGGGCAAACGTGCTGAGCCGGTGACTTTACCGAGTCTTTGGTCCCGTTTTCTATGCCCAAGCGGGTTGTTGCTGGTTTTTGGTTGGTAGAAACAAGCCTCAACCATAGCCCAACCGACGACCGCCGGCTGGCTGATCGAGCGAGAGAGGGAGCGTGGAATGTGCAAGCTATGGGGCTCTCAGCGGAGATGAGCATTGGAGAGCGGGCGAGTCGAAGTCGGAACGGAAAGCGACTAAATTAGATAAATGTTTTCAAGGGTAATTATTAGCTATAGCTTATAGTTTTAATGTCTTTTAAAATGGCTTTCTTTGGCCATTGCAGCCGGGTAGGTCCGCCGCCCATCCGAAGTGCTGGCTGTGTGGTGGTTGGTTCTGAGATTTGGTACGCTTTCTGCCGGGAAGGAATTTTGCTACTTCACGAAGCTTAATGGTGATTGCCGTTTGGTTACGATAGTTTATGGCCGTGAGGAGTGATAACAAGGGGAAGAAGATTGCAATCTAGATCGAAGTGAAATGGGCTTCGTCGCTGTTTTTTTTTCGGGCGGAGGGTTATTTGCGATGAAATTCAATTTTCTCCGCCCGTACCGTGTCCGGCTGTATATTTTTTTTCGGAGTGGATTTCGAAATGGATTACGAACGATAGTAATAGCCAAGCAAAGCCGAAACCTGTACTTTCAATGTTGCAAATTCGAATTATCTTTCCGCTGCATTACTCATTTCACTTTGCGGATACGCAAACGAACGCAGCAACAATGCGCTAATTATTCTTGCATCATGCGGTGATTAATTAATTATCGATTTCCGGGAGTGTGATGCGGTGGTGCTGCCGCGGTCTGTCACGTGTTATGTGACTTCTCCGAGAGGTTCATCGTCAGCATCTCGGATCGCTCCAATTGCATTACCGATCAGTATTGATTCGTCGGGGAAGGGGGAGTTGGAGTTAAGTCGTGTTTGAATATTTGCCGAACTCAAATGGCAAAATCCAGCTTGGAATGTATGTATTAGAAAGAAAACAGTGTGAATTTTTTTAGCGACATAAGTGCATTAATTACATAAACTAGAAGATGGATTAAACTCTGAAATATTTAAGATAATAGTATGGTTCACAAATCGACAAAGATTTTTCATTAGGGCCTAACTGACAAACGTAAACAAGAGCTTTTTTCGCAAATTTCTCGTCATTGAAAATTCGCCCAATCAATCCATCACGGTCAGGAAGAGTTCACCTATCCGATAGAATTGGAGGCTTACATGGGTAACCTTTGTGCCACGAGAAATTTACGGAAGAAGCCATTGTTTACGTTTATCATTTAGGCCCTAATAAAAAATTTCTGTCGAAATATCATTTTCCATCAAATGGGCGTACTTTTGATAAGACGCGCTAAATTAAAATCTGCATAGGTGTTTGGGTGCATTTTCTGAAAACTGATGTCAATCACATCCATGTTTCGAGCAACTGAGTTTCTTGCAGAATATTTTAGTCATCGCTCAATTGAACGTTATTGTTCGTACCTCGGGACAGCTTGGTGGATTGATATCTTCTTTTTTTTTTTGAGAAATTGAACCTCGTTGTCTGCAAACCACGATAGAACGGACTTCCTGAATTTGCTTATACGGTGTCAACAGTCTCTTATTACCTCATTCCTCTTGATAGATCTGAACATTTATCGTACCTTTGTTGAAAAAAATAAAAGACCAATGGTTTGCTTTCTATAACCGAACCATTTTTTTCAAGCGCAACCGAGAAGTCATCTAGATCCTCCCCCACTAATTTGGTGTAAAACGAGGAATCAGCATCCAGTTTGGCTGGTTCCTTCAATATCTCGGCCTAAGGCACAGAAGAATGAGGTCACCTTGTCCTCGGTATGCCTTATCAGCTTCTTTACGGCCGCGTAGACCTATCGGGCGGCTGGACCCAGGATTCCATGCGACGCTCTCACCTTCCTCCAGAAGGGAGAGGATGTTCTAAAAGCCGGATCAGCTATATCCAGCGAACACGAAATGCATCACGTTCATCTTTTTCGATCCGGGGTGAATCGAGCAGTACAAACAAACCACCGAACTTTTATGCTTGACTGTTTTCGCCATGGCTGCTGCAAACCAACTGACAGTGCAAATCAGCTGCAAACCAACGCAGTCAGTTTTATTTTGTTTACACATAAGGGTTGCTACGACTGGCGATAAATAGATGGATTCACCACCAGGTGGCAGGGTAATCGTAAGAAAAATCGCCAAAGAAAGTCCACCTTTTTAATACGTGCTTTATTGGAAAGTAGCTTCTGTTGTCCATCGGGATCTTATGGGTTAGCAGCTCTTGTCATTGTCATTGGAGACCTGGTTTTCTTTCTATACCCTATTTTCTCCTTCCTTAGAGTTTGGCAGATGTGTGACTTCTAACAACGGAATTTTATGGTTGACTTACCGAATCCTTGATGTTGAACAAGTTGTGAAGCGCGAGAAGTGCCTTCCTATTCATTTTTCTCTCCTCTGGGTTTTTGCTACGGATGCCAGGATAGAGAGCATTTTGTTTTTCTTAGCATAACATCATTTATAACATTACCTGATACGCAATATCCATCCAACGTTCTCGGAACATGGTTGCTCATTTCCCGAGGGTACCTGGTATCTACCTATCCCGTGGGCACCTTGTACTAGCTAGATCTTGATCCAATGTTGATCCAATCAGCATCCTAACCATCTCCAGACTCCGTCATCTTACAGTACACCTTCTACAGTGTTACGATGTCGAACTTTGGAACACGAATGCTTCCAACGAAATTGAGAGATCGGCAGTTCCACGTTTCGAGTTTCAAATCGTTGGTCCTTATCCGTAGCCAAGATCCTTTCAGACAAGCTCTCACGCAAGAAGAAAGAAACGCCTGTGTTCCAGCTCAGAAAAGCGAACAACAAAGGAGTGCATTAATTTTCTTAGCCTCGTCACTCCCAACGACACTTATACAATACAATAATAACAACAATGTGCCATGGTCGTTCGTGTGCTCTACGTTTATATGCGCTGACCCGGTTAAATCGCCTCTTTTATATAGCTCTTGTGTGTTTTGATTATCCGAATCAGTTTCGTCTATCGTTGTTCAGTGCCAGATGCGTAAATTGGGCCTAAAGTATGTAATTGTAATTTTTGCCTGTTGAAGTGGCGGACTTAGTCCGTGCTTCGACCTACCCCGCAGTGGGATGTTAGGCAAAATGTCGTTGGTCTGAGTACCACTGTACACATGCCCTTTCGCTCAATTTTCCAAAACATCTGTCATATTTCGAGCTGCGCACACTAGCGGAACTATCAAAACTTTCTTCATATCTTTCATTCTAGCTAAAAACATTGTTGTTCACTCTTGGTGCCTCATGGTGATGAGCGAACATCTCCTTCTACATCGTAATCGTTACTCCTCGCACGGAGAATATATAACATAACAATTAATGTATGTAATTGTGTTTTTTTTTCTGTATTGGCTCGATTAGACATTGTTAAAGTTCATTGTCTGCTAAGCGCCATCTACCACAAAAAGCAAGAAGCTTACCCCATCACCAGTAGCGAACGTTGCATATCAATAGGCGATTACCGTTTTTACAGTCACATTGTGGTGCTTCGACTCAACTTTTAAATTGTTCAACATGCCATCGGAAACCTGTCAAGTCCGCTCCAAACCCACACTGGACAGGATCTGTCGTTTGTCTTTGTCGTTTGTCATTCAAAGTAACAGTATGCAAAGTTGCCTCCAACGTTGTCGATGATTCTTGGTACTGGCCTGAAGGTGTCACGGTTCGCATATTCAAACATAACCAAAAAAAACGGATTCGCTGTACATTAGTACACAAAACCGCTTCATTCATTCAACAAACACTACTCATCCCAGGACGCATCGTATATGGCACTTCGCAGGCCCCCTATCCACCTGACACAGTCGCACTGATTCCCGAGTCTCTATAAATGCAGCAAGTCGTCCTGGTCCTGTGTTCAGTGCTGGAAACGGGGACTTCCAAATTGCCCTTCTATGCACATAAGCGCATTCTCTGCTCTGATGTTCTCTCGCCTTGCAGCTCAAGCATGTCAAGCGCTACGGACCAATCAATATCGACGATCCCAGGACGCATATGGCTTTTTAGATGCTCCTGAGCCTCCGGACACAGCCGAGATATTGCAACAAGCGTTCTTCAGTCGTCCTGACCCTGTGTTCGGGCCGGGTAAAGGAGTCTTCCAGCTTGCCCTATCAGGCAAGTACAACTCAATGACGAACGTTGCATCCTCTGAAAACTTTTCAACTCTCAGCCGTACGAAGTCACGGATGCAGTTTTGTACATCGCACAGTTCATCTATCAACTTTTTACCGCGCCGGAAGATACCTCACCCAGCACATTGGAAACCCCTGAGCTTCCCATCACAGTCGAGTCTATCAGAATAGTCTACTCCCTGAAGCTGTTGAAGCTCTTAGCTCAAGCATGAATAACTCCCAGAGAAATCACAACATTTCGGCTCCCAGAAGTGGCCGATTACGGGGTTTACGAACAAAAATCGATGAAGTTTTCCTTGCTGTAAATGAATCGCATAACGATGTCATTGTTTTCACAGAAACGTGGTTAAATGAACAAATTTTGTTCTCCGCAACTGTTCGGTCAGTCATACACTGTCTTATGGAATGACCGCAGTTCTCTGAACAGCAAAACATCTCGAGCTGGTGGAGTGTTGATAGCTGTATACACTAACCTGAATTGGATCCTACGCCAGTCGATGTTTCCCTAGAGCAGCTTTGGGTCAAGATAAAATTACCCTACTGTTCAGTGAGTATAGGGGTTCTGTATCTTCCACCTAACCGCAAGGCCGTCATGAATAGCATAACCAACCATATCGACTCTGTTGAACCTGTATCTTCGGTAGTCAGAAATACCGATCATACAATCGTCTTGTGTTTGTACAAACGCTACACTCTACGGTCGCAAGATAGTTTAAGGAGAAATACAAGAATTTTTTTGAAGTTAGTCAACGCCAAACGAAAGGGTCACGGACTATCAGTTGAGATTTTCTTGGGAAATGATTTTTCGAGTACTGCATTGGATGAGTGCAATCATTTTGCAGATCATTTTTTTAAATGCTTCCAGCAAATTTTCGACATCATCATCTGAAATAGAAAAGGCTTGTAAAAACACGCCGCGTGATGTCTGCCCTCTGAGAAATATACAAGCTATTTAACGAAACGTGTGCAGTTTACTTCTTTTTGCTTGGGGACGTTAGATCTCGGCGCACAAGTTGACGCTGTATATACCGACCTGAAAGCTGCATTTGAACGTGTTGATCATGGGATCTTGCTTGCACGTATTGAAAGACTCGGCGTTGCTAGGAGCTTGACCTATTAGTCTAGATCTTATCTTATGGACTGGAAGCTGGAAACTGCCCGCAGTTCCGGCCTCGGGGGATTTTGGGCAATAATGAAGCGGAAGCTTAAGAAAAGTGGAAAAACGGCTCGGGACGCGACTCAGATGATCAAAATGTGGAACAAATGTGCCAAGGAAGTTGACTCCGGGGGTGTGCTGCGTTTGATGGGAGTAATAAAGAAGAAAGTGCGAGTTTTTATTAGAAACGAAAAAAAATGATTTGTATTGATATTTTTCCGTAGAGTACAGTGAATTACCTTTGTTTTGATGTTTTAAATTTATTTGAACGTCAACCCGTTACCGAGATACAGATGATTTTATTACTCCGGATTCTAAATGGACATAGCTTTAGCTCACAATATTAGAACGTTGATATCGTCGGTGTCAAAAGTAACATTTCAGTCGATGCTCAACAAAATGCCGAGAATGCTGTCATAATCAGCTCTTTTGAAGTCGTACCTGACGGCATCCGCAACGATAGGAGCATTCGTCGGGCGCTCAACCTCGAGCGTTAGATCGAAAGTGGGATGCAGAGGAACCATTCTAACTAAAACGGAAGGAGCAACGGATATCCGTGGTGCCTGTTCAAAGTTGCTGACAAAACAGAGATCGAGAAGCTTGCCATTTTCGTTGGTAACGCAATTGATTTGCCGCAGAAGATTTGAGTTATAGCTACCGTGGAATCGAGATGCATTCGGGTCCAGATACCATTGATACCAGATACCGAAATCCATTGCCCTGAGAGCGCCATTTCAGGTCGAGGAAATTAAGATCGCCTATCACTTTAATCTCGTCCACAGCATCTGTTTGAGACGATTTTGCATATAGCGATTCAGCATGCTTTTTGATTAACGCAACATTTTTAACAAAAAGGAATAACGAGTATCCAACTAGCTTGATTAGCACCCAGACTTGTTCGATATTGGCGCAGGATGTATCCTCATTTAGCTTGAAACGCCGATGAAATGAGTGCTCTTCCCCCAGCTAACTTGGAACTGTTGCTAGGGTTACGGTCAGTTCGGAAAACTTCATAACATGTACCAAAATTTTGGCTCGATAGGGTCCGTTCGTCGAGCCATGTCTCGGAGAACATGATCACGTCGTGGCATTCATCTGAGCATGCGAGCAGGTATTCTTCAAGCATTGTGATAGTAGACCTGTAGATCTGAGGTTGCAGGCTGGAATTCCACTTCCAAAACCCCGAGTTCACGTCCAGAGCGAATTGGATGGCTGGAGCATGACGAAGGACAAGATCTTTGCTGGTAGACTGAAGCAAGCTGATATTCGACTGATATCGGAGTGAAGGGGGCTTCCAAAACGCCTTGCAGAATGCGGTCAGGTGATGAAATCCTGGGATTATTGACGACAGAATGATCAATATAGTGGCTAGCGGATACAATATAGTGGCTAGCGGATGATACTCGATCAACATACAGGGTGTGGCAGAAAATAATACGAAAATGTTCAAACTTGAGTATTGAGTTAATTCGTGTAGCTAGTGACTAATTTCTGTCGAAAGTGTATTTGTTTATGTTTACTTTCAAGTGCTGCATCCAAACGTTCTATTTGTTTTATTGAAAATTCGTCAAAATGTTCGCGAAAGAAGTGATCACCAGTTTGTTGCTCGCACAGAAGAAGCTGAAAAAGATTGCCAAGGTGGTAGGGTGCCATTTGGCAACAGTTTACCGCATAAAAAAGTCCCTGCAGGATGGTCCTAAGCAGCGGATTTTTGTATGACCCAGAGTATCCCAAGACTGTCGCATTGTGTCTGTTGACCTTCCACACTATTCAATGAATTTTGTTAAGTATGTTGCATACTCAAAAAACCCACTGTTACATCTGCAGGTCATATGTTCTCTCAAGACTCAAGAAAAGTTTGGATTACCTAAACCATCCCAGTTCATCTCATAAGGTTTTTTACCGTTAGAAAAAAATCAATAACTATGGTTCAATACGTAGCGTAACTTTGTACAGCCCAAAAATCTATACTTTTCTGAATTCTAAATTCTGAACTCAAGGACAGTTTGGGTGACCTAGAACATCAAAAAATTATAAAATAATGACTGTTGACCTTTCAAACTGTCAATTCAATATGTTTGAAAACATATCGCAACCTTATATACCCTAAAAATTACTGTTACAACTGTAAGTCTTAAGTTCTGGACGCCAGAACAGTTTGAATGACCCAGATCATCTCAAGATCATCTACTTATGTATTTTTACGTTCGAAAATATGCTCTCAATATGCTTGACTACGTGACGCAACTTTGTGTAGCCCCAAAAGCTACTGTTACTACCGTAGATTCAAGTTCTTCAAAAATTTATAAAACAATGACTGTTGGCCTTCCAGAAGATTAATTGAATGTGTTTGAATACACATCGTCACCTTATATAGCCCAAAAAACTACTGTTACAATTGTAAATCTTATTTTCTGGACGCCAGGACGGATTATGTCTTTTTACCTTCCACACTATACAATAAATGTTGTTAATTTTATATTATCCCTCTGCATACCCCAAAAACATACTGTTACAACTGCAGGTCTTATGTTCTGAACTCAAGGACAGCTTGGATGACCTAGATTCTCCCAGTTTATATCATAATGTTTTTCTACTTTCAAAAATATTCACTAAATATGGTTGATTGCGTATCGAAACTTTCAATAACCCAAAAAGCTATAGTTACTACTGAAGATTTAAAGTTCTGAACTCAAAGACAGTTTGGATGGTAAAGAACATCACATAATTATCAAATAATGGCTGTTGGCTCTTGGTTCATTCAACATATTTGAAAACTTATCGTAACATATATAGCCCTAAACGCTACTGTTAGAACTGCAGATCTGAGTTTCTGAACTCGAGTACATTTTGGACATCCCAGAAAGATACAAAAACGTTTACCGTTTATCAACGAGAATATAATAATACGTATGCATTTGTACCATATTCTAAAAAAAAAAGCTTTACACTGTTAATAAGACATTTGTTGTATTCCTTCCAACCTTCAGGATGTTTTAGGTCGTAATTTAGCCTTTAAAACATGTTTTTTTTTTTCATTTTTCCCACATAAAAGAATCCCGATGTAGAAATAATTTGCCGAATTCAGTCTGTGGTTTTGTACAGCTTTTTTTATTTTGGGGTCAAATATGACCCCTGAGGCGTGAAGGGGTTAAGATGCAATCTGTAAATGTTTCAGTAGGCTCAAGTGTAAATGAGCAAATACTCTTGAAATCCCAAATGTGACCCACTATATTCCTGCATGTGGGGTTGCATTTTTGTTTTGTGTCCAACTTACGTCAACGAAACCCAAACGTATTCATTGTGGGCAAGCTAATCTTTGACAACATCATTCGACATCATATCTGGGTACAAATAAGACAATCTTAAATTAAGGGATCACCAATATGGTCAGTTTTTGAACATTAATTACTCATACATTCTTAACATTCCTTAGCTTTTTCATCAATCAATTGGATATTTTTCTGCGCATCTTCTGAAACACTTATTTAGCTTTGTTCTATATACACAATTAAAAGATTATGTCTTATAACTACGATTTCCATACTAATTTCACCACAAATTACAATTTTCTAAATTATCGAACATATTCCCGTCTATTGGCAACCAGCTGTGAGAACGCGCAACGACAAAGTGTTGCATAAATTGCTATCATTATATGATGATGATGATGATGATGATGATGATGATGATGATGATGATGATGATGATGATGACGATGACGAGAGTGTATCCACCATCAACGCAAGGATTACCTTTGTCATACCGGAAGGGAACAATGGGTGTTCTCTCGTGACAAAAGCTTGGCTACCCTCTCGTACTTTTGTTCAATCACCAGTTCGTTCATCTCCCTTAAGCTTAAGCTGGTTAAGAGGGGGCAGGGGGGGCAAATGTTTCAAAAATATGCTTATCACGAACACCCTGTTTGCGTAAATGATAAATACGAGTCTCAAAAAACTAATATTTAAACGAACTCGCAAGCCGTTTAATCCATCAAAAGTTACTCATGTTTAAGAAGCACCGACAGAAATTGTCACTCACACTGTACAACACAGCAATCTTTTAACTTCTTCCTCAGTATACCCATAAAAAAACACATAATTAGTGGAAAATATCCACAAGAAATTAACTTAAATTTCTTGTGATTCAAGAAGTAAAAAATGCTTTGCAAAATCAAGTGAATCTTAACTGTCCAGTTACATGTTAATGATTATTCAAGTAGCCTTTTTCTTGGTGATATTCATGTTAAAGCCACTTATTTTTGTATTGGAAAATATCTACATGTGTTTCCAGTAGTAGCAAAGTGAAATATTTTTTCAGTGTAGGAATGTAAGGACTAAAGCATGTCCCACATCAAATTGGGAAGAAATGAGCGACAAACTGATGACAAATTACCTAGGTGACCGATCCTTTTCAATCTTTCAGACAGTAAAATATAACCTATAAGTGAGTTTTGGGAAAATTTATTTCATTCTACTTCAATACCCTTACTCTTACCCTTAACTCCATGCATTAAGTTCTGTATAACACCTGCAGCTTTTTTTGTACGGAAGCCCACTTTTTCTTCATGTCTTTCTCAGCTTTGATCTCCTTGGGATGCTTCCGTAGTGCCTGCCTCATTATAGCCCAGTGGTTCATGTCCTTGAGTTCGAAAGTGGTCCCTTTGGCTTCGCACCTTTCCGGGACAACATTTGAATAGTGGCACGAAGCTTGATCCGGCCAGAACATCGTAGGGCCCTCGTGTTGCTTCATCAGAGTAATCACAAACGGCGCACTCCGTTTACCACATGAACAGATCGCTTGCAAAATCATGTATTTTGTGGAAAACTTTGTAAGTTTCTACTTCCTTACTTCCTCCGGAACATTAAACGTTTGCTGAGAAAGAACGGTAGCCTCGGAAGCTGCCGGAAGTTCGCCTTGACGTAAGCCTCATCATCTATGACGGGACTATATGAGGCTTCGCCAGCATCTGGGTGTACAGTCATCGGGCCCGTGACTTTCCCAACGTATTTTGTAGTTCGTCACGATTTGGAGCCTTCTGCACTTTGGCGCACCCTGGGCCACTGAACGAATGACTTGGACAGATTCAACTTTTCGGCCACATCCCTGACCGAATCATTGGGATTCCGCTTAAGCGTGCTTCCACGACACGCTTGTGATCCTGATCTGTAATAGAATATCCATTTTGACCGCATTTCTCCTTCCGTTCAATGCTCAGAGGTTTCGTAGTAACGTTTAATCACACTACTCACCGTTGACTGCACGATTCCGAGTTGTTCTCCGATGTCCCGATGAGAGAGTTGAGGATTTTCTAGGTGCTGGCACAAAATTAATTCGCGACGTTGGCTTTTCGGGTGACACCATTTTTTCGAATGTTCGAAAAACTGACAGCTATAAAAATTCAACAAAAACACTCTAAACTACTTCTACTACAAATTTACAAGAGAAAATACCCAATAAATGTTTATGGATTTGCTTTTGTGGAATAGTTGGTTTCAAGCAATAATCTCCCAACAAAATTTCATACAATGCATGCAGTTTGCAATTTTAGTTAGTAGATTATTGCTTTAAAATCATTTAATTATGGAAAGATCAAATTAACATTTGTGCATTTTAGTTTTTCTTGAAGTATTTTCAATTTCTCCATTCCTTCCTGTGTCCCCATTTTATCTACTGACAGTATTTGATTATTTTCATTGATATTTTATCTTTCAAATATTTAGCTGATGAACTGGATTTTAAGGAGCAAAAATGTTTCTAATTAGTCTTGAAATATGACTCCTCATGGGCGGTCCCGTTCCTCATAAATATCACCAACTTAATCCTCCGCCGAAAAACCCACCCAAGTTATCGTAATTTGTGTAAATATTGATGTGCCAATCGGAATTATAACTCGCCAAAGACCATAACTCATCGCGGGCAAACCCACCCACTCACCCACGGGTGACTTCCTCCTATCGCTCACTCGATTAGCGTCCGGTGCCGGATTAATGATGAAATTATAAGGCACACACAACAACCGACCCAATGACACTGAGCTCCAATGAGCTATCGCGTATTTGTCCCGCGGGGTTCGCTCGAACTCCGGCCGATCGGAGCGACAAAATTAATAAGTCGATTCCGCCACCCAAGTCTCGTTTGCAAAAGACAATGCTCGGAACCAGTCCGGGCCGGTCCAGAACGTTTGTGCGCGAAATGTTTCTCCCGCTGATCGATATAAAAAATTGGTTATTAATTTTAATATAATTTTAATTCGTTTCCATATTTCTCCCGATGGTGCTCGGCACAAGTCACCGCTGATTTTTCTTTCTTTCCGCTCGTGTTGGTTTATTCCACTTCGCCCAGCATGTTGTCCGACCGAGCGGATCATTCTATTTATCTTCTAGTAGGAACAACTTTCTTTTCTGTTCTTGTGTGTTTGTGTAAATGTTGCAGAGAAAAAGAAGAGAGAAAAAAACGAAGAAAATCTGCAAACTCCGAGGAGAGAATCGCGAAACAGGTCATTGAACTCCCGGCTCGCCGGTTCGCAGAATATTATGGATTAAAATCGGATGGAAAAAGGAACGGAACGGAACGGAACGTAAAGCGAACGTAAAAACAACAAATAAATTAAATATATAATCAATGCTAAGCGGAGTAGATTTAAGTTTTAGTGTTTTATTTTTCGCGTGTTTCGTTTCACTGTTTTGGCTTTGTCGAAGTTTTTATTTCGCCTCGCCGTCGCTGTTGATCCCCCTCATTTCCAGTTCATATCGGGTTAAACATGGACTCCGCGAGGAGAGGGGGGGATGCCAGCGAAAGCCTTCCGTAACGGAGCGTTCTTATGCGTTTATTTATAGCAATGACCACGGGGAAGGTTGACTTTTCTCTTTCGCTCTGGTCATCCGAGGTGATATGGGAGAATGTGTTACACACCACAGTGTGCGATGACGGGATGAATGACTTAAGTGCTTTCTTATTTAACAGTTTTATTTCGCTACATCAACTGGCAAACCCAAAAGCTGTTTTCAACTTTTAACTCAAGACTTATGAGTTCTTTAAAAAAATTCGATTCATGCTCGCACAGTTTTGACAATTTTCCCTCCAGCAGCAAATGGCCCGCAGCCAGATTGGTGCAAAAGTTCAGTTACAGTAACAAGTACACCGTTGACCGTTTACTGGGTACCGAGATGCTGAGGCTGTGCATGGCCAGCAGAGAACAGGAGGAAGAAAGACCGAAGATAAACTTGGCCATCACCGTTGTTCATAAATTCCGGTGAGGAAAAAAAGCACCACAAAGTTAGAGCCTCAAAACAACCGGATTATGTAACTTTTTCTCGCTTTCACTGCACAGGAAGGGTGGTAAAAGTAGGAAAATAGAACATTGCCACAATGTGCTGCAACCCGAAAAGTGTGGTCTGAGCATATGTGCGGGATGACAAACAACTGTGTTTAGCTTTAAAGTGCAATAAGCTAGGATTGAATTTACAGCCCTGGGAAAATACAACACCTGCGGCAGCGATCTTCCCAACAGTTTGATAACGAAAGCGGGAAGAATATTCAAACCTAATCGTGAAACCGTAAAATCCATGGACATGTTTATCAGAGCAGCGTTAGTTCCATCGCATTGGCACAAATTGGGAAAACTCGAACGCCGCTTGCCGATGATCCCGAAAAAGGTGTCGCACGCCGCTGTTCTATCGAGTTGTGTTGCGGCAAAAGCCGCAACAGTTTATCTAATGCTCATAAATTGAGCAAAGAACATTTCGCTAAATGTATCCTAGAGCGAAAACAGAAATCATGAATATGAAGCAGGTCTTAAATTGTGGTGAAATGTGTAGCACCGCTCTTTCTCCCACACGGCGGACCATAAGATCTTTGGAGTGGTATTTAAGGTAGTTTATTGCGTCGAATTTTGCAACAAATTTCCCATTACTATCTGTCGGGTGGAACAATAAATAAAACGGTTTTGAAGTTAGGACTAAACAAATAACAACGAATATATATTAAAATTGATGAAAATTCACGTGAAAGGGACGCCAAGTCACAGTAGGCTAGATAATCGCCTCTATTCTTGATCACGGTCGTATTGAAACCGTTCGAAAGATGTTACATTCGTTTTGAGGAATCCAGCTTAAAAAAAAGAAGAAGACGCCGAGTGGTGATAAATCTGACAGCTCCAAGGGGTGAGTCGCTGAGCACAAAATCGCTTGTGCCGATTTATTTTATTGTACCTCTATACGTTACGATGAACCCTGGTGTTTCAATCGCGGTGCCTATATGTGCCCACGTGTGCCACTGTAACTTGACAGTTCACTAGTTATGGTTTGGCTACGCCTGGCAACCAGGCGATTGTTTTGTTTTGCTTTGCCAAATTTTTACAGGCAATTTGAATCTCAGGCAAGTTTTTTTTTTCGGAAATTGCATTTTAATTCTCTTGTGTTGAGAAAGCAATTTTTGGTGATGCTTGGACAACAAATGGAGCTCAAGAAGCTAATCGCTGGAAGTACGTGCGAGGATTCCTATATGATGTTGCATATTTATGTTTTATTTATCTGCTTTCTCTGCAGCCCACGCATGCTACAACTATGAACGCAACGCAACTCCCCTCTGATTTTGTAGTCTTCAAATATGTTCCTCTGTTGGCATATCTGAGACTTACAAACTGCGCTAGGAGGGTGATTAGTTACACTTGTTGTCGATGTGTCGGCAATGCTCGACATCGTTACATTGAAGAGCATTCTGGCATTCGAGAATAAAGGTTATTACTATGCCTAGTCAGGCTGAGAATTTGCCAGTTTCCTCTCTCGTCAATCGAAATTGAAAACTTTGATCTTTGCCCATGCTATTAGCAAATTGGGCATAACGCCCCCACCCGAGCGTTCCACAACCCCTTGAAAAAACTTTGATTTTAATGTTTTTTTTCTTTTTCAAAAAGGCATCAAAGACTGAGTCCTTATTATCTTTGGTAACAGAAAGCGATTGTGAGAGAAATCATGAATTAATCTTAAATACACTTTATTCAAATCAAAATGCAGCATAATTTTATCGTTCAATATAGGTGAGTGCTTTTCAGTATCTTCGTCGAACAGCTCAATGATGATGGATGCTACGGTTGTGGAATTGATACTTTTTTTACACATAATATTCGCGAGATCCAGGAGGCACATCACTTCTCCACTAACAAACCGGAATTTATCTGGGTTTCCTGCGTAAACAACACCACAAACTGACAACGTCAATTTTCCAGGCCTGCCGGGTTATATATGAATTTTCGAAGATAACAACCGTCAAAAGTATGCCATAAATGTTGCCGTTATAGCGTAAAATTTTCTACTATGGCGTGCCTGACACACCCCTTGGACAGCTCCCATTATAAAGTATACGACGAAACTTTTAAAATGCTTCTAGAAAATTCAAATGAAATTCTAATTAAAAACGATTTGCTGTATGATGTAAGAAAAATCCAAAACTGCACAGTAGGGGCATTATTTTAATTTTATTTTTATTTTGCTGAAAATGTCTTTATTGAGAAGTTTTGAATTTTTCTTACATCATACAACAAACCGCAATTTCATTAGAATTTTCTAGAAGCATTTTAAAAGTTTCGTCCTAGAGTTTAACATGGGAGCTGTCAGATTCATCACCACTCGATGTCTTTTTCTTTTTTCAAGTTGAATTCGACAATTTCCGTTTTTGTTCGAACCGATTCTAACCATTGGGTGCGTCTAGTGTTGCTGGACGACACATGCACAGATTTATCTACACGGAGAAAAACAGATATAGAGGGATTCCATCCAGAATGTGCCGGAAATCCCAAAAATCATACCCGATCATCATTGATTTGGATGAAACTTGGCACATGAGTTCGGTACGTTGGAAAAAAAAAATTCCACTGGTGTTAAGATAATTTGGGTTCAACAGTAACTTTTGAGATGGGCGTATGTGTTTTTTCCAACATTTTACTTGAAAAATCGTAGTTCAAAAACCATTACATTTAGAGAAAAACTTTATATTAGGGAATTGTAGGGAACTAAAAAGCCTTTCTTAAAAAAATATACACAGAAAAAAAATTTTTTTCATCAAGAAAAATCAAAAATAATTACTAAAAATAAAATATCTAAAATAACATATTTTTAATATTTTTTAATTTGTTGTATGGAAATTTGAGGAAAAAGACACGTTTTAAAAAACTCTAGGATGGACGCTCTTATAATAAAAAAGTTTTTCAAATAGCGAACTTTGGTGTATATTTCAAATTTTGGTTATTCATTCTTATAAATAAATTTTGATGTTACAATATGGTTTTGGAGATCATTAAAAACAATAATGATTATAATAATAAACCACGTAAACGCAACCGTTTTCAAGATATTTCTGATTTTCTTTCAATAAAATTTCAAAACCTCAAAAAATACGCCCTTTTCATAAATTACTCGTGATATTAAAACAACAATAGCTAACGATTGTTTCTCTTGTGTTTTTAGCCTTTTTAAAACACATGTATGTGCCTCTTACTTACTCTTAACAGCTCGTCGATTGAAAAAGCTTCACTTAAAGTTATAAGACCAAAATAATGAATTATGGTTGGATTTATATTTATATATACCATTTATTAGTCTCGGTCATTGATAATATTACATAAACATTATATAAACTATTGATTGCTTTTATATATATTATGAATCCTGCCTTCTTCGTCATTCGAAAACAGTTTTACAAAAACTTCGTTTTCTGAAATTGGAACGAATGAGTGGTACTTTTGTGTACCTGCAATCGTTTTAGTCTGTCGGTAAATTTCATTCCATTCTGCTACCCCCTGTTCATACTCTTCATGTGATACATAACAAAACGACATTTTGTTAAACAATCATCACTTTTTTGGTTCGCCCATTCGAATAACTCTAATGCACTTTTTATAGGGTGTTCATGTTGTACAGCAAGGCTTGCATATCTTGCCATTCGTTTTTATGTACCACCAATTGCATCGCAAGGTCCCTTACCGTGGGATGTTGCGAAAAAATGCCATTCAGCATCAATATTGTATTTCTTTTTAAACTTACAAAGGCTTGCAAAGTTCTTCCTATTTTTATATTGGGATGCTGCCCCGTCAGACATAAACGTAGCTTTCTTTACTTTAATTTTTGTTTGCAAAAAGCTTATTAGTTTTGAAATAAACACCTGCACCGCAATCGTATCATGTTTCAACACTTCTGAGATAACAATGAAACTGATATTTTTAAGTATTCCAGATTCCGTGTAATAAATGACAAAAGGGTGAATAGTGGCTTGCTCATTACTCCAATAACTACTTTGAACAGCATCTTGAAAAACAAATGAATAATTTTCAGAAAATCACAAATTATTATTACTTCGCCGTCTTTAAGACAACTTTTATAATCTCTCAAGAAACTAGACTGCTGAGATTTGACAAAATCGTGGGATACTAATTGTTCCAACTTTTCACAAAAATAAGCAATAAATTCATCAATTGGTTTAACAAGTGTCTCTAAACTACATCTATCAGTTGAAATCCATTGCTCAAAAGATATTTCAACTAAACCACGTTTTTCTAATTTGTCTGTTAAACTACTCTCAAAATCTGAAAAGACTGGACATCGTTCGCATTCACGGAGTTAACATTTTTTAGTTCTAGTTGATGAGCTACATAATATTTCTTCAAAACACAATTTATAATCATTCTCGAATGAATATTTTCTAAGACCATGAAGCATCAAGTTAATGTTCTCATGAATGGTGCAAACACAAATGTTATGAGAACCTGTGCTGCCAAGTAATTTGCAATGCTTTGGTCTTAGTGCTACAAAACTAAACCCAACAGCATTTTGATGCATCTCTTGAAATTTAATGAAAGCTTCTCTTAATGAACAAACTAAAAGGCGCTTTTGAATATGAACCCTCTTACCTTCACTCCTCACTGAAACGTAGTCGTTCATACCAGGGGTTGCTCGTGTAATCTCATCACTGTCGTAAAATTGCAAAATTTGGTTTTTTATTTCCGGGTTCAGACCGTGTCCCAGCTTTTCGTTAGGGGCAGCTAAAACACCTTCGTGCTTTGCAAGGAATTTAGCTTGTGAATTTGTACTTGTTTGTTATTCCAAATTCTGCCATTACTCTTTGATTTGTCCAAGATTGTGGTAAAACCGAAAGTATCCTTACTTGATCGTCCCTCGAAGTTTCTGGATCAGCATACCGGTCTTTTAGCTGCGCGATTATTTCGTCATATTCGGCTGCTTTCACTTTCAATTGTTCCAGGTCATCCTCCTCCGCTTGATCCCCAAATATGTGTGTCCGAATGCCGTTTGAAACATCTTTGAACTTTTTGCGGGCATAATTTACGTTCAGGAACTTTTTAGCCGATATTGGCGAAACGTTGATTCCAGCTACGCCCTTGTTAAATAGCTCAATATTATGGCGCCTTGAATAATCTTGCACACTGCTATCAGATGGCACTGACATTAATGATATTGCCGATGGCGTTTCCTCGAGACCATACAAGTCTACTTGCCGTGATGTAGATGGTTGTGGATCCATAATGTTAGTAATTGATGGTTTCTCACTAGGCTCCGAAATTGCAGCATGGGATTGTTCCGTTCTATTTAAATGCAAACGACAATTATCACAAATCATCAAAGAAGTGTCCAAATGTGTTTTGCCCATAAACTTGAGTTTTTTGACATTTTGTTCGGTTAATTTACGAAGGTTTTTGAGCACCGTTTAGTGGGAAACGGCATACAACACTTCTTCATGTTAAACTCCATTTTCAGTTCACTCAGATAGATTTTACTGATGAATGCGACTATGTATGAGCATATATATTGGCTGTGGTACCTTTGGAAATGCAGGTATAAAACATCTCTGGTAGTTTACAGGCAGCGTACATTAGCTGTTTTTTTATGAGAAGATATACCTGACATACGTTATAGCTGCTATTTGTCTACCTACCTTAAACAATATGTGTTACTTTCATCGCTACATCACCGAACTGTTCGGAGTGTAGTTTTCACACACTACACCCGACCTCTAACATCGTTGGAGCTTGGCAAAATAGTCAGCAGTTCGATTAATATGCTTCTTCTATATGACCCTCCGCATAATTTCATCATCTGTCCATTTCACACTTGTCGCCCCTGCGACATCTATCTCGCTGTTACTTTCATCGCTTTAGCAAATTCGCTCCCTTCATTCTCTGAGCGGCCCGACCGATACAGCCATAAAACAATTATAAATATATTGATTGCAATATTAAAACAATAGTGCTATTTATCTTGTTCTTTTCAAATGAGTCTTCTTATCATCCTGATATCAAAAGAAAAGAGGACATTAGAGTAATGTGAACGTTATAATATGAAGATCTTGGAAAATTTATCATTTCTGGTGGAAATCTCGATTAACTTAAGAAAAGAGCGAATTTTCTGAGGTTTTTTCATTCTATTGAAATAAAATCCGAAAAATCTCGAAAACGGTTGCGTTCAGGTGATTTATCATTATCATCATTATTGTTTTTAATGATCTCCAAAATCATATTGTATAATTAATTTTCATTTATAATAATGAATAACCAAAATTTGAAATATGCACCAAAGTTCGCTCTTCGGAAAACTTTTTATTATAAGAGCGTCCATCCTAGAGTTTTTTTCAAAACGTGTCTTTTTTCTCAAATTTCCACAAAACAAATTTGAAAAATATTAACAATATGTTTTTTTTATATTTGATTTTTAGTATTTATTTTCGATTTTTCTTTATGAAAAAAATTTTTTTTCAGTGTACATTTTTTACAAAGCCTTTTTAGTTCTCTACAACTCCCCCATATAAAGTTTTTCTCTAAATGTAATGGTTTTTGAACTACGATTTTTCAAGTAAAATGTTGGAAAAAAACATACACCCATCTCAAAAGTTACTCTTGAATCCAAATAATCTTAACACCAGTGGATTTTTTTTTCAACATACCGAAGACGTGTACCAAGTTTCATCAAAATCGAAGATAGTTGAGTTTGGTGACCGACCGATTTGGCGTGGAATCCTTCTATACTAAAATGCATCCCAGTCATTGGAATCAATAAACCATCAGGTTTATGCATTGATAAGCATAAATTAAATACAGGGTGCGGCAGAAAATAATGCGAAAATGTTCAAACTTGAATATTGGGTTAATCCGTGTAGCTAGTGACTAATTTCTGTCGAAAGTGTATTAGTATATGTTTACCTTCAAGTGCTGCATCAAAACATTCTATTATTGCAAATTCGTCAAATTCAATTCGCGAAAGAAGTGATCACCAGTTTGTTGCTCGCCCAAAAGAAGCCAAAAGAGATTGCCAAGGTGGTGGGTGCCTTTTGGCAACAGCTTACAGCATAAAAAAGTCCCTGCAGGATGGTCCTAAGCAGCGGAAGCCGGGAAGCGAACGTGATCAAATCGGTCCGTGCAAAAATTGCTCACAACCCGGTGCGTTCCATAAGAAAACTTGCAAAGGAAGCCAATATTTCGGAGAAATCCATGCGGAGAATCATCAAAGCAGACCTGCATGTATCTTCCAGAGCCAAAGTGAAACGCTTATTGTCAGTGCAAACCTCAATCCGATACGAGCTACAAAAAAAAACCATACACACTGACGTTTAACAACAAAACAAACCGACCCAATTTTGATACCCGTTCCAGTCAGGGATGCCAGATATTTTTTTCAAAAATTTGTGATGAAAATTTGAAATGTCTGGGAATGTCTATGAAAGTCTGTAATTTTTTTTTTTAAATTAGACTTCTTTCAACAAAAAGACGTTATAAGAGAGCAAGTTATGTCATTTACGCTATATGTGTGATTTTGTAAACGCTTCTGGATTTTTTTCTTGGATTGTATCGACTAGGTTGTATGTTTCCTCCTGAACATCAGACAAAATTCCTCATGAACTTCTTGGCAGTCATTTCTTATTTTCTTCGAAATTCACATTTAAGAGCCCAACCTTACCATTTAGAAACATTTGGTAAATTTTTTCCTAAACATAGTTGCTTTTTAAACTACTAATAAGTCCCATCCTGAACTACGAGGAAAATTTCCGTAAAACTTTGGAAAAGTACTCGCCAGAATTTCTTGGAAAATCTTCTTAAAGTTGTTGTCCGAGATGTTCTCTTCTGAACTTCAGGGGAGTATTCTCCTGAACTTCGGGGAAGTTTGTTCTGAAGTTTTTTTTCTGAACTTCTGGGAAGTTCGATCTGGAATCTCTGGCAAGAACTCCAAAATTTCTGAAGAGTTCCTAACTTCAAAGAAGTCCTCTTCTCTCCACTTCGTCCAGAAGCTCTGATAATTCCTCCTCTGATTCTTGGGGAAGTTCTCCTGAAATTCTGGTAAGTATGATCTTCAATTTCGGTAATATTCGGTCCTGAAGGTTTTTTTGAAGGTTCTTCTTGCTTGATCTGCTTGCTCCCAATACTTCTGAGAAGTTTCTGCCTGACCATCGGAGAAGTTTTTTTTTCGAGGAAGTCTCTTGCTCGGAAATTATCTTTCCGAAACTCTGGGAAGTCGTTTTCTTAACTTTCCAGGATGTTCCCCTTAATTGTGGGTCTTTTTTTTCTATACTTCTAGGAATCTAGGACTAATTCAGGGATATATTTCTAAATCCTTAGTACCAATGTACTGAAAGGATGCATTTAGTAGTACTTTGGAAAATTCAGAGTTTTAAGATTTATTTCAATAGCTCAGAACTTTTACTGTTGTTCTGTCTCCCAAGTGGCAACCGACTGGGCTTTAGAGCAAATACTCAGCAACCCCTTTTACGGATGAATTTCTCAAATATGATTTATATTGTTGTGAGCCTTGAATTTCATTGTGACTCAATGGCAAAGGACCAATATTACCAACGCTTTGACAATAATTTTTCGCATGGGAATGAACATGTGTGGGATTGAATACTACCATAAGTGGGGACTCCATGCTACCCTCGGAAAGGGCCTATAGGATACTTATCTCCGAGCCCATTGTGTATCCAATTGGTCTGCGGCTTCCGTTTCTGCTAGGATTTCCACTTAAAATGATACCCACGATATATATTTTTTTTCAACAAAGCTTCTTACCGTATCTACAATATAGACACTGCATATAGACCGGACAGCAATTGTCTTATACAGCCAAACGACCTGTAAAAAAATGCAGCCAAACGGACTGTCAATGTTTGATTCTCTTTAAAGGAGCAAGTATTGTGATCAAGTATTGTTTTGACAAAAGCCAATTATGAACAAATAAGGGATTATCTACTTCCATATTCAGCATATTTAAGTGTTTTCTGTGTTTTGTTTACTGCCATTTGGATTGCTAAAAATGAACAAAAATCTTTCTCTACACAGTGCCGAGCATAGGACCACCATTTCAACGTGTATTTCACAGCACTATCAAAAATCGTTTTTAACAAATGATACATTAAGTCCCGAAATTGTAGAACAAACCATTTTAGCTGTTGTTGAGGCTATGGCTACATTATTTGAGGTTATTACAAGTACCAGAAAATGGTCAGCTGAATGACTTGAAGTTAATACCGGAGAACCTTAGCATCCGATGAACTTGTACACAATCTACGATTGAACTGCATCAGGACCCGACTTACAAATGCGACGTGTTCTAGCCATAGCGCATGAAAAATTTGATCAAAACTATTGAAGAACATCAATCAAACAAAATAATTAGTAATGGAGAAAACAAATTATAGTAATTTGTAATTACACTGCACAGCCTATGGCTTCCTAGAATCTGAAAATCTTGCACTATGCTTTTTAATGAATAATATCTTCAAACAAATTCAAAAGAAACTACCAACATCGAAACCGAATCTTTTTTTAGCCTATTGCGCTGTTTACTTCAAGTTTGTACAAATACAAGTGGGGCCAGATCAATTGCTCAAATATATGACATTTTTCAGGGTTGGCAGATTGTATGATTTTGCTTTGTCCGGTCTAAATACAGTATCTATGATCTACAATACTGTCCAGATCCTTATAAGTTTTAAATCCGAACTTCAGAGAATACCTTTATTTGAAATTTTATAAAAATAATTCAAATGTCTGTAAAAGTCTGCAACATAAATAAAATGTCTGCTAAATGTCTGCAGCGTTAGAAAAGTCTGCAACAAAAATTAAAAGTCTGCAAATTTACAGACATGTCTGTGAACATGGCATCCATAGTTCCAGTTTGGAACTGAATCAAAAACGAGCTCCTACACTCAGCGAAATAGACTTTCGATATTCATGAAATTGCATTATGATTATTTGCCAGAAGAAATCCGTATGAAATCATTAATTTGTCTTAAATCATAATGATGATCAAAAAAATAAAAATATGCAGCAACTGTGATTGGAACCCTGGACGTTGCCATTATGGGTCCAGTAACTTACCCACTAGTATATATC
>JASCZW010001879.1:105000-136492 GCA_034211315.2 Aedes japonicus | reverse complement strand
TTTGTAAGGAAGCACAAACGCTTAACTCTGTTTTGGCCTGATCGACCATCTTTCCGCTACGCTCGAAACGTGCGGCAGTCAATGTTGTGCCAAAATATAGGAACCTACTAAATTCACCTGAACCTCGCCCAATTGCAAAATTCTGGGCAATTATGAAGACGGAACTTCGTAAGCATCACAGAGCTCATCTCCATGCGAAGCGCTAGGAGCAGGGCTTGGAAATCATTCATGATACTACTGAACAATAGTGTGTCAGACTGCCACCCGTTCGTGAACATAGCATCGCAAATTCGTTCAGATTCAGTAACTGTAACCGAATATGAAAATTCGGTGGCTGTTGCACTGTCTGAATACTCGAAGCGATGACCCATACTTGTCGCTTGTACACACTGATCGATGATGATCGCTGGGCACCGGCTTCAGTGATTACACACAGCTTTGAATCGCCCGTGCCTTTGTTCTTCTGAGAGAGGAACGGAGCACACAACGGAGCAAGCAAAGAACGAGGCACAATTTACGACCGATGCGGCATATTGAGATTAATTTCTGGTCAAATATTTTAGTTTTTTAGAGGGATTTTGGAATTTACTGTAGGATTGGAGCCAATTATGTTACGTTTTTAGCGAACATGGGATTATGAAAAGTGTGGCAAGCAATTCAAAATAATAAAATACCTGTCAAGGAGAAGGGAGGTTTTTCAGCATTTCCTAAAGTTGTTGTGATGTGATTATATGACTATTCTACAATGATCAAAACTGATAAATCTAACTGGATGTATTTTTGTATCATACATATACTATACATGCTCGCTTGTATCCATTTTACTATACTTATTTCTGTAGCATATTTTGACCATTTTTGGGGCCATCGTTCGGGGAATAAGGAAGAAATGTAAGGAATATGAGACAGGACTGTCCCATGCATAATATCATGATACACAGTGCGGCAGAATGAGAGTGTGCCCTGTCCTAGTAATAAATCAAAAATCGCGAGTACAGGATGGTTGAAAAAATTCTCGATCGGTGATATTTCCGCAGCTTGTAGTACAATAATTTTAAAAGCAACAAATATTGATTATAGGCAGAAAGACGCCTGACAAACATTTAGTCATTAACGAATAATGTACTGCAAGTTTAAGTACCACCAATGCCCATAAATACGTCCCATTATCATAGGGAATAACGCAATTTAGTAAGTTTATGCTTTTGTAGGATACATTTCGATGATATTTCTTATTTTATCTTAGCGTAGAAGCTTATGCTTTTTTATTACGTATTTAGTAAAATCCCATATTAATTTTGAATCGACTTAAGGTTGAAGGACTCATCATCAACCCTCAGTAATCATCAAAAAATCTAAAGCAGTTTTTTCGTTTGATATTGAAAATCTGGAAATTAAAATGTATTCCCGGTGGTCCGCTTGGCGAGCACAATACAGTGAATACATTTTCACGAACTATGTTTTGATTTTGAAAGAAAAAACTGCTTTCGAAATTTCGACGATGACTGAAAATTGATGATGAATCCTTCAACCTTAAGTACGTTAAATACAACAGTCGAATTACCATTTGGATGAGAAAATCTTCAACAGTAATTCAGTGGAATTTATTACTTACTTGTTCTCTTTACTTTTACGCGGTTCAACTAACGGAATCCCTTATATCCCTCTTCCAGGGCTTACAAAATAGTTATTTTTATTGGTAACACCAGTTTTGTCAACTCTAGATCGAGAATCGCCCAGCAAATTCTCGATGGGATTGAGATCAGCGGCTAGGTGGGCCATTCAGTGTTTGATCCGACAAGACTGGAAGAAAGACTGGTCTTCTTGGCAGTATGCTTCGGGTCGTTGTCCTGCTGGAATACGAACTTCTCTTCATGAGGCCCAGTCTGGATATCAGCGAAACACTCCAGATTTTCTCACAGGATATATGATGTGAGAATCTGCAGTCATTATCTCGTCGATTTTCACAATGCTTCCCACTCCACTCCCAGCGATTAGCACCCCAGACCATCACATTTCCTCCTCATGCTTCATCGATGCCTTGGATGTGGCGCTCCTGAAACTCTACTCCGATCTGCACCTAACACTGAACTCGCCGCTTTCGGTTAAACAGCTCGAATTTTGATTCGTCCGTCCAGAACTCTAGGGCTTATCAGTATGTTCCTTAGCAGACTAAGCCGTTTGGCTTTGTTTGCCATGCTGACAAATGAACGCTTCAGATGCAAGTTTCATTCAACCCCTGCGCTACGAGACGGCGACGAACAGTTCGACCGGAAACTGATAACTGAAGCGTTTCCTGGATCTCGCGGACAGTTACCTTCGGGTTCTTCATGACTTCGCGCATGATCTTGGTTGTCCGTTCTCGCATCCGTTTTCCGCTTCCTGCCTCTGCCAGGACGATCCACCACTGATCCAAACGTTTTAAGCTTTAGAAGATTTTTGCCAACCGCCGCTACTGAATACTGTACTTCTTATCGACAGCCCGGTGCGATTCACCGTTTTGCACATCACGAACTACCAATTTTTGGATACACAAGGGAATTGCTTTCGAAAGCACTGCGTTCTCCTTTTTTTTTTGCGATCACGTATACAAATGCACCAGGTTGAGCCGTTTGCTTCAAAACATGTCAAACATATCGATTTTTGAAGTGGACACTTTATTTTGTCACTGTTTTTTCAACACAAATTGATTTGTTTCTTCTGATTGTTTCTGCTGTGAAAGCCGAACGTATAGTTAATCAATTTTAATTTTTGAGCGCCCACCTTGAATCCACGTAACAGAAACAAAACAAATCTTTTACGGTCTCATATAACCATTTACCGCTGTAAATAAGTTACCTGCCTAGCCCCTTCCAAACGATGATGTGACCCATTTACTTCGAGCTATCCTCGAGTAATTGGCACCACACTTTTACTAAAATCAATATTAAAACATTGTTAATAACAATATTGAATATCGACTCCGCAAAGTGTTACACATGCCTGAGCCTAAAAAATAAACGAACTGATTAAAAAAAACATTTACTGCTGTGCTGCGAAGAAATTATGTTATTTTACAGCATACATTTCCAATAATCTGCACTAAACTGTTTTTCTCATGAGTTATATTCGCCAACTGTAACAGCCGGTGACCCATCGTATTCAGAATCAGCAACATACACAGAATGTGAATGGATCAGTTTTTGTACACCAAATGAAACTAATGGGCTCCGACTCATGCATAATCGTTTTGTCCGCTGAGCCAAATTTTTATTGTCTCCTTTTGTGTCGTGATCCGTATTCTTCGGCGAAGCGCATTTGCCAGTATAGTAAATGACGCCTGTATGTTCGCAAAGCAAACGCAGCATGTGATTTATTCAGTGACACCCAAAATCGGAAAGCCATGGCTAGGAGTGGACGGTAATTTATTGCTAGAACGAATAGACATGAAGAGAAAGTGTATTGATAGTTCCGTATAGGGCAACGGCAGGCTTCGAAATTGAAAAATAGAAGTTTGAAAACGAGCGTAGGGCATTGAACGGTAGTATCCGAATCAGGCACATAACCCTTTACCATACTACCCAATGCAGGGTAGGCAAGGGGGAGGAAATCAAATGGGATGGCTAACAAATAGATTGCCGCATTGATTGTTCCGGTAGTTTAAAAAACGATAGACTTCATACCGTAGCAACATATTGCTTTTTGACTAAACTGTTCCACTTGAACCGAACTGTCTGCATCGCTGGGCCTGTAAGGGGGTTTGAATCCTCTTTGACGTAAGTCTCCTCGTCCATCAAAATACATGCATCCGGTCGCTGCAAAACTCGTGATTACCATTTCCGGGCCCTTGTTGCTGCGCGTTGAATCTGTTCTTAGCCAAATAAAGTACTCTTTGGCAATTTTCTGCTTCTTGTCAGGTATTCGGGTTGTTCCGTTTCTAGATAGGTTGAATCATTCCAACGATGGTTCTCGTTTTATTGGCCAAATCACGTATTGGCATTGATTTGCTCTTCCGAATTAAAGCTACGACTTTTTGATCCAGTTTGAGGTTGAAAGATTCGGGTTTTCTGCCTCTTCCTGCAGTTCAACCAACGAACAGTTTTTTTCCAAACTTGGTTATGATGAATTTTACACTTGACTGATGAACTCCAAAGCGCTTTGCCACTAGTTACACGCTTGTCACCTTGCCATATGCCCAAAACCTTATTTTTTTCGTCTTGTTTAATGCGTGAAATTTTGAAAACGGAGAATTTAAACCGTGCAAACAAGTAAACAAACGAAAATGACGCTCAAACACACTGCTTGCTACGGTGAACACATTTAAACCATCACAAATACTCGAGGCTAACGTTAATGTACATGGATATGATGCTTTCGATACATTTCTTTCAGTGTGACTCGAAGAGCAGAGATACGCCCGAGTGTTACAAATCTTAAGATGTCTCACTGTGAGACGTTTTGCAAAACACGGTTGGTGTAATGCAATTTCAACAGTATTTAGAACTACCCAAAAATCTTGTCCTGCTCATGTTTTATAAATGTATGGAACCATGTTTTAAAGAACAATAATAGAGTTTTGATCACTTGCAACAGTGAAAAAATATGTTTAGTTCGACCGTGTCAGAATGATGTATAGAATACGAGAGATCCAAACCTCTCCGAACTTGACATGTTTTGAAAGATGTTTTGTGTGTTGCTTAGGAACACGGTAACCAAAACCAGCGCCGGGAAGCTGTACCGAGAGTGGCTGACGAAACCTAGGTGATGTACGACGAGACTTCCTTCAAGGCAAACACAAAGCAATTCCCAGGGCAGGAGTTTTACGTTGCCACATAATGGTTGGCCGTTCTTGAGGATATAAGGAAGTAGGGGTGGATGAATTCGACAAAAAGTTCTGAGTTTGGCAGGCCACCTGTAGGTGGGGAGAGATGAGCCAGCCATTTATCAGGACGGGTACCATGAATGGGCAAATTTACCGAGACGAGTGCCTCTACGTAGGCGAGACGCTATTTTGACCGGTACAGAGATAACAATGTTGTTTGTGTACAGAAAGACATCAACTCATCAAACTCGCCGGAACTTCACCCTATTTATACTTTAGGCCATCAAGAAAGCCAAAGTACGTAAAACACCTAAAGTATTCGAAAACGAGCTGGCTTTTGAGAAACAGCGGGTAAAAGTATCAAAAAAAGTAGGCCCCACTATTGCCCACAACCTTATAAGTGGTGTCAAGGACAAAGTGTGGGCATTCGGTCATGGAGATGATATCTAATAAACCAAAAAATAGAAACCTAACCATAATGTTATTGTAAAATAAATATGAAACAATACATGTATTTATGTATTGTTAAATCCTTATTTGATATACATAATATTAATTGCTTCCACATTCAGAATCATATTCTGAATGCTACATTTAATAACAAATTTTAGAAAAAATTTGATAATCTCAGATATATGTCCGTAGAGCGTTGAAAACTGTCCACTAGATTCAGTTCAGTGGATAACTTTCAACGCTTTACGGACATAGATTTTAGGTTACCAAATCTGGGATATGAAACCCTCAAATTTACATGATTGTTGTCATTGATGTTATAAAAACATTTGAAACGGTTGGGGGCGACCCCGGCGTTGTGGTTAAGTTCCATACCTCTCACGTCAAAGTCACGAGTTTGAATCTCACCTCCGGACAAGTTACGAAAATGCCCAAAAAGGTATTTGAGTGACTCCGACGACCAGGGCTGAAAATCTCGATATTGGTTCATCTCCCGTCGTTAAATTAGTTCACGTAGAACTCAATCTAAAGTACAAGTTAATTAAGTATACCTTGTTGAGTGACAACTTCATTTTCCGCATCTTATTTACCAGTTTTTTTTACGTTGGTAATAAAATAAGCCGTTTTGTTTTATTGTTTTTGAAAAAAATCAAATTTTGTTCTTGTATCTCGTCAAACATGAAGCACAACACCAGATCACTCTTCAAATTTAAACAATTTTTTCGACATTTTTTAAAGTTTTACTAAGAAGTTTACATGTACTTCAAAAAATAGGAAAGTAGTTCAACATAGATGTATTGTGAACTTTTGCGCTGATTAAAAGTACGGTTAGTACTTTGATTGAACTTTGTGTTAGAGATTTTTTGAAGCTCATATGAAACTTTTCTTGAGCTTGGAAGTTGCTTTAGACGTTAATGACACATCAAAGAAAATAAAGTTCTACCTGTACGTGAAGTGTTTTGTTATTCCGCAAAAAGTTCCATGAAACTAAATTTTAACTAAATGTGAACTTCTGAGTTCTCATCTCAAGTAAAATTTGAACTTTTGGTCACTTAGGTATGGTTATTTTAATTTTAATATGTTTGGGGGCATTCAAATTGCAGTACCTCTTAAACCAGTTATAAATGTATGATCTTTTGTTTGTTATTTGATAATAACACTCTATTGCTTCAAAACAACATGGCTTTCTTCTTCTTTTCAAATGTTTATTTATTGGTCCAAGCTCACTCGAATTAATTTTATAGAACCAAGTTGTCATTTTGATATGTATAGTATATTTTTTCAAAACTATGATAAAGGGTCGACATCGATTACTCACGGTCGTCTCGAGGTTTGATGGGAGAATTGAGGTAGCAATTTTGAACACAGCTTACAAAACAATAGTAACGCCTATCCACGCTTAGTTTCGGACACCAATATAACAGCAGCAACAAAATTTACACATAGGGTATGTGTCCCTTGACTCAGCCTAATATGCAACAATCGATTACAGCTGTATTCGCTGTACCCAACCAACAATTTCACAAATCAAACTATACTTAAACTACTGAGAAACACTTAAGTAATTTTTACGTATGATTTAGCGGTCATTCGGCAATCAAAACATTATAATTCACTCTACACAGAATTTGTTCCTTTAGTTTGAGTAAAAATGAGGCATATGAAAAACATTCAACTGAAACTCAGACATTTGTATTGTAAATGTTACCAAAAACAACATTTTTACTACGCTTTTCATACAACAGGCCATAGTTAGGAACATAGAAAAAATATGTCCCTAACCTTCACCGTTTTCTTTGTTTAATCATTGTTATTTTACCAATGTGACCTGCTAGTTTACAAACATGCGATCTATATTCTGTACACCTTGGCTGCATTATTTGTTTTATAGGTTCAATTTCGGCAAATTTAGATCATTCGAAGATCGTGTAGATAATCTATTCAGCTTAACCGGTACAATCGTGGTGTCTTAAAATTTAAGGAAATCAAAAATTACGCGGAAGTGAACAACTATAAATTGATTAATAATGTCTCAATTGCTTTGCAATAAATCGTCCATGCTGATAGCAACATGATTTTGTTGATTATCGCCGAAATAATGACATATATGGTACATAGGCCGAATCAAGGAGCTAGGCTAACATTACATCCCGTTACCCTAATGCAACAAAATCACAATAATAAAGTAAAATCTACATTAGAAACAGATGATTGAGACTTTAATACTTATTTCTATAAAATTATCGAATTTTCTGTGGTACAACCGCCATCAGGTTCCGTACGGTATCCTCAGATATGCCCACTAGCCTGGGACACGGACATATGAAAGAACAAAATATTCGCTCCCCAATAATTTTTGGAAGCCTTTTGGGTCCCATAATAACTGTAAAATTTCAGCGCGATCGGTGAAACCATATTTTTGCCTCGAGGTTCTAATTTTACATAGGATTTTATATGGGAAAACTTACTTTTACATTGAATAATCTGGCGAGGTGACCCGTTGCCATCTAAAAATAAGTGAACCAAATTTTTCTTCTTGGAAATTTTCCAAAGAAACTTTTCTTTGAAGACTGCAAAG
This sequence comes from Aedes japonicus, assembly GCA_034211315.2. Classification (NCBI taxonomy): domain Eukaryota; kingdom Metazoa; phylum Arthropoda; class Insecta; order Diptera; family Culicidae; genus Aedes; species Aedes japonicus. The sequence continues at coordinate 128,660 of JASCZW010001879.1, read as the reverse complement.
CAATCCGACGATTGTAGAAAAAAGTTATTAAGCTAAAACTGATTACAATCCAAACGAACGGCTCACTGAACTGTTTTTCCTAATAACACTGCCACCTGCGGCATGGCCTGTAGCCTGCTGCTGTCGGCGCGAAGCATCCACGTTGTTGTGAGGCGTTTACTCAGCATGGAGGAAAGCCGATGTCATGCGCAGAGTATCTTTGGTTTGGATGTGGACATGTTTTTGCACAAAATTTATCCTAACAATTAAACATTTCAACGAATAACATCGAGAGTAGAGTAAGACCTCCTAAAAAAGAAATATAGGCTGAACCTGAAGCTCTGCAAAATAAGATGCCTGAAAAACGAATAAATATCATTTTCAGACAATTTATTCTAAATTTTAGCATCTCAAAATATTGGTACAATTAACAAAACTGGTACATTCTGGACTTTGCTAAAAAATCGTATTTTTAGTCAATGTGCTGCTATTAAGACTTCAATATCATTTAACTTCAAACCCATTTTAACTTTCATTTTAAATTTACAACCATTTGTAGCCACTTCTTCGATGCACTCTCGGATGGCATAATGCTTCAAATAATCATAATAAACATCACTTGAGCGCATCCCTTTTGTTGGTATTATTTTGGGTTTGAACTAGTTTAAAACTAGGCCAACAAAAGGAATCGACACTATTCTATTTTCTTCAAGCAACAGCTAATAATTCGAACTCGCAACGGAAGCTTTGTATAACTTCGTTCAAACGGAGTCATCTGTCAAACTGTTCTATGTGCATGATAACGGCTTTCCTCCATGCCGAGTGAACGCTCCACAACAACGTGGAAGCATCCTGCGCCAACAGCAGCAGGCTACAGGCCATGCTGCAGGTGGCAGCAGCTGGTAGGAAAAACAGTTCAGTTTCGTTTGGATTGTAATCAGTTTTAGCTCAATAACTTTTTCCACAATCGTCGGATCGCTTTGCAGTCTTCAAAGAAAAGTTTTTTTGGAAAATTTCCAAGAAGAAAATTTGGTTCACTTATTTTTAGATGGCAACGGGTCACCTCGCCAGATTATTCAATGTAAAAGTAAGTTTTCCCATATAAAATCCTATGTAAAATTAAAACCTCGAGAGCAAAAATATAGTTTCACCGATCGAGCTGAAATTTTGCACAGTTATTATGGGACCCAAAAGGCTTCCAAAAATTATTAGGGAACTAGAATTTGAATTTTGACCCAGCCTAATGCCCACCTTGGCGATTCTCCACCTTCTCTTGAAATCATCGGTACCATTTGCTTCCTTCTTAGCTTCGAAGATTGTCCGCTTAACTAGAGCCCAGTACTTCTCTATTGGGCGATGTTCTGGACAGTTTGGTGAATTGGCTGTTTTTGGTACGTATTTGACCTCTTGTGCCGTATACCATTCCAAGAAGCATTTCGCATAGTGACAAGAGGCCAAAACAGAGCTGGAGAGTCGTGGCTTCTGATGAACCGCTTTTGCAGACATTCCTTGTCGTACACATCCGCTTTGATAGTGGTATAGGCGAAACTTTTAGGTTTTCGACCACAACTATATGGCATGCAATTAAAAAACTCTTTGAAGAATTTGGACGTTTCTTTGTCCGAAATGTCCGGAAATGGCGTTCCTCATGCATGACGTATAAAAAACCAGACCCAGAAGCTGTTCAAAATCTTCGAGTACGTATGTTTCGTCGTCCATTATGATACAAATGTTTGCCAAAAATTTATATAAAGCTACGACTTTTTGCAATGAAATTTGGCTTGTCATCACGGTTGGGCACCTGTTTGCAACGGCTTTGCACAGTCTGGGAGAGAGCGGATCTTGTCGGCAAAATTGTAATTCTTAAGATCCACCATTATGGCCTTTATAATTTTCGTCACTCGATTACAATGACTTTTAAGCGTTGGCAAACCAGTTCGCTGGTATTGCCTCCGGGTAGTGTTGCGCAATTGAATCAGTTATTCTGTTGTTCCCCATGTTGGCGAGGAAGATGTCGATTGTCGAATGGACCCCGGATCTAATCAACCGGGTGGGAGTATCCGGGCCCAGGACGGTGTAATGGCACTATTCAAGGTCTTCCTGTAGAATAATTCCGTTCCGGTTGCGCCGGGTATTTCCCCAGGTTTCGTGTTTCGCATTTAGGTCACCGGCGATGATAAACTATCCTTGTCTGCGAGTTAGTTTTCGGATGTCGTTTCGTAGCACCGTTGTTGTTCCATTGGCGGTGCTGGCTTGATTTGGACAATAGGCCGCGATGATGCTGATTGGGCCGACGGAAGATTCGACCTCAACTCCGATGGCTTCGAAAGACTGCAGCTGGAAGCTTGGAAGCATGTGGCAGTTGATGTTGTACGCAGGGCGATCGCAACTCCTCCTCCATTAGAGCCGCTTCGATCAAGTCGCACAATCCGGTACCCGGGTATGAGATGCTGAGTTCCGGTTTGAGATGTGTCTCGGTGACGATGGCGATGTCGATGGCCTTTCTGTTAAGGAAGTCACCGAGCTCAAATGTTTTGTTCCGGATGTAACATGCATTCCAATTGAGGATGCTGATGGTGCGATTACGGTCCATGCTTGCATATATACTTCATCGTCACGGATGTGGCGGTTTTGAGCTGTTCCTCCTTGGAGCGGCAGGAACGTAGTTGGCGGTAGAGCTCTTGAGCGAACTCGACCATTTGCTCCGAGTCGTAGCGCTGTCCATCGGCCGGTGGTTGCGTGGAGGTACTGCAACTCGGATTGCACCAATCTGGAGGAAGAGCTGGCGAGGGGGCGGCGGCGGCTGTCACAAATCGTTGCTGAACGGAGGCCGATGGGCGGTTTGCATGGCGATGGTTTAATGGAACTGGCGGCAGAATCATCAATTGGTACCGGAGTGACGAGAATTCTCTTCGTCCATTCAAGGTGGCGGGTGGCGTTGACCAGGCCGAGATTTTGGGACAGGCTCAGTTGCTGCCTTCATGGTTAGCGCCGTAGTTGGCGCACTTTGATGAGGCCCCTTCATCCATCGGAGCGCAATCCATGGTTGAGTCCGCTCCAGCACACTTTCCACACCGGGGTTTCATTTCATTCACTGGTAGTTTCAGGTCCCATGACCAAACGCCAGACACTTACCGCATTGTGTCACGTCATGCTATTTTGGGCGGTACCGGTCCTACTCGATTAATATTGAAGAGGGCCCGTTTTTTCTTTAGATCCTGCATCGTGACGGAACGCTTCTCAAAGTGGACCAGGGAAAATCTGTTGAGGCTTAAGTGACATCGCTTGCAGCTCGGCGAAGATTACCTGCGGAGTGAGTTCCGGAAGGCCACGCAGGATCACCTTCGTCGGCTTGCTTCCGGGTGCGTCGTGAGTAAATAACTCGTGTTGCTTGGCGACTAAGTGAGCGCCAACAGCACGGTAGTCAGCCTCCGTCAAGCACATAATGTTCGTACCCGTACTACACAGCTTGTACATCGGATTAACTTTAATCGCTGTAAGCTCCGTCCTTAGTGCAGTGATGTCTCTTGACGTGGTGAAGAGCGGCGGGATCTTCACCTATTTCGGTATCTCCTGTACCGGGAGCGCAGCAAACCGATTGTTTGCTCGAAGTTAGGTGTTGGGTCCGATAGACCGGTGTCGTCATGCCCTAGCCGCGGCAACGCCTCTTTCTGGCATGCTATCGCTAATACATCAGCAAGCGTAGGCGATAGTTCACGAACCAGACGTGCAATCGCGAGAAATCGGTCGAGGAGGAAAAACGAAGGAAAAGAAACTTCTGGGCTTATTCCGAGAGTCGAAGTGACGTTTGTCACTTGGTGAAGTGAGAAGAGTCACCTGCAGTAACGTGACTCTTCTGGGTAAATCAAATGGAGAGTCACGTCACTGCAGGTGACTCTTCTCACTTCACCAAATGACAAACGTCGCTTCGACTCTCGGAATAATCCTCTTCGTATCGAGAGAGCGAAAAATACGACCGTATGTGTCGCTTGATCGAACTGGAATTGAAATCAACTGAATCAGCACAGCTAGCTGGTATTTATAGCTAACGGTCTCTCATGTCAATGCGTTACGTTGGTTTTGTTTATTTTTACGAAGTGAGTAAATGTTTGCATAGCTTACTACAAGTTTTATTTCTTTTCATGCTAAATCGAATTATTTGATCTGAATACCCAAATCGAAAGGTAAATTAATACTCCTAAAATCCTACAAAGCATCTGAGCATTTCCTTCACACATACTAAGTATGGGAAGTTCCATTAATTATGTCTCGCAGTAGGGTGGGGGAGGAGAGGGGGGATTTGGTAAAACATGACGATCCATACAAAAAAAAATTAAGGTCCATACAAAAAACGTGACAGGGGAGGGGCGGGGGGGAGGGGGGTGGGGCGGTGGTTATAAACGGTCATTTTTTGCGTGACGTAATTAATGGACGTTCCCTATACTACATTGTTATACTTCCCGGCTGTAGTGACAACTCACAAGATCCGGTTAAAATGTCAAAGGACCATCATATGACTGGATGAAGAACAGAATTCTGGCGCTTCTGGAGACACTTGGTTTTTGCAACCCTCGCAGTTCATCATTTTTTCAGTGACGAAAACCTTGGTCTTCTGACCGCAGTTGCAAATTCCCTGCCAGGTAATATATTTGCAAAAACTTCTGAAAATGTTCACTAAAAGCACTGTAATAATCAAAAGAGGTTGTTTCATCATCAAATTGTTTGTCTGTACCGTACCAATCTTTTCAGTAGCCGTCGATTTGAAGCAAACTCTGCTCGTTGTGTTCTACATAATTATTCTTCGCTCGGGCTGTCCACATTTTATTTTATGGATGTAACAACATTACCATGCCAAAACCTTGCCAATGTACTTGTCTCATCTCTCCAACCTCGTTAACGACTCATACTCATAAGATCTTGCTGCACCTGATCTACCCATCTTGCTCGCTACGCTCCACATTTTCTCGTACCGGCCGAATTGGACATGAACGCCATCTTTGCGGAGTTGTTGTCCAGCTTACTTGCAACGTGCCTTGCTCCGCTTCCTGTAGATTTGGTGGTGGTTCATCCTATTTACTATCTAGAGATATGTAGAGGCTCATTTTTCTTAAATCTGCGTCCCTAGTGCGGTTACACTTTCATATTTTTATTATTATTTATGCACTGTTCGTTTGGGTGCGTGACAACCCCTCTTTTTTAAAAAGAAAAAAAAACGAATAAGGGATTGTACAAAAGTCACGGGAGTTCCAACTGAAGGAAATGTGTTTCCCTTGCATCAACACTTCACAGCATGCGTATTTCCAAATTGAAAATCATGATTTACGCCAGTTGGTGGTAGCGATAGGGATCATAAAACTATTTACTGTTCCGATAACTGCGCATTATAACCGATGATTGAGGGACAAGTTGTCCTGCCTTTGCCGCGAATTAAATCCCTCAGAATGGAATGATACACTAACTTGAAAACGATGCGCTCCAATGCTATCCACAACATTCCGTGTTTACATTCCGGCGAAAACTCAGTTCTCGCATTTTTTCATCGTGTTTTCTCCAAACATGTCAAAGATCATCATTTTTCTTTTCCTCGCTCGTGCAGGCGACTGAACAGTGGGAGCCGTGAATAATGCCTATAGAACACCGTGCAATAAAATATGCGAAGTTGCAGCAGCGTGTTTTGGATGAATGCTATTCTAAATAAACAAAACGGATGTCTTTTGGCGATGTGGCCTCACGGTGCAAGAGATCGTGGATTGTGTCTGGTGGTATGTCCAACACGCGGCAATATCTGTCCGCAGAATACAAACAGCTGCAATGGCCAAAGGTCTAGGCAGCAGTTGGAGGAGGGGAAAGGGCAGACAACCTCCGATGATTATTGTTTTATTCACGCTTGGTTAATCATAACAACATGCGCCGCTTTCCCAAACGTGTTCCCATTTTATAAGGTTCAGACGATCTGTGGCGAAATATGCCACTGAATTTGTGCTCGACTCGCGACTCATGTGAATGTTTGTTTCTGAGAAAACGATTGTGTTCAAGGCGTGTTTGGGATTAGTGTAGAGTGTAGAACATAAGCATGAATCGTAAAGATTTTCAAATACAGATATTATACAGCATATGGGATCGCTTATGGCTATACATATAAAAGCATTTAGCGCAGAGCACGCATGCAAGCTACAAGGATACAAAAAGGGGAATATTCGAGCAGTTGAAATATTTCATTTCTGCTGCGTGACATTGTGGGCAGGGAGCAATTTTACTCCTGGCTATATAAATCGAGTGATATTTGGAATGTGAAGGCTTCCAACATTAGAGTTAAATTTACTACATAGCTCATCGTGCCTTATACAAAATACACGTTTCACAGAGGAAAGTTGCTACACTAGAGTTGTTGCATGTTGTTCTCATGGTAGAAGAATAATGTATCACAAGTGTTTAGTGGCGTTCGCTTAAGGCGTGCTACATCATCAATATTTTGTTCATTATTTTCATCATGCTGATATTAAGTCCTTTGAGGACCTCACCGGTTGTTGGCTGCTTATATCTAGTTTCTTAAGTTCCTTGTTCCCGTCCAGCTTTGGCGACTTCAGGATACTGATGTCGTGTTAAAATTGAGGTTTTAATCGAGGTTTGACATTGAGTTGTGCCTGCTTGTGTTTCATTTTTCTCCTCCATACACCGTTTTTGCCAAACGTGGTCCTAAGATACGTCGTTGGAGAGTGTTGGTTCTCCACGAGCATTGTCCACGACCTTAGGATGCGCAGACCTTATCACTAAGAGGAGCCAACAAACTAGGATGAGGGCGTCATATACACACAGCAAAAAAAAGTTGAATATTACATAGAATCAGATGCACAAAGGTCATTCCATCGGTGGTGTAATGTTAGGTTGTTTCGATGTAGACAATAAAATGATGCACTGCCTTTCGCTGTAATTTTGGTTGATGTGAACGAGGCAACGTAGCTCATCGAGACAACGTGAATCATTGTCACGTACTACATAGTCTCGACTAGTGATCCTTATAGCAAGAGATAAGCGGAAATTTGCTTCAACGATTTGGCAACGGTGTTTATTTTATTCACAGAGGCTGATAACACTTGCCGCAGTGCAAAATTTGCACGATTGGCTCAGATTTGACAGCTCTCGCTACACGATTGGCTAAAAAATGGCTGCTTCCGCATATCTCTTACTATGAGGATCACTAGTCTCGACGCAAAGAGAGCAATGTAAAACTTCCCAGGTAACCAATTAGCAGTTCCAAAGCGTCTTTACAGCAGCCTATCAAGCAATTAAGTCGCCTTAAATGCAACATAAATGCCACTTTTGGCCCAATATACGGCTGCTTAACTGCAATGCTATGATAATGTTTCATTAATGCTATATTGCATTCGAAATGCTTATTACAGTCTACAAGTATTTAAATAGCATATGAAATTCAGCTTTACAACAGATAGCATTCAAGATGCTGATATAATGCTAATATAATGATTGTAGCATCTGAAATGCAGATTTAGGGTTGATTTACTGCATATGCTAATGCTTATTGGTTACCTGGGTTATAGTGTGAATGTAATTTTCGGATTTTATTAAATAAAAAAAGAAGGTTTACATCGGAGACTAAAACATAAGGATGGTTTTATTCTTAAAAATAAAACAGATATCTAATTGACAAACACACGACCAATCACAATAGACTTTCACAACGAAAGGAAGAAGATATGAATGCATTTATAAAAATGTGAGATTTAACATCAACGGAAATTATGAATCAAACGTATTGCATTCGGCAAGGTCAGTTTATCCCCAGTGGGAGTTTGCGGTAGGCGTCCAATGTTTCCCACAGGGGTGCTTGGCGGCATCGACATTAACGGGAAGCGGCTGTGCGAAGGTCCAGCAAGAAGTGTGGAAGGTGACACTGGTGTTGATACAAGATTTCCAAGAGCGCTTCCGAAACTGAAAGCACTATTACCAGGAGCACCCAGGTTCAACCCTGCCACATTGCTAGCCAACCCAGACAACGATTCGACCGATGGCCTTGTGAAGATTTGCCCGCCACGAGCAGATGCACTGAAAGAAGTTTCCAGAACACGATGCGGCCTGACCACACCTAGTGGGGGAGGCTGTTGTTGCTGTGGTGCTTGTTGGGCTCGGTTCTTACTAGACAGCAGGTTCTACTGAGTCATAATCATTATTATTTGAGCTACTTCTTGGCTAACATTCCCGACACACGCCTGCAAACAAGACAATATAGTGCTCAACGTCTTTGGGGGTAGCTGGGCCGATTTCGGGATCTGTTCGTCGGCAAACTTTCACATCATAATTTGCGGAAAACGTCGTTGGAGGAACTTGATGATCGTCCTGACGAATGGCTCTCCGTGTTCACGAATTTTGCCCGCTAGCCACTTCTTCAACTTCAGGTATTCCCGCCTGGACGCCAGACAAGCCAAATCGATAATGAATATGAACGACTGCACGTTCAAAAGATTCGATAGGGCTTTCAGGTTTAGAAGCCACATCCAGGATACGTGATGGACGTGCTTGATCGTTTTCTCCAAGAAGGTACCATTCGCTTATCGAATGCAGAATAAAGACTGTATTCGATGAAATTTGCACACACAAAATAGGTCACCAAAATTTTCCTTGAGCCCGATTCTTTTCAAACTTTCTGGAAATAAAGTACTACTAAATGGTAAAGTTTTGATATCATTGGTCTATTGAACCTCTTCTCCCAACCCAAAAGCCCGCACCTTTGCCTTGACCCCTTTCATCAAATTTTGGGCAATGATAGGACCGACTTGCTTACTTACTTTTAACCACAATTTCTTTAGTTCAAGTTCATTTTCTATCAGTTTTGGAGTTTCAACGAGCTTTGCCTTCATGATTGCCCAAAATTTTTCAATTGGGCGACGTTCCGGAATGTTTGGAGGGTTGACGTCTTTTGGTACAAAAGCTACATTATTTTGCCACATCCGCAGATCGCTTGCCAGACAAGGCATTTTTGGGTGAATTTCGACAGTTTCTTCTTCCGTACACTACTGATCAAAATGTTGGGATAACGCTTAAATTGGTTCAATACCATCCTGGCCTTCTCCGGATTTGATGTGCCACGTTTTTTGCCACTACCATTTTCCCACTTGGTTGTCTTACGGTCCTTGAACGTTTTGATCACATGAGATACGGTTGAATGTGCGATTCCGAGCTGATTTCCGATCCATCGATGAGAAGCGTTTGGGTTTTCGAAGTGAGTGCCCAAAATTTGTTGGCGCACTATTTCTTCATTCGAAGCCATCACTGAAATCACTCGACCGATTTTCACGAAACTCATTACACAATTGACACAACACAATGAAATACATTCAGTTAAAATTTCAATAATTTTTACCCACACGCTAAAAAGTTTCGAACAATTGCGTGTTTCCAAATTTCATCGACTACATTTTTTAATGTTCCTCGACGAAGGGTTAAAACAAGCGTGCGCCATGAACAGAATGTCCGGACAAAACTTGATCGGGATCTTGAAGATTTCCATCGCCTGAGCGTAAAACCCATTGTTCGCAAAGTGCAGCAAATCGTCCACCAAGTGAAGTGATAACCAAGAGGCTACTTCCTTATTGTCTGTCTCTGGTGGTGTCTTCAGCCAATCTACCGAAACACTCGTATAGACGGCTCTTCAAAATCATCGTTAACGAGGACAGTTGGCCTTCCCCATTAGTCCATCGTGGATAGACACATTCCACGGGGAATTTCTGTCCCAAGCCACTGGCTTGCATTTCCATCATCACGATAGATAAAAGCAGCGCCAAGCCTGGTCGGTCTTTGATCAAGAAATCGGAACGATCCAACCCCAGACAGACATACTTCCAGTTCAAATTCGGAACAACATCCTTCAAGGCCTGCACGAAAATCTTCGGCTTCCAGGTGGTATTCTCCGAGGTAGAACCTCCGGTTTGACCATTGTTCCCCTTGTCTCTAGGGTCTCTGCCCTACGGCCTAAACCTGCTTGGTGTCGGCAAATTTATGCTGCTCTTCAAAAGAGACGCATGGATGAGATGATCTGCATCCTGGGCGTAAATTTCACGGCCACCGACTTTTAGCAGATGAATCTTGCAATCGTCAACCAACGTCGTGAAACCGTACCCGATTTCCATCACGGGACTACCCCACACTGTATCCATAATCGACGAGCGGAGCAACGACTGTGAATTTATCTTCACCAGTTCAGCTAAAAGTTCTGAGTTTTCCGGGTACAGCAGTGGAGCGAGAATCAACGGCACACGATCCCGAGGGAAGTCTTGACACAGCTGTTGTACAAACCGCCAGTAAGTTATGTCCGAAGTCCAGGTGTTTTTCATGGGATACAAGCGATAGGATGTGATGCAACAGTTCCGGAGAAACGTCGTTGAGGCTTCCTTCCTGACTTGATATGGATGATTCTAAGTCAATGTAGGATTGAATAAGTTCGGTATACAACTTCGAGCGTTATGTTCCAGATGACACGAATGGAGAAATGTTAGAGCAAGAACGGCTTACTGTATTGGCGAAAAGTTGAGTGGCTTTACGATGCGCGTTACAAGACCAATCGATGGTGTTGAAGTCCATTGATGCGGTAGCGAATTGTCCACCACAAAGCAAAGGTTCCCTACCAGCTGCGGTTTGGTCAGTAATCCGACCGATACCGATGACAGCAATCGAGCTTGCAGTGACAGTGGGCCGCTACTCTGGTTGTTATTGTTGATAGTACTTGTGGTTGTGCTGCTACTAATGCTCTTACTCCTGGAATGTCCCGGGGTGGTAGCGTCTCCAGCCGAACTACTGAATCTACCGCAGAAAATAGACAACGCAGCAAATGGCGATCAGCTTCTAATCCAAAATCTTTCACAAACTGTGCTTGAGGACTGTTCGTGGTAAAGTTTGGTTTGTTCAAGTTCAAAACCAGTTAACTGATCTGCGTTAGGGCGTATGAGCAGGGCATCCGCGGTTAATACCCTTTTCGATTATTGCCACTAACTTGTTTGCATTGATATTAATGAAAGAAAGCAACGGCCGCGACGACGAGGAAAATTCCCGGTGTTGTAAACAAACAAACATGAACAAGTTTGGCAGTGTTGCGAGATTTAATTGTACATAGAAACAAAATGCGATAAAGCACCAAAATCGTATGATATTTAACATTTTTTGCGGATTTCTTTATGTGCATTGGTTTTTGTGTAATAGTTATGTTTTTAATATGTGATTATTACAGTCATGCAACTAATAGTTTTTTCTTATGTAATTTGAAGACCGGTGTAATGTTCCACTAAGTGGATGTTATTGTGCATCGTATTTCCTTGATTACATCAGTTTTTAATACGTTAGAATCAATAACGTTGATGTATATTACATTTTTTTTGCTGTGCAGTACGTGACAAAAGAAAAAAATCCACCATAGTTTTGTACATTTTCCTTGTAGAACATGATAATCGTTGATACACATGTGATATTTTGGGGTTAAAGGTGTTCGTATCACCAACCTCGTTTCAACATACTTACAGTATGTAAAAAAAAATTCGCAATTTTCCAGTTATTCAATTGAAAAGTAAGTTGTTTCTATGAATCTTTTTATATTTGCCTTCAAATTCACATGACATTGTAACTCCTTTGAAAAACTATAGAATGACAATAAAACGATAGTACAGCTTGGCATCTTCGCGGCATTTATTCAATAAGCTTGGCAGTAGTTTCTGGTGTGATTTTATCCCATTCACTTGTCGTATTTCCTGAATGCTTGTTGGATGGTGAACCTTAGTTTTCAAAATAGACCACAAATGTTCTATTCACGCTAAAATTTAGATTTTTCGTTCAATAAATCAACGCGATACCAGTTTTGACGTATGCTTTTGGTACCCATCTTGCTTAAATATGTATATTCAGCTCATTGTCAGTTTTCCGACAGTTGCTGGAAGTTGTCGCTTCAATATTTCCAGATAAACTTCCTTTACCATTACTCCGTCAATGAGTTCAAGTTCTCCAAAACTAGACAATGCCATCGAGCACCAAATCAGGACCCTATCTAAATAGACAATGTCTTCCCGTGGTTTCTTCTTTCTGTCCTTTTTCTTAGCTCTTTGTTCCTCAATTTTAAGTAGTCGGTCTACGACTTCTGGTGATGTAATGACCTCGGCTCCAGTGCATCCTCTCTTTATCGAAGGGATAAATCCCAGCTTTTTTGAATCCACTTTTGATGGTTTGTGGATTAAGTTCCTTCCAGAATCGGGAAATTATGGTTGGAAACAGTTGTTTCGGCATCCTCACGCCAAAGTTTCTGCGCTGCCAACTGATAACGGCGTTCTTGTATTCCTGTTTGAGCGGCTTGAAAACAGAGAGATCCATTGGCTGGAAAAGGTGGCTGGTGTGCGGAGGTAACTTCATAATGACTAGAGCCCAGAGACCAACTAGATTTTTTCAGAGAAACATCAACAAAATATTCAGAGATCACCAACGGATTAGCAGCTCGTTTCTTGGCAACTTCGGCTGACTGTGGTGTTTTGTGAGATAGTCCGTGCCACCGCTTGAAGTTCAGGAAGTAATCGTCTCGTGAAATGTCGTTCTTGAACAGCGTCTTGAAAGAACTAGAAATAAGAAGAAAGATTTTTTTTCCATTTAATTCCAACTACCTCTAATGCTTATCTTGACAGATACACGTATTTCGACTACAATGTGCAGACTTCATAAGTGTCGTGTACTAATAACTCGACTGCACATTTTAGACGAAATACGCGTATCTGTCAAGATAAGCAATAAAGGTAGTTGGAATTAAATGGAAAATACTAATCTTTCTTCACATTTCTAGTTACAGGTATTCAACTAAACAGCTCAAATTTTCTAGGATTCGTCTCTATAGAGTTTTTCTTCAGAAACTGAGCCATATCAAAAATTATTTCCTTTTTTCTTAGATCGTAGTTTCACTTCTCCCTGGTCTTGATGCAAGATGCCATCCTTGCTTCCACTTTGAAAGGAATAGCAGTGGTTCTGCCTCTGGAGTCGCTCTTAATGCCGCTCAGCCCTTTGATGTGCCGGAACAAATTAGGTTTGGGTATGCTGTAGAAACGAGCCGATTCTGATAGTGACATTCTGTTGTTCCGTAAGGCAGCTTCAGCGACACTCAGTGTTTTTTTGGAACATGTGGGCACGATTTTTCGGATGTATTTACGGATCATGTTGAATTCTGGAATAAAATATTAATTTTAATTACAAGGATGACGTTTTGGAATCGTTGTTTAAACTTGCCGCGCCACACGCATTTCTATTTGCTTCGGTGGGGGTTGAAAAATGTGGAGCATTTTGAAACGCACCAAACTCAAGCCAAAACGGGTCTTCCACCGATTTTGTATAATCATTATGGTTATTTAACATTGAATGATTTCTTTTCAGATTTTTCAGACCTATCCTAAAAGTCACGCCAAAAAGTTTGGTTGGATTTGGCAACGAAAAGTCAACAATGGCAGTGAGTGCGTTTAGTTGTTGCAATCTACCGGGAATTACAGTCAGAAGGTGCGTTTAGGGGAGTAGTTTGTTGAAAAACATAAAAAGAGCATTCGGTCATTTTCGGTGTAAATTACAGCTTCCGTTTCAACTTACCCCGCATTTCAACTAGGCTCGGTGTACCTTATATGAAATCATAACTATTAAACTAACAAATTTCATTTAGTGTAGTGCTTTGATGGAAGAATGAATTGAGTTAGGGGGTTGAAAATCGATTTGCGAGAATTAGGCTTAGTGACCTTGAGCGCACGCACACTACAGCGCCATTTAAAACAAAGGAGTGCAAATAAGAAGGATAATCTTTTGGAGGAAAACAAACCATGATTCCCCTGTTTGTGCTAGAAAGGGAAAGGTGATTAAACGTCAAAAAGCCTAATAGTAACCACATTTTTGTCTACGAAGACATTTTTAAATTTGAATGTGTGTTGTAGCAGAAGCATTTCAGTTTGTTTTGAAATATTCCTGCTGTTCTTAATAATAGGGCAAGAACCGGGTAAGAATCTCTAGAAGTAGTCCACTTTGGTTCTAGGGATCTCTTAAATTTTGAACATATAAAATAAATATCAACTCTAACGTTGAATTTCCCAATGACAAAGTAAAAAAAAGGTCTTACATAAACAGATTAATAGGGGTCAATTATAGAAGTCGATTCGAGCAGTTCGACTCGACACTTGTCACTGTCGAGTCGAGCAAAATTAGGCATTAAAGAAGCCGACTGAATCTGATCGAGTCGGCAACTGAACTCGACAGTTGACTAGGGTGTTGAAGTTTTTCAAAATGTCATTGAAATATTACAGAATACAATAATTCAGGACCTTCATAAATTTAGCTGCCATTAATGACAGTCGAAAAATAAGTATGTGAATTTCAGTAATGCTTTTGTTATTCATAAAACCTCATTGTGACATTGTCCTAAAGTTACGATTTGTGTTCTGCAGTTGCGACAAGTATTGATTACAATTTCAAAGATGATTCAGAAGAGAAGTTTTTATTTAGTTATCATCAACTACTACTCTTACTAATACGTGTTTTTATTTCCATTGGTTTAATTTTTACATTTCAATATTTAATTTTAAGTGGTTAGGCTCTACATCTTCAGAATATTTGTTTTGTTTTGTGTTAAATTGATTGGTGTTGTTTCTACATAATATATGGTTTTCCCTCGTGGGAGTGTGTTTAATTTGAACAATTTGATAACCTACCTAACTGCAATCACTTAAATCTAGTTAATCAGCTGTGCGATGACTGGATGTGGTGACCTCAGGCAGGATTCTCTGAACGATTCCAGTACTATAATTTTGCTCTCGCCGAGAGTCTGTAGACCAGCCAGGCGATGGATCTCAAAGATTCTGGTTCTTGGAGGACAGTGCAGAATCATCAGGATGGTGTATTGAAATACTTGGAGTTTCTCATGGTGGCAATTGGCGCAACTCTCCCAGATTGGCAAACCGTACTCGTCCTCGGGAAGAATGATTAGTTCATGGACCGCAAGCTTTTTTTTGGTCGATGAGAGTAGACTTTCTGATGATCAACGGATACAGAGATCTTAACAAGGTTCTAGACTTAATTGATGTTTTGTCAACATGCGATCGGAATTATCATCAACCAATTTATGCGTGACTTTACTAAAGCTCTCGACAACATTACTTCTTTAAAAATTTAACATTCAGAGGTGGCTGTATGGTGTTTGCAGTGATCTATCTATTATCAAAGACTTTGTTCTTTGACCTACTGGTAAAGCGTTTTAACTTTGTCGTTTAATAAAACTGAGGAATTTAAATTCCTGCATAAGTTTGTGTCCCAACCCATAGTACGATACGAACGGTAGCGAACATGGTTTTTACTATATTTTATTATGATGTCATGAGACCGGAATATCATTATGATCTTATGAATGATTTTAGTATAGACTGCTTCTTCGGTTCGGCAGTGATCTTGAATTTCAATGAAAAAATGCTAAAATGTTGTAAAATTTCCTCCTGAACTTTTGTCAAGTTTCCTCATGAACTTCTTGGTAGTCATTCCTAATATTGTCGGAAATTCACAATTGACAACCCAGCCAAACCTTCCGGACACATTTGGTAAGTTTTTCTTTCTTTCTAAACTTCTGAAAAGTCTCATCCTAAACTGTGAAGAAAATTTCTCCACAACTTTGGGAAAGTTTTCTCCAGAATTTCTTGGAAAATCTTCTTAAATTTTTTGGAAGTTTCTCCTTGAACTTTTAAGATGTCCTCTTATGAACTTTAGGGTAGTTTTCTCCTAAACTTTGGGGAAGCTTGTTCCTGAATTTTGGAGAAATTCCTGATTGAACTACTAGAAAGTATCCCCTATATTATTTCCTATTTATATACTTCGAAAAGTTTCTTCCTGTTTTTTCAGAAGTATCTACTTGAACTTCTGAGAATTCCTGAACTTCGAAAAAACCTCATTAAGAAATTCTGGAATGTTCGATTCTGAACTTTAGGGAAGCTCTCCAACACTTCTGAGTAGTTCCAATTAAACTGTTGGGAAGTTTCTTGCAGAACTCTTGAGAAGTCCTCTCCTGAATTCCTGAATTTTTTGAGGAATTTCTTCTTGAACTCACAGGTAATGTCCTCCCTGGTGAGTTTTCAGATACTTGGGAAGTTTTTTCCTTAGCAAATTCTTTCTAAACCTTTGATAAGTCCCATCAAGAACTCCGAGGAAACATTTTTATCGATACTTTTTTATCGAAAGTGCTCTCCAGAAAGTCTAGGAAAATTCCATAACATTCGTTAGAAGTTTTTCCTAAACTTCTGAGAAGTCCTCTTCTAAATTTTTGGAAGTTTTCTCCTAAACTTTGGGGTAGTTGGTTCCTGAATGTCTGAGAATTTTTTTCTCACACTACTAAAGGGTGTTTCGATCAAAGTTTGGTCGACTTAAACTTGACACATTTCCTTTCATCATGCATTACAAAATTTTGCACACCCCTCATTTTGAATATGTGTGCGTGTAGCATCATCCCTTTATTTTGATTTTGAGATTAGCACTTCAGTTATCCAATTGGCGTCGAAGGAAGAGAAGCAAGTGGCTTAACCAACGTATTAAAAGTGTTCAGTGAGCGTTTGTCGACAGCCAGGAAAGCTGAATCGGGGGGAAATCGAAAGCCGGAGGCCACAACGACGACAAAAAGAGTTGGTCCAACTCTCCGTCCGAGATGTCGCAAAGAAACTGGGAGTGGCGCCCACAACCGTGGATAATGTTAAAGAACGAGCTGGACTGTCGACTGACCAAATCGATACAATAAACAAAATACGTCGGCCAAAGCACGATTGCGAAAGTTGTACACGACAATACTGACAAAATTTGATGGCGTGGTACAGGACAATGAAACTTACGTCATGGCAGACTATAAACAGTTTCCTAGACATAAATTTTGACCGTCAACCGGACGGGGAAAGGTGGCAGATATGTTCAAGCACATTAAACTGTCAACGTTGGCGAAGAAATATCTGGTGTGGTAGGCCATCTGTACTTGTGGCTTGAAGAGCAACATTTACATTGCGACCGGAACCGACAACCAGGAAATTTATCTCAGCGAGTGCCTGCAAAACCGTCTCCTGCCTTTCCTGAAGTGACACAATTGTTCCCTTCTATTTTGGCCGGATTTGGCATCTTACAATTACGGAAAAAAGGCCATGGAGTGGTATGCTGCCAGCAACGTTCAACTGGTGCCCAAGGACAAGAACCCTCCCAACATGCCAGAGCTCAGACCAATTGAACAATATTTGGCCATCGACAAGCGGAACCTTAAGAAGACTCAAGAAGCTGTGATTAGCGAGAAACAGTTCAAGGCAAACTGACGTTCTGCGGCGAATAACAAGAGGACTGTAAAAAAATCTTATGGCAGGTGTTATACGAAAGACCCGGCAATTCGCACTCGGTAAAAAGGAAACTTAGCTGAATATTTCCCCTGTATTCTGTATTAACTGAACATGAAAAAGAAAAAGAATTTGACTTCTTAATAAAAACTTTGATCGACTAACACACATTATTGTTTGACCAAATTTTGATCGGAACACCCTTTAGGAAGTATCCTCTTTGTTTTTGGAATATTGCTGTCAGTTCGTTTGAGATGTTTCTGCCTTAACTTCGAAAAATTTTAGAATACCCTCTAGCACTTCTGAAAAGTTTCAACTAATCTTTTGGGAAGTTTTTTTCTCCGGAATATCTGGAAAGTTTTTTCCCAAACATCAGAGAAGTTCTCTCCTGAACTTCTAGGACTTATCAAACTTCTAGAAGTTTGTTTCTGAAATTAAAAAAAAATCTAGGTAGTGCCCTCCCTGGTTGGTTGGTTTCGGGGAAGTAATTTGGAACCTTGTTAAGAAACTTCTAGGAAGTGGGATCTTGAGATTTTAACTTTTTTTGGTCCTTATTTTTTTGCAATCCTCCTGCTTGAACTTCTAACAAGTGCTTCTACTTGCTTCTGTTATGTTGCAAGTGCTTCTAGTACAAGTGCTATACTTTTGATAAGTTTCTGCCTGACCTTCGTAGATGTTTTATTTTTTCCAAGAAGTCTGTTCCTGAAGCTCTGGGAAGTCTTATTCTGAACTTTTTAGGATGTGCCCTGAGTTCTAGGTATTATTTTTCAGTACTTCTAGGAATATGGGACTAATTTCACTTAGCTCGAGGGAAAACTTTCAAATCTCAAGTGCAAATGTACTGAAATGATGCGTCTAGAAGTACTATAGAAGAAAAAAAACAAACATCCAGCCAAACATCCGCATGCCAAACGTCCGTATACGAAACGTCTTTATGCCAAACGGGGTGCCATCGTGACGGCCGGCTCGACTTCTATAATTGGCCCCATAGATATGAGCAATTTTTTCCGAATTCCTGAACGGAAAGTTTGATAAAAACCAGTTTGTGAATTTTCAGTATGCCATTTCCTTTGAACGCGAATTTTAAAAAAAACCTTTTTGATCTGTTATATGAAATCGAAGCTCATTGTTGGAAAAAAATACTTCCATTTCATTAGACCGACGATGCGATAATAGCGTCGACAAAAGAATGCCTCTTTTCAAACAAAATTTCACGGCACTCTCTCTCTCTCTCTTCAACCCTCAGAAGGAACGGAGGAAAAATAGGTAGGTATCCAAAAAGCTCAACACTGTCAAAACTTTCCATGAATGATCATGGTGCGGGTGAAAATTTGTGGCCATAGACAGGGACCATCTTTGGTCGGAGAAATATTACACCCGAACTAGAACGCAATCTCCGTGGCAGGACAATGCTCTACAAGTGCTTGTTTGTTTTTTGAATAATGAGTTCAAACATGGCTCCTTGGTGCTGCAGGGGGAAAACTTTTCCTTAGAAGTTTATTACAGAAAAATGGACGGTAAGTAACGAACCGAGCGCACAGCGGGATGCGAGACTTATTCCCACCGGAGATTTCTCCGATAGCCTTTCACGGTGCTAGCACGGGACAATAATTTCAAATGAAAAAAAAAATCTTCTGGAAGGAAAGAATTTTTCATCCTTGATTTGTTGGAATTTGACGAAACTTTGAATCTTACAAGCCAACTTGTATAATTTCTATATGAAAAGTACAATGATTTATCTTATTCTTTCGTGGCTAGCTATTGGGTTTACGTCGTCCATAGCATTGATTGATGGTTTGTTTACTCTGAAGACACGTGTGGAATTTCTCAACCTATAAATTATGAGCAAACAAACAATCGAGTGCTGGCCCGAAGAATGAACCCTCATTTTGGAACATGAAAACTATAATCAAACACACCGAATATCATCGGAAAATCGGCCGAAACAAACCAACCGTGTCCAAGCTCGGAATCGAATCAAATTGTAGCAAATTATGCATGACTGTGCGATGTTCCGTTGAGGGGTGACGCGAACATACCGAACAAAATGTAAAAGAAATCAACTATTATCCAGTCAACTTTGGGGAAAAGATTGTTGAACGGAATCATTGTGGTGAACTTGCAAAAAAAATTTGGCCCGATGGAAAATTGCAGCGTTTTCAAGCCTCTCGCTACTATCCACCCAGAACGAAACTTCTAGTATCGTGGCGATCGGAAGGCGGTCATGAAATGGCTGACTGACTGTCCATATTCCTTTGGGTTTGGTTGATTTTGTTTTTGCTATCGTTAGTAGAATCTGCCAACAGTAATCAAGATATTGATCAAATTTGAAAAGGTTCATCGAACGGTCGTAGATGGTTATCGGCCTAACGAACGGTGAATAAGTTCAGCAGACCGTTTATTGAAGAATCGTTGTAAGAGCTTCAGATTGCTGACGGAATATTCTCTTCTTTTGATTTCGCTTAGCGTGTATTCTTGTTTTACTATCCATTGTTAAACATTTGCATGCATTGAAAGGTTAGGAAACAACGATGTTTCAACGATATTCAAACTTGTTTTCTTAGAGCGAAACTCAGAAAAAATCGTGTAATTTAAAGTCCTCTTGGGTGCACATAACGGGAGCGGCCCGTTAGACAGAAATATACATCTGTTCTTAAATTTACAAATGATGAGCTTGGTGAGTTGACAGCCTTGAAGAAGGGTACAACAGACCTTCGGTTCTCCCAAGTCCCTACCTTTCGCCCTACAAGTCGTAAAGGCTGACCACACACTTAGAAATTATGAATTTTACACGAGACGTAATTCATGTTTGTAAATAGTCGAGGAACGTAAAGAAAGATTTCGTGTAAAATTATGTCTCCTGAAACTGGACATTCGCAATTCGACGAAAGATGTGTTCGATTGAATTTATTCTCTCATCTCTTTCAACACATTCTTATGTGCTAAAGGACGCTTGCATGTGACGGTCTCGGAGAAAGAAATTTACATGGCATTTTGGTAGTGTGCAAAAGTAAATTGGTACGCACAAAAATACCTGTAATTCGTGATTCAATAAGTCTTAACATTCGATTAATTGTTGCTTTCCAGTACTTTTATTAAAACTTCAATGTTACAACATTAGATGGCTTCCTCTTGATGGAGCCCATCAGGGCCCGGACAGTGGAAATGGACACAGAATTTGCGCATTTCTTCCATTTTGCCCGCATTTGTTGGAGACAAAATCGATCTTGTTGACATTATACCACTCCAGCACCATCTTGGAGTGGAGTGGAGAATGTGACGAATGGTTCCGTTTTCAGGTCACAACTGAGAATCGACAAATCATGGCCTTCTTCGCGAATTTAT
Source organism: Aedes japonicus (assembly GCA_034211315.2). Taxonomy (NCBI): domain Eukaryota; kingdom Metazoa; phylum Arthropoda; class Insecta; order Diptera; family Culicidae; genus Aedes; species Aedes japonicus. The sequence goes on along the minus strand of JASCZW010001879.1, from coordinate 107,979 downwards.
CGGCAAACACGAACTTAAATCTTCCCGACACATCCCCACGTCCAACCGGGGTGTAAAACTTTTGACCGGGAAGCTGCTTAAAATCGAGTTTGACGTATGTTTCGTCATCGATCCAAGTACCGCCCCTGTGTTGCGTCAAAACACGGTCGTACAAGAGCCTTGCACGCTATTTGATCACGGAATTTTGCTTCATGCGCCGGTTTGGATGTTTACTGGCTTTAAACGACTTGAATCCTTCCCTGGCAAGAATGTTCCGCACAGTTTGAAAGTTGACGTTGTACCTTCTGGCCACATCTTGTATCGAAGGCCGGGGTTGAAGCCTTTGACACCGGTGATTCTTTTCCACGCTCAGGGCTTTCTTGAAGGTTTTCAACACTCGACAAACTGTTGTTTTCGGCATCTTCAGCACTTCAGCCAGCTTGGAACCGGACCAAACCGGATTTTCCAGGTATTTGAGCACAGTATTTTTTCTTCTTTCGAGTTCCATTCGACGTTATTTATGCACGCGAACGACTACTTTGATCAAATTGGCACCAGTTGTTCTCTATAAGGCTTGCTTCATTTAGAATTGGAACAAACTTTCGCTCATATTGTGGCGCTCCTGGTGGACGGATTCGTTACAAATAAGACAATGACGTCGGAACTATACCAAAAAGAGTGTCTCCAAAAACGAATTTTGCCGTTCATTCGATCCCACGACTATCCCGTTATGTTTTGGCCAGATTTGGCAAGCTGTCATTACAGCAAAGTCGTTCAAGAATGGTATGCAGAGAAAGGGGTCCAGGTTGTTCCGAAAAACCTTAACCCACCCAACTGCCCCCAGTTCCGCCATATTGAGAAATACTGGGCAATCATGAAGAGGAAACTCAAGGCAAAGGGAAAGGTTGTCAAATACATCAATCAGATGAAGACCTGGTGGAATAAGATAGCTAAAACGATGGACGAAGAAGGTGTGCGCCGCCTAATGAGCCGTGTTACAGGAAAAATTCGAGAATTCCTTCGAAACCGTGACGAATAATTTTATCCGTATTTTTTCTTAAAAGTATGAAGAAAATGCTACATTTGTATAAAAAAACCCGCATTAATCCACCGATGGTGAGACTGAACCCTTCTTACATTTCACCAGAATTACAAACTCAAATGTGGGCTATATTGTACTGGATACATATTTTCATCAGAAATTCCAAGAAGAATCAGAAATATTCAATATGCCATACATTCAGTTGATAAAATGAACTATTTGTCAATCCTAAACGTATTGTTCAGGATTGAACAAAAATTAAAATATTACCATTAAGAGTCTTTAATGACCTGTGTATGTTAGTTGTATAAAAGGGGAAATTTCATAAATATTAGAAATTTCATATAATCAGTCCATAGAATGAATTATTAGACAATCCTAAGCGTCAATAATGATTATCGACATGGATTCAAGATTCTTAATAAGTACATGTTCGTTGAAAATAGTAAATGGAGACTTTGTGTAATTTTCGAATATACTCGTTGCAGTTCAAAACCAGACCACTCGAGCCAATCGATGCTGCTCTAATTCTACACAGCCGCATAGTGTGGCTAGTCCGCTGTATGTGCTATACAACGCAACAGACGCGAAACAATACAATGCAAGCGGCATCGATTGGTGTGATTGGTCTTGTTCGGTTTTGCACTGCAAGAGTATATTGTCATCTCACAATTATGTGCTCTCAGGTATTTTTTTGGTCATATCTCCATGAAGGATTATCCAATCATAATGACATTTTGACCAGTTATTTGGAGATATTATAGCTTTGATTTGGCACCAACAAAACTAAAATCGGTACACAAATAGCTCAGTATGTAATCGGAGACTAAACTGTTTGATTACTATTATAATAGGCCTTCAAGTACTGTTTCGTTCATATCTTCGTAACGAAATGTCCGAATGAAAAAAAAATCAATAGCCTTCTATGGGAATGTTGTAGCTTCCATTTGTCGTAAACAGAACTGAAATCGGTTGACAGGTGGCTGAGAAACCGATGTGACATTATTTGACATTATTTGACACACACACACACACACACACACACACACACACACACACACACACACACACACACACACACACACACACACACACACACACACACATACACACATACATGTGCTCAGTTCGTCGAGCTGAGTCGAATGGTATATGACACTCGGCCCTGTGGGCCTTGGATAAAACGTCGAGTTTTCAAGCGATCTTAATACCCTTCTATTGATGTAAGAAGGGTTAAAAGATCTTGAATTCAATAATAAATAACTGAAATACAGGCAATTGTTTTTGTTCCAATTCTATCTGAAGCAAGCTGTAGAAGTGTTAATAAACCACTGTCAAATATTTTCGATTCCCAACCCTAGAAGCGAACTAGCGGCGCGCGAGGTGCGAGGTAAAACATGAAGCCGCTGGTTGGCACAGCCTAGGCAATGTTGTCGGTTTGACAATAACGAACATCTACATTCAATTTATAATTTCAGCACACTTTGAGATCATCTTTGCGTTTAAAAACTATACATCTTATGTGCAGGAAGCAACATTATAAGCTCAATTAGGCTATAAGCTCGATTTTTTTTCATTATTTTAGCATAACGTTTACATTAGATGTTTTTGGAAAAATGGATGTCAGATATGTTTTATGCATAGATGTATTTTCTTCTTTCTTTCTTAGCGCTTTAAGCTTGTTGCTTTCGCAATTCGCTTATTGCTTGCTCTCAACTTAGTGTTTTAAATGCACTTGCACCTGTGAGGCAAGTATAATAAAATACAATACCCTATGCCCAAGGAGTCGAGAAGTTTTCCTTAACGAAAAAAAAATCGAATTGATATATCATGTTCTTTTATTATCATAATTGTGGATACAAATATTAATTTTACTAGATATTAATGGTTAAAACTACAGTAGCTGAAAAAAAACTGTCGATGAGAGGATGATCAACTAAGTAACATATATACATTCT
>JASCZW010001879.1:0-100000 GCA_034211315.2 Aedes japonicus | reverse complement strand
ATGAGTGGTTCCCCTCTTATGGGTAAACAAATGCATAGGGTTTTTTTTTGTACAAGCAACAATCATCGATTTCAAGAGGGTGGCTGCGAGACAAAAAAAACCTTACAAAAACTTCTTTGTAGGTTGGTCTCAGCTGTGAGGATATACGAATAGGTTGGCATTAACGTACGTGACAAATGGTTTCGAGTTTTCACGTTAATGCTTTACCGCACATGGAACGAATGCCTGAAAGCAGCATTAAAGCACGTGAATAGAAGACGTGCGATTAACAATTGGACCGGAAATGTCGATGCAAGAGGGATTTTTTCTCAGATTGATCGAAAAGTTTATGGCATATGGCGGAAAGGCATATGTAATGAACAAATTACCAGAATAATGGATGATATGAGATCAGCTACTAAAAACATGACGGTCTTTCACCTGCAGTATTAAAAACTGTCCACAGACTGTTTGCTCATAGCCCATAACAGTTGAGCGGCGACGAACGAGGTGATGTAGGTACCAATTGTTTGTTGGTTTTCAATCCTCCGTTCCCTCGCCAATCAACGCTGGCATGTTGGAACTAATTCCCACCCCCATCAAATTCTATTCCCCAACATGTTTCCCGAACTCAATATCAATTATTTGAATTATGATTGTTATTGTTTTATTATTATCTTTTTCTCTCCGCCACTCCACGGGCAAAAGTCTGGCTGCCACATGCACTTTGCATACACCCGGGACTGCAATCGACGGCAAGGTTCGGCGCTCGGTTGACAAATGTTTCACCATTATTATGATTATCTATTCAGCATTTCGGGTCCCGAAGCATAATATATGCAGATTAGTATCGATTGGCTATCAGCATCATCACCGTCGATAGCAATGAATGGTGAGGTTTGCTGTATGTTTTATTATGTTTGGGGAATTCATCGAACATGTCACAAAACAAAGCAATTTCCATTAAAGTTGTCGTGGTTTTTCAGGGGAAATAATTGTACAAACGGATGATTTAATTTTATGTACAGCACTACATGTGTGTGGGATTATTAGTTTTCGTTTCTTTCTAATTTTCTCGAAATTTACTATCAATGCTACCAGTTACTGGTTGTCAAACTAATATTTCACTTACAAATTACTTACTTTTATTTATTTGCACTCTGCGATACCTGAAAACTTTTACATTGTTTTATTGATTTTACTTCACAGATGATTTAAACATTACTTATTGTTTTTATTAAGCCAATTTTTCCGCTCTCAATTAAATCTTCTTTTGCCTAACGCAGGAGCAATAAATATTAGGCCAGAAAAATTAAAAGCGGAATTCTGTTATAAAATCAGCATCATGCAGCAATTAGTGATCATGGCTACAGTAAATTAAAATGTATAAATGTTAGTTTTTAAAATTTCAATAGATTTAACAAACTTTTTCAGGATACCTTATATTAAGATTTTGGTGAAATGCTGTTATCGCTGAAAACGATCGATGCATTTCAGGATCAAACGATTGAAGATCATATATAATAGATACGAATGTTTGGAGTATTTATCATTTACATAAATATATACACTATTGTATAAATATTTCATGGGAATGGGAGGGACCATCAGGGCACCCGATTGAATCACTCTGGATGGAGAGAGTGGGAATGCCAAATCCCTATTGCTAAGAGTTTGTGACTAGAGGGCGGGCTCTTCTTCCCGCCCATTGGGACATCCTCATGTTAGATAGCTTGCTCTTTTGACCAATTGTTTGATCATGTTGTAGGAAGGAGATTCTTTACATCCCTGTGGAAACGTATAAGTGATGTTCCCTATCGATTCACTCAACCCGTTTTTGGCCTTTCATGCAATGGCATGGTTTGGATAATCAGTGGTTATTAAAGCTTTATCAAGTCTAACAGAGAGAAGAGCGCATTGCTGTCGGACTTAGTTTGCGTGCTGCAATGGGTGGTAGTTCATATCATACATACATCATATGGTATACCTGAAAACTCTTTGGAACCTTTGTTCTATGATTTAAAAAATGCTGGTGGAATCTTTCGAATTTCAGTTTGTTAATCCCACTACGGGCACACAGTTTTAATTTTTGTCCTACTATAGGGTGTCCGTAAAAAATGGTACCACATGCAAATTCCTTTGACTTTTGAACTTATGGGTTTATTTCATTGTGATTTTGAGATTGAGCCATTCATCTCATGATCCATTATTCATACTTATCGAAAATTTAGTTCTGATGTATGAATCAATTGATTCCTTTCCCACTGCCCTTCGGTTCAGAAAGGGGTATGGGCGCGTTCTGTCGAGTCGGTCTGCCCCACCAACGTTCAAAAGTGCCTGAACCAAATGGACAGCTTGTAATGATCACTTGAAGATGCGACGAGGGATCATTGCTCTTTTATTCCCAAATGAAGCACGTTGTGAAACGTTTCTTGTATTCTATAACCAAACCTGATGGAATTGAGTAAACGAGCGAAAACGCAACGGGAATGATCTCTCATATGCATCCGACGAACCATTCTGAACGGCCGTTGTGAGAATATCACCATGAAAATCTCCATGCGCATAGCGTGTTACCAATCACTAACCCTTTTTCCTTTCTGTTCTCTTCCCTATCCTAAGACGACGAGCAATATCATATGGTCATCCTAAAGTCAACTCTTCAAATGCAGTAACATCGAGACAACACAGAGCAATAAAGAACGGTATAAACCCTAACCAATTTTACTTTCAGACAAATTTTCTAACACAAGGTAAGCAATCAAATGACCATTACTAAATATACTGAATATCATCATATCGACATAATATATAACGGGAAAAGGGAGGGACCATCAGGGCACCCAAGTGAAACGATTTGGATAGGGAGCATGGGACTGCCTCCTCCCTATTGTTGACATTTCGCGGAATGAGGGCGGGCTCTTCGACCCCATCTATTGGGTTTATTCTGTCACTAGAGGGCTCGACTCTTATGGTGTGGGTGTGAACTTGCTTTTGGAAGGAGATTCTCTTCCCTATATTCGCGGGTTTCACGTAAGTGTCTCTGCTTACGGGCCCACCCAAACGTTTTTGGCCCTTCATACAGGAGTTTGAAGATCACAAACAACAATAGAATCCTGATCAAATCGATTTTCAGATTATTACACTGCTATGGAAAGTTACCTTGCTACAATAGATGGTAGTATCTCATCATCATCATCATCATCATCATAAATCAATTGATTCCTTTCCTTATTGAATTTGCATAGTTGCAACAACAAATAAAAATAACAGTAAATAAAAAGTAAGAAATCATATGGTTAGGCGTCAATCTTTTGTTGTCGAATAGCGTGAATCGAAGGGTGGTGAGATGAAATTGGGATTGGTAACTCTCAGTCTTCTAGGTGCAGCCGAGCGCAGATGTTTGATGAAGTATACACTCTCAAATTGAACACTCTCTTGAAGTGCGCACATGCACTCATCAAAATGAACATGAACACGAGCGTAAGCTTCGCGCTCATGTTTTGTGCCATGTTCGCAGCGGCGCTAGCAGCCGCGCTCAAAACATCTATGTTTGCGCATGGATCAGCTTCATATCCGAAAGATTGTTTTTATTCCCTCTTGCTCCTTGCGGCGTTCAATACACTCAAACTGTTTTCGGTCGGACAGGGATTTAATCAGTAGCCGCCCGGTTTTCAATCACCCTATGGAGGTTTGTTAGCTTTGTGCTTAAGTTGTTTATTCGCGAATATTAGATCTCCTCTACCGGAATATCGATCCAAACGGAAAACAATCAATGAAGATAAAGTACTTTTGAGTCTGAAAATCGGTTCTTGATATTTCGTATATTTCCTCTGGTTCCATGAAAACTAGATATACAATCTTGCAGAGCTCGGAAATATTTGGTAGGTTTGTGTCTTATCGAAAATAATAAGACCCATAAAATTTTATATCGTTAGTAGGGTGACCATTCCCGGGATGGAGTGGCTCAGAAAATCACGATTTCTTAAAATGTTATTATTTTTTTGAAAATTTATAACTTTTGGCCCCTTTGACCAATTTTTAAGATTGACTATTCAAATTAATGCTTACTTCTTCTAGGTATGAGAAAAAATGTAACAAAGTTACCTAACTGCTTACTTTCTGTGAGAAAAATACGATTTTATTCGTAGCAGAAGAAAACCATGAGAAAGATCTCTTGTTTCATGTCCAAAATAATTAAATCGGGTAAACAATCAAAAGTTATTTAAAAAACAAGTTTATGATTTTCAACAACATAAATACTGAATCAATAAATGTGTAAAATAGTCGGTACATTCCAAAAATCAACCCAACAGATAATTAGTTGAGGATCAAAACGCAATAAATTACTTTCCACTTCTAAAGCCTCTCATAGAGATGAGAATTTTTTTGCTTCTGAAAAATTTCTTCTCATAAATAGGGAAGGTTCATTAATTATGTCACGCAGTAAGGGAGGGGTGGTTTGGGAAAACGTGACGATCCATACAAAAAATGTGAAGGTCCATACAAAAAACGTGACAAGGGGGGGGTTTTAAAAAGTCATTTTTTGCGTGACGTAATTAATGGACGTTCCCATACTATTCAATAAATAATAAAATTAAGAAAAACTAATCACTGCCAACAACTTTTCAAATTTTAAAACGATTTTAAATTTAAAAATGGAACGAAAAATCTTTCACATTTTTCCTTTTACTTGCAAAATGATAAAAATATACATGGCAGCACAGAAATGACAGTTGAACATATATGGTAATATCTACATATGGAGAATATTTTGAATAAAGTGTCAGATTCTTTTTGTTCAAAACGATATTTTCAACTTATAATGATGGTTCAAATATCGTTTGAAATATAATTCAAATAGTTTTCATTTTCCATTAAGACGAAGGGATTTCATTTGGATAAAAAAGGATGTAAAACTGATGAACAAAACTTAAATTAAAGCTTCATTTGTATGTTGCTGTGCACTTACTTCAACAAACTTTCAAAGTAAAATATTTAGACCTGATGACCTGATGATTTTCTCTTTTGGACTTCGGATTTTCATTCTACCCAAAACAGTATGCATAGAAATGCTTTCATTTGCCTATGAAATAAACCTTGTAAACCTGTTTTATCCAATATTTTACACCAATTCGTAAAATTATTCAATTTCATAATATTGTGTGTTAAATTGTTATTATAACAATTTATTGTTACTTGAGCTTATTTGTCTTGGATAGTATTTTATCTACTAAGAAAACTGTGGCAGACATCAAGGAACGTTTTTTTACGTTTGATGATCATAAAAAAGTGTTCAAGTGTAAGATTGAGGGAAATTTTATTGTACACTCTTTCGAAAGCATTTGGTAACCCTAAACACGGCCGTTTGGTTTAAATGATGATATCCCAAGTAACAATCTTGGTTTTATAAGGGTTCTGAAGAGCATGAATTAGACTTCAAGAATGCTATAAAACCATGATAAAACCAACAATGTTCCTTGGGATGACCTCGAGTGCTTTTAGTTTCTCCCAATAAACAGGAGCTCACTCGGCATCGGTACATGGTCGTTTCGGAGCATGTTCCGTATGTTCGATCTTAACGCGCTTTCGAAATTTGCGTATACGGTTGGCATCAAAACCATTAGGCTGTACACTTATTCTCACTTTCAGACTGTTTCTCAAAACTTATTTCTTCCTATAAGTAAAACTTTATCCAACACGAATCGTTAACACATCAGAATAACTGTTCATAGCAGTACGTATTGGAATATGCAGAGAATGTTACGACGAGATATCATGTTCGAAAATCAAAACATTGTCCGTGATAGGAAATTTTTTATCCTTGCCGGAACGTAACATTCTTTAAAATTTTCCCACGCCGATTGATGAATATGTACGCGAAATATATTCATCTCTTATTTATAACAGCTTGAATACTTGTGTAAATAAAATGGCAGTCGTAAAAATCTCTAGTTGATAAGAGCAAAAACTCAAAAATAAATCAATCAAGAACTGATCGAGATATTAGTGTCCGGTGTTTCAATTTTTCGTGACGGTAGCTATTTGTAAACTGTGCACAATGGTCAAGGTATGCAACGAAGAGAAGATTAAAAAATTTTAAGCCACCGCTGGCTGCCAATTGGTAAGAACATGGAAAGTAATGTTAGACAAATTCAAACCAAAAAAAAACTTTCTCAAAATTGAATCGGTTATTTGAGGTCTGCATTTGAATTAAAACCTTCTCGGTCCTGTTAGCATCGGTCTAAATTAAGCCTGCAAAACAACATTATAAGACGTCACCCTTTATTTTCGTTATTTTCAATAGTTCAAAATTGTTGGTGGATAATATTTGATTGTTGAATTGACACACGAGCAATATCCCACCGATTGGTGTAAACATCTCGAAAATCTATCTAGCATTTATTAAGTTATAATCGTTTAATTGGTAACGATATTTCGTGACGGTCGCTAATTTTTAGATTTTCAATTGTCACCCTACCCTTGCCGTAAGACGTAGTCTACGTCAGAACACAGTCAGCCTTTGCCTCCGCCCGTCGGTGATCGAGCAGAGGCACCAACAACTACAACGCTTGAACTCGAGTTTTACGCCTGATGTTCAAACTCAAGTTTTGCACTTGAGCTCGAATCTGAGTGCGAACAGCGCGTTCATCTGTTGCTCTCATGTTTCATGTGCTCAATAAACATGAACACGAGAAGGAGAGCGCGTATAGGATGAACGCGCACTGGTAAGAGCCAAGCTCAAGCACAGCGCCGCTCGTGTGTTCGTGAAGACTGGTAACTCTAGATACTAAACTTGTATTCAGGTTGTTTATGGTTAGGCAATTATGCTTATTTAATTCTTGCTACATAGTTTTGAAGAAAAATGCTGTTTTGGAGTAAGCCTAGGTAATGGACGATGTGGCCGAATTGGAATTGGAACTATCTGAAGATCCTAGAAGTCAACATGCGTCTTGGAGACCAATATGAGGTCATCTTCATATACCATAAGTTGCGCCTGGTAGTGGCAGGCGAGTCTTCTTCCGACAGATGGTGTCCTCCATCTTGAGGGTTCGGTGGATGAAGGTATGGGAGCAATGATATTTTCGGCCGGCGTCACGCAAACTCGTTCCGTTTTTGTTGTCGAACAATCTTAATGTCTCATATGACCGATAGACATTATCCGTCTCCGGAAAAACCAGATATCCGGAACCATGTTCCGAAAACGGTATACTAATAAATGCAGAGATCGAAATTCTCACTCAGCTGGGTGAAAACCATGCTCTCTCAAGCAGGTTGTCGATGAGTAGCGAACTGTTTACATTTTCATTTCTCCTTTTTCGCCGATAATTCATTATCCTCTCTCTTGCATAAGCGAAAATATCTCTCTCCAAAATTCAACGAACATATTTTCCCATGTCACATTTTTCACTGAAAACATGCTTAGATCGTATACGAGGAACAAAAACCGAAAATAAGGCCAAGTCGGAGCACACTGGAATCATCACTATAGAATTATAATGTTAGAATAAAACAAACATGAAGACTGTTGCATTTTCAGGTGTTAAAAAGTGAGTGAATACTAATTATCGGCATCTATAATTAACTGAAAAAGAAACGATTTATCAGCTACTCATGCTCTCCGAAAATTATAAATCGCCGTTGCTTTTCTCGCTAAAACTTCTGTGAGCGGATAATAGTGTCTCACTTCTCACATTCTCATTTGTTTCTCCAAGCGGGTGTGTTGATGAAATGATGTTTCTCTTCTCAAGTAGGCGAGAATTTCGGTCTCTGTATAAATGTTTCAATAGAAAATCAACAATAATGATACAAACACTTTGGAATGAATACATAGGAATGTTTGTGATTGCTGTATGACAATCCGGTGATTTGATTCTGGAACAGCCACCACGTAGCAGGTTTCCATGTGGTCACGGATGGCCAGACAATTATTTGAAGTGAACCCTCACAATATGGGTGTCAAAATTCTTGAAATTGTTCCAGAAGTACGTTTGCCATAGTTATTGGACCATCCGGTCACTTGGCTTCGGGTTGGTCAGTTTTGAGTAGGTTTCAATGAGGCTAACGGATGGTTAAGACATTATTTGAATCGAACCCTAACAATATGGGCGTGAATCTAAGAGACGAACTAGCCCAGGAGGCTAAAAGTCTCTTTAATAAAGAAAAAAAAAATGGGCGTGAACCCTAACAATAATGAAGCCACGGATGGTTAAGACATTATTTGAATCGATCCCTAACAATATGTGCGTCAAAAGTCATGGAATCGTTCCTGAAGAAAATGTCTTATCGTTATCGATACATCAGATGACTTTTCTACGGAGTGGCCTGTAGACAAACGCGAGTCAGGAGCTATCGCTACAGTTATGTTTGTCGGCAACAGAATCCCGGATGGACAATCCAAAAGTGCTGGCCAAATTTTTCACACGGACGGCTATCGATCAAGTTCGTGGAAGAGAACTTGCAGTCGCGCCTGTAAAGAATTCAGTTGAACGTGATGCAGCCGCAAGAGACCAACAAAATGGCGCCTCGTGGGAACCTGCTCTTAACTGGCCAATCCGATACCAAGTGACCGGTTGGTCCAATAACTATGGCAAAAGTACTTCGGGAACGATCTCAAGAATTTTGACAACCATATTGTTAGGGTTCAATTCAAATAATTGTCTGGCCATCCGTGGCCTTACGGGAACTTACTTTGAAGTGGCCAATCCGAAGTCAAATGACCGGATAGTCCAATAATTATGGCAAATGTACTTCTGAAATGATTTCAAGAATTTTTATACCCATATTGTTAGGGTTCACTTCAAATAATTGTCTGGCCATCCGTGACACCATGGGAACTTGCTACGTGGTGGCTGTTCCAGAACCAAGTCACCGGATTGTCATATGGCAATCACACACATTCTCTTATATTCTTTGAATGATTTTTAGTGTCATTACTGCTGGTTTTATATTGGAATCTTTTATAAGTATACCATTCTCGGAACATGGTTCCGGATATTCGGTAATTTCGGATACGGATCGACCATATTCGGTCATATTAGACATTTTTGAGAAAGTGGTTGAGTTCTTGAATCCAAAGCAGTAAACATATTCCAATTCGGTTGGATATTTACTTAGTTATGGTCATTTTAATTCCGTGGGTAAAAACGTTCCCTGTCGGCCTCTTAAGGGTGTTTTTTTGTTGGACACAAAACGGTTAATTACAAAAAGGCATTGAGATCATTCTCATTTTTATTGAACACCCGTAAGCTTGTTCTCCAGATCTCAATCCCATAGAAAACCTTTGGTCCATTCTTGCTCGTCGTGTTTATGAAAACGGCATACAGTTTGATGAAATGTCACGTTCGGAAATGCTGGGAGCAGATCAGGCAAGATACACTGGCTAAACTGATGTTCTCTATCATCAAGGCTTATTGAAGTTGTCCGAAACAATGGCTGTTACATTTACTTTTATGTTCTTCTTCAACCATTTTTTTCAGCAAAATTCGAAAGGCATTAAACGTCGAGAATTTTCATGTTTGCGAATGGACGGGCGAGTGTAGTTGGGGAGGCGGCCATGGGTGAGATGTATCTGACTATAACTCTATAACTCTATTTCAATAACTTTAACTATAACTATAACTATATAACAATAACCTTATTTTTAAAAAATACCAAATACGTGCCTGGTTTGGAAATTGAACATTCTCAAATCTAATGATATCGGTAATGTTTACATGCGGGGCTTATTGTATGTGAAAGTAACTTCGGAATGGGCGTGACTCTCCAGACATTTTGAAATGGGTTGCTGGATCAGCAGTAGAGCTATCACTTTCCAGCTCTCGGATTAAAGCTGCTTCCAATGATCACTTGAGGGGTTTTTGTAAACAGATTTCTTCCATAATACCATTGCCGGCCAATGAGTGTTAGATTGTACACACACACACACACACACACACACACACACACACACACACACACACACACACACACACACACACACACACACACTTAGAATTTGTTTTTTGCAGTGTTCAGTGTTTTTTTTGCCGGACTTTCAACAGGTGAACGTTCGGTAGTCCGATATAAGTTACGTCGCGTTAAAAATATTCTCGTCTTTCCTGTTCCGTTTAATTTAGGTTTCGTTTGCACGTCATGAGTTATACACGAATTCACTAAACTTGATTTTAACTTTATTTCTTTTCTTTCTTCATTTATCTTTTAACGCTTGCCATTCTTAAACTAATAGCTTTATTTCATGACATTTTTATATTCCAGTACTGTGAACCACGCACACTTGTGCCTGACCCCAATAGCATTCATATTTTCTGTTGGTTTTAATCGGAATAAAAATTTTAAATATATATACTCTAGATCTCCGGTCAACCGGATGTCTGGAGAATAAACCAGAAACAACATCTAAAATCTTATGGTTATCAAAATGATATCCCTACCTAAATTCAGCGTTTCGTTTACCAAAACGAACCATGCTGCTAACCCTACCCCATGTATCCAACATCCCAGTGAGTTCTCGTGGAAGTGCAGAGGTGTTCTCGGCTTCCATTAAAGCGAGTATCACGTCAACATACTCCTACCCTATCCTTATTTGACCTGCATGGATGCGGCCGGCGCTAGTATTGCTTTTTTAAATTCTAGATCGTCAGTTTTTACACATTGAGGATGACTGTTAGTCCCAAACATCATCTGTTGGTTCTCCGTGTAATAACAGCCGATCTGGCAATAACAGAGTAGCAACCGCAAGCAGTCAATCATGCTCAAAATTCGAAAGGCATTAAAAGCTAGATTTCGCTCATATTTTACAAATTTATACACTTAAATTTAAATGGTCTACAATATTACCAACACAATAAAACATAATCATAATTAGTACGGAAATTACGAAAATATTCTTTAAAAACATGATCGTGCCGTTCTTGTTTTGCCATAAAGCCAAATTGCATCAAAATTACCTGTTCCAAAATACACAAAATTGTGCACTTGGAATGAAACATTTTCTACCACTACAACTGGCAGTTGCTGTTCTAAAGGTTCAATATTGATAGAAAAAAAGAGCGTGCAATAATAACCAAAATGAAGATCAATTCTCAATTAGTTGGCAACCCTTGAAGAATTTATTTAATACTGTTTGTAAATATTTCATTTCATCGATAAGTTTTAAAGCCTTCTCCAAATAGATTAAAATTCAGAACGGCATTTCTTTCTCACTAAGCATTTTCATAAATCGCACTAACAAAACTGAAATTCTCCATAGCTAACAGCATTCAATAAAGCAAACAATTCTAATTGCCCCTGGCAGGACTGTCCATTTCGGTCTAGAAGTTATCATTATTATTATTATCATCTACCTCAATCGTAGGTTCCGTAAAACTGGTGGCTGATTCATCAATTATTGAATCAGTAATGCTATGCAAACGGCCAACGCAATTTGATAGAGAACCGAAAATACACCAAACTGCAGTCGAATGCGTGTTTTTACTTTAATTCATATGATCAGTTGGACGTGCGTGGCCGCAGACAAAGGTTGAAATTTAGGGGAAATTAATACCTTGGCAATCGGCATGAATAGCCCTGGGAATGATCGCGACGCTACGTGCGTCGAGAGGCGGGAGCGGAAAATTGGAAAACAAAGCAACCCAACCAAACCAAACGGATTGAAAGAGGGTTTGTTCGAGGGTTGAACCAAGCTGAATGCGGCAATTGCAGAACTAAATACATGCCTAGGTATTTAATTCATGCTTTTCGTTTTTTTTATTTCGTCTTACTCTATTGCACCCCAAGCTGATTGTGAACGCAACGGTGAGCCGGACGGTTGAAAGCAAAAGTGACAGTCGGTGCAGCACAAAGCATAATTTGATTTTCAGGTTTTACTTTTTTGTGAACCTACTAGATTGAACGAACGAATTGAGAATTGCTATTGATATCAAACAGGTGAGTCTCTAGGTAGCCTTCTAGGTGGATCAATGCTGAAGTTTTTCTTCAGTCTAGCCCATTTTCTATTAATTTCATTTCAATCGCTTTCCACGAACTTTGCTCCACTATTTCATTTGCTTCACGTGGAAAAAAAAACATTCACAAAAAAATCTCGCGTCCATTCTGAGGCGCGTTCGCTTCCAGTTGTGTTTTCTATTAAATACAAATTGTGTGCGCCATTCAAGTGGAAGGAAAAGGCTTCGTAGTTGAAGCAAACCAAAAAAAAGGCATCGCATTCGAATGCGACGTGTTTTTCTGACGATTCACGATTACCCACCCTAAATTTTCCAACAAGCTGAAACCTAGGTACGATTGCGATTAGCAGTCGTTTTAGCAACGATCCCCTTTTCTAGAAATAATTAACATACCTACTATTTCATCGTTTGAACAAAAAAAACGATAATAGCAGCACTGACTGACCGCTTATTCCCGGAAAAACTTGCACCGAAGGGCTGAAATAATTATTACAATTAGTTCGATGAAATTTGAAAATAATGTACGAGTTGCGCGCATTTTTACCCGACACGGCTCGCGGACAGGGGGCCGGAATGGAAATGAAAAACTAATTTTCAGCAGCAGACACATGTGACTGTGACACGCACCACTCTAAATAGTCGTTAGATGCGGTCGGAACTCGATTCAATGGATAGAAGTCCAGTCTAATAAAGGCCGCGAGGTGGGTGTAATAAAGCTGTCCACTCGGCACACCCGCATATTGTCTAATTTCGCCCGGCAGGCAGACAGACAGACAGTTATTATTAATTCGTCTATTCTTGGAACGTGCCGGATGGATGACCGATGGGAACGCAGAAAGGCAGCAGACCCTACACTAGGTGTGATGATAATTAATCAAATTGAAAATTAATGCTTCCGATGGATGGTAATTCATCCGTAAATTATAGGAGAAACGAATTCGAATTGATGTAGTTGGAGGGGGATTGAAAACATAAAGCGTTGCACTTGTACGCACTTGGATTCAACTGATTGTTGAATAAATATGTTCAGACAATTACACTATTGAATTGTGTTTAGCATAATTTCATAAGGCAGCATTCATTAATTATGTCACGCTTTTAGGGGGAGGGGGTTCAGAAAACCGTGACATTTTGCATGACAAACGAGAGGAGGGTAAGCTGAATCGTGACATCACATTTTTGAAAAAACAAAAACAAAATGATATTCTTATGCAATATCGCCTACTACTACTATCCCTACTGTTCACGCCCCTTCGTAAACGAACAGCAACAGCAGTAATCATGCAGCACTCACACACCGCTCGCATAAACTATGCCACGCCCTGTTCTGCAACTTTCCATCGTTCTGGAACTTTCCATGTTCTGGAACTTTCCATTGTTTTGGAACTTTCCATCGTTCTGGAACTTTCCATGTTCTGGACCTTTTCCATCGTTCTGGAACTTTCCATGTTCTGGAACTTTCCATTGTTCTGGAACTTTCCATGTTCTGGAACTTCTAGCAGTAGCGGCACAATATAAAAACGGCACCGCAGTGGCGCAGTCATTCAGTCATTATATCAATTCTAAGGTGTTAAGATCAAAAGGAAAAAGCAATAAAGGATAAGTGAATAGAAGCAGTAGTTTTTCTATCAATATCTTCTGGATCCATTATCCGGTGCAACAGCCCAGTGTTATACAGTGTTGAATACAGTCCACCCTACGACTAGAGTGTTTGCTGTCAACGGCCTTGGAACCCAACCCGGCCTTTTCAGGGTAAGAAGAGTTGAATTTTCCACCCACGAGCCAAGACAGAGCACTCGTTTTACCCGACAGTTGCTAGTTTGAGCGACACCTATTTCTTTCCTACCGTGTTAGGACACGTTTGAGTTCTGTCGCAAGAGAGCTAGCAAGCTACTTCAAGTACCCTACGGATCCGGTGTTTGGCTCCGACACCTACCATACCTAACACGCTAACTTGAAAGTACCCATTAATGAGTCGAAAAGTACGCATTTTGAAGAAAAGTGGCTTAACTCATTATTAGGAGTATATTTTCCTCATTAATTGAGTATTCGTTACCCATTAATGATTAATTGATACTCATAAATGAGTAAGCAATACTCAGAAATGAGGAAAGTATACTCTAATAATGAGTTAAGCCACTTTTCTTCAAAATGCGTACTTTTCGACTCATTAATGGGTACTTTCAAGTTAGAGTGAATACTATTCCACCGTTCATGAATGACAGCTGCAGCTCATTCAGTGTGCGTCAGTGAATAAAGTCCAGTGTTTATTGGTGAAAAATTGGTTCGCGCAGTTAGTGTATTTTGGAAAATGAATCGTGGAGAACTTTTTAATACGCTGTACAATGCGTATGTAAAGGCTTACCCGGATAAGAAGAAAAGGGAGTGCCAATTGGATGCTACTAATTTCTGGAATGAACGGAAGGGCAATGACAACACCGCACTTGAAGAGCAAGTCAATAACAAAATAAAAGAGCTTCATGCCTTGCAGCTAAAGAAAAAAGGTAAACTTCTTCAACTATGGGGAAAGTCTATGAGTGCTCCTAAGGAATCAGCGCCGACAGTGAAACCCGCGCAACCCATCAAGGAAATTGAGTATATGGCTCAGCCGTCATCATCAAATAAACGCCCTGCACCAGTACAGGAACAACTTAAAGCTGAGCTAAATAATCTGAACTCTGAGGTAGTGCTTCTGATTAACAAGAAGTCTGCTGGACTATTGACGGATGATGATCAGTCGAGACTCGAAGGGCTAAAAATTAAAAAGATCAAACTTGAAAAGAATCTCAAAATCAAGGAAGACGAGCAAGAGCGGCAGCAGAAGCATCGTGAGAAATGAAGCAGGCTAAACAACTGTTAATTCGGGACATCCCAGAGGCTGGTAAATATGATATATTAACTAGTTTGTTTGCACAGTAGATATAAATATCAAATTTCAGGAAATTATCTTTCATTCCGAAATTCTCCTGGCCGCCCTCGTGTTGAAGAGCAGCAACCGGAGCTGCTCAAGGCAATATGCGATATCGCACTTCATGGATCTGCGGCCTACGAAAAGCGCAGTGATGAGAGCGTCAGAAGCGTTAAAACTTTAGATGAGTTGACTTCTGCAATACAAGGCAAGGGATTCAATATCAAAAGAACAGCAACATATCTGCGGTTAATCCCAAAACGAGCCAATTCCCATCAAGGTAAATGTCACGTAAATACTGTACCAGTGAAGTTGATGCGCGCAAGTAATGCAAAACACAACGATCATCCCGATGGCCGATTCTGTACAGCGACCATAAGATCATTGGAAGAACTGGCATCTGTGCTAGGGCCCAATGAAGTAGGATTTATCAGTCAGGATGATAAGGCGAGAGTGGCGATAGGCCTAACGGCTGCCAATAAGCAGTCTCCCATGCTTATGCATGTGGAGTACAAAATCACGCTTCCTGACCACGATTGGATAGTTGCAAATAAGCATAAACTAATTCCGTCCGTGTACGCTGGAATCGAAATCAAACCGAATGGTCTTGGCAAACCGGAGGCTGTTGGTTTTTCGGGCCCCACTTACATTGCAATTCGGTCAGGCAAACACGCTTCGTCAACGGCGTTTTCTCATGCGTTAGACATCAAGCGGCTTCTAACTCTTGAATCGTTTGATGGTATTTTTAAGTTTGATGGATTGGTCAAACCAGTCCTAATCTTTACCGTCGACGGTGGACCTGATGAAAATCCGAGATATCGCAAGGTAATACAGATAGCAATACACCATTTTAAAGAGTACAACCTTGACAGCGCTGTTCCATTGCAACGAACGCTCCGGGAAGGAGTGCTTTCAATAGAGTGGAGCGACGTATGTCACCCTTGAGTAAGGAGCTTTCTGGATTGATAATACCACACGACCAGTTTGGTAGTCATCTGGATTCCCAATTGCGTACAACTGATTCAGCTTTGGAGAAGCAAAATTTCCAGTACGCTGGTGAAGTTTTGGCAGAAGTCTGGAATGATGTGGTCATCGACGGTCATCCGACGTTGGCTGAATATATCGATCCTGATGCTTCTGAAATAGATCCGAAGTCAATTCGTGACTATGACCAACACTGGTTTGGAACTCATGTGCGAACCAGCCAATATTTACTCCAGATACGGAAATGCACAGATAGGTAAAATTTTGAGATGCATTTGATGGTCAAATAATTGTTATATGTGCATAAATTTATATTTTTACAGGAAATGCTGCTCACCACTGCGAAGTAGCATCGATCACGTTATCTGCAATGGATTTTTGCCTCCACCAATCTCTCTGACGCGAACATCTCGAGGATTGATTGGGTCATCGAAGGACGAACCACAGCATTTCCCATCAATGTTCGTATTGAACTCATTACAAGCTCAACAGATTCTACCTAAATCGATGTCCGGATATGGAACGATTCCGTATGATCTTTACTGTCCTTCAATTAAAAACTCATTGAACGAACGAGTGTGTTCCAGCTGTGGCCTATACTTTGCATCTTTAGTCATGCTTCGCGAGCACATAAAGATGCACAAGCATACATCCGTTCAATTTCAGAGAAAATTGCGTCCGTTTAAAGTTGTGGCAAAACGTAAACAGGAATGTATGGTTGTAACCAACAAAGACAACTTCGATTGCGAATGGATAGATGACGAAGAACTTGATCTGACTGATGTGGCAGAAACCATTACGAGTGCTTCAGCGGACGCAGATATCTTCCCGGTCATCAATGCTGACCAACATCTGCAAAACCCTTGGACTGAGGGTTGAATCTATTTTTGAATGGTATTATTTGAGAATGCAATTTGATATAATATGAGGAAAGTTGAATTTGTTTCTGTATGAAATAAAAATGATTTTTGTGACTAATATTGGCTATTTGAATAAAAAGTTTTGAGTGGGGAGGGGGGTTAACAAAAACGTGACATAATTGTCTGGGGGGGGTTACAAAAATTGTGACAATTTGTGACATGGGGGAGGGGGGGGTTAATTTTCGGCCAGATTTGCGTGACATAATTAATGAATGCTGCCTAAGTACTACTGAAATCTCATGTAAACTTCTGTACCCTGAGACCGACACATGCAAGCGTCCTCTAGCACAAAAGAATGAGTTGAAAGAGATGAGAAAATAAATTCAATCAAACACATCTTTCGTCGATTTGCGTATGTATCAGTTTCAGGAAACATAATTTTACACGAAATCTTTCTTTTCCTTCCCGACTTTAAAAATTTCTAAGTGTGTACATTGTTTTAAGGAAGTAAATGTTTTTTTTTGTAACCACTCTATCTCAAGTTCTCAATTCTCGCACTTCCCACATACAATGAAATGTCGTGTCTTAAGGTTGGAGGCATTCTATGTTCCTATGCAGTAAATCTTATGGTGGGTGGTTGTATGTTTGTGCATCTAGCACGTAAGGTTTCTTTTTTGATAAACTAGCAGCGCATGTTGTATTTTTTTTTAAATGTCAAATTGAGATGACCACCTTAGAGCTTTAGTTTTATGTCTTCATGTAGAAGTATAAATGAATGGAAAATTAACTTTCCTGCAACGGAGAAAATATCAAACCAATAATAGCTTTCCCTAGCAACCAAAACAGATAAGATGAAAAGAGAAATTGAGATGAGAACTCAGAAGTTCACATTTAGTTGAAACGTAGTTCCGTGGAACTTTTTTGCTGAATACCAAGACACTTCTCGTACAGGCAGAACTTAATTTTCTTAAAAGCGTCAATAACACATAAAGCAGCTTGAAAGTTCAAGAAAAGTCACTTGTCATTATTTAACTCAACCTTTATGTTCATATGTTGTTGCGAACTTACTTTGAAAGTTTAATCAAAGTACTAACCGTACTTCTAATCAGCGCAAAAGTTCACAATACATATATTTTGATCTATTATCCTACTTTTTAAAGTACACGTGAAGTTCTGAGAAACACTTTTAAAAATGTCGAAAAGATTGTTTACATTTGAAGGATGATCTGGTGTTGTGCTCCAACTTTTACTTTAAATACATTGATTTAAAAAAAAAACAATACAACAATAAGAGACGGCCCAATGTGGTTGTACGCAAAATTAACGTATGACTACGTACCAGTGTGTAATGAATAGAGGCTTCATTGATCGGTTGGATTTAGCTCGAAAATCTATGGAATAATGATAAAGTTATTAGCGTTCAAAGTGTTTCAGATATTCGTGATAGACAATAACTTAAAAAATTTCATTTGACCTCTACCCTAGCCGATAGACGTAGTGTAGGTCAAAATAGCGTGGGTGTTGTTAGACCAGCATTTTAAAGTATGTATGTGAGAAAATTCTATTGTACACTGTGTAGAAAGCATTTGGTGGCTCTGAAAAGGGCCGTGTTATTTGGATGATGATGTGGACACGGTCGTATTTGCTACGATGGTTGAGAGGGTCACTATCCTTATGGCGTGAAAGATAGTAGAGAATCTGTTAGTAATATAAATTTTATTTACAAGTAAATACAAGATATCTTCAAAGAATATATAACTGTTAAAAATGATTATGTTTATTGGTCATCAATGTAAACGATAATTTTTGTGGGGGAACTAATTAACCCTAAATAATTTCTTCAAAAGTTCAAAAGTCGACATTAAACTCATGCTATTCTTTCAAATAGCGTTAAGATTTATTCGCTCTGATCGCTACTCTGATACTTTGCAGCCTTATTCTGCGGCAATTCATTTTCTTTTTAAAACACTTTTTCACAAATATTTACCTCCAATTGCAATGTAGAAAAGTCTGTCTGATGCAAACGAACAGAAACACTCCTAAGCACTGGTTGGAACTTGAAAAGAACATTACCAACATTTAACAACATCCTAGAGGGTTTGAGCTGTTTAGTGGAATACCTGTAACTATAAATTAGAAGAAAAATTAGTATTTTCCATTTAAATCCAACTACCTTTGCTTATCTTGACGGATACGCGTATTTCGTCTACAATGTGCAGACTTCTCGTACTAATAACTCGACTTAAAGAAAACCTTCGCCACCTACCGTATATATACTATTTTCTAAATACAAAACGTTTACCTATCATTATTTTGTACATACCTATCTTATTATTATTTTGTTTATACCTATCCTGAGTCAAAAACAGATGTACATTATATCTACCTCGCTTTTTTATCTATACCCAACCTCTATGACCACCAACCCGTCAGGTCGGCTGGTTAGGTTCTAATTTATGCCGCAACCAATTTCATCCGAAAAAATCCAGTTAGACTAGAGCACAAGGCCACGCGTTACAGTTGTTACGGTAGTGTAAAAAATGGTAGACTTCGTACTGCAGGAATATACTGATTGCCATACCAGCTCTTTTCGACTAAACTTCTCCGCTTGAATCAATCTGTCTGTATTGCTTGTATTCTCCCCTACAAAGGCAGTGTCATATTGTGGATCTGAAAAGGCTTTTGAGTCCTCTTTGACAAAGGCCTCGTCCACCATCAAAATACATGCATCGGGTCGCTTCAAAACTCGCGAATACAATTTCCGGGCTCTTGTTGCTGCACGTTGCATCTGTTTTGTACTTTGTTTTGCGATTTTCTGCATTTTGTCAGGTTGTTCCGTTTCTTGATACGTTGAATCATTCCAGCTGTATTGGCCAAAGCGATTTATTTTTCCGAATTTTCTTTTTTGGGTTTTCTACCTCTTCCTGGCAGTTCATCCAAAGAACAGTATGCCCCAAAGTTGGTTATGATGAATTTTACAGTCGTGTGATGAATTCCAAAGTGCTTCGCCAATTGCCGCTTAGTTACACCCTTTTTACGTAGCCATGTGTCACAAACTTTAATTTTTACGTCTTTTTCAATACGTGACATTTTAAAAACGAAGAATTTGAACCGTGCAAACAAGTAAACAAACGAAAGATGAAAGTCAAACGCATAGCATGCTATGATGATTACATTCAAACCATCCGAAATACAACGCAAATGTACGTGACTAGCTTATTTCGATGCATTCTTTACACTTGAAGATGTTTTTCTGGTGCATCTCCTATAACTTTTGCAATAAAAAACAGCCTTAAAACCCAAAAAAAGACTTGAGAGGCTCAATACTAGACGAGCTCCTTAAGAGTTTTTATTTATGAGGAGACATGCATAAAGCAGTGCCGAATTTTACTTAGAGTTTTGTCGAACATTATAATGACGTAGAAGGAGGTGTTCGCTCTTGAGGCCCCCAAGAGTGCGTTGTCGTTTTGGGTTTATTTTCCTCTCGTCGGAAAGAAAGACCGTAAAGTGTTGTGATACTGGTCGCAACCAGTATGGGTTACTGGGTTCCCCCATTATGGAATTGAATTATGCCTCGGCTTATTTTTTGCTCCGATATTTCAGCATGATTAATACCGGGTGAAAAAAGGAAATGCTCATGTTGGTGCGTCAACTTTGACGCCAGCTGTTAGCAACTGATTTGTATGAAATAGTATTTCTTATTTATTTTTAGGATATGATGAAATTTAAAATATGTTACTAAATGTTTCACAGAAATACGGGTTTTAGAAATTGGCTTGCCCAAAAACGACTTTTTTCACATATGTCATGAAAACTTGAAATTTATAAACCTTACCCATTTTATCATCACCTTTGTATGGGTCCCATCTCATTGTTCAATTCCGGGCAATGTAAAAGCGGACTCGCTTGCTAAGGTGGTCGCTATGGAAGGCAATATTTGTGATCGACAAATCGCCTTCAACGAATTTTTTCCTATTTTTCGCGAACAGTCGCTCGTCAGCTGGCAGTATAAATGGAGTAAAGGAGATTTGGGGCGATGGCAACATTCCCAAAGGTGTCGAAGAAATCTTGGTTTAGGGGGATGGATGTGGGTCGAGATTTCATTCGTGTCATGTCTCGCCTCATGTCCAATCATTATTCTGTGAACGCTAATTTATACCGGGTTGGGCTGAGCGACAGCAATCTCTGTGAATGTGGACAAGGCTATCAAGACGCAGATCACGTTATTTGGTCTTGTGCTGAACATCGTGGAGTCAGATCTGAGCATTATGATTCCCTCCGGGCTCGAGGTAGACAACCCAATGTGCCAATTTGAGATATTTTGGCTGTACGTGATTTGGAGTACATGAAACTCATTTATGTGTTTTTGACTAACATTAGCTTTAGATTGTAGTTAGTTTAACCTGTATGTTTAGTTTAAGTTTTTTTTATCTTTGTATGTGTGTGTGTGTTTTTTTTTTCAAAAATGCTCAAGTCGAAAGAAAACCATAAATTGTATAGTTATAAGTGTTTCAATAATTTAGAATTTAAATTTAATGTGTTATGTAAACCATACTTTAAATTCCCACCCTCTTTCCCATCCGTAATTTGTAATTCCTATTAACCTCGAGACGGCCGCGAGTAATCGGTTTTATCCCCCTAACTTTAGTTTTAAGATAAATGATGTGTAAAAACATGAAAATTTCGCTCTGAAAAGTTGATTCGATTGAGCCTGTACAAATAAATGATTAATTAAAAAAAAATAAACACATAAAGTCTATACATTGATTATAGTGTTGTAAAATTTTTAGCCAAAAATATTGATAATAGACAAAGTTAACGAAAGGTTGAACTCGGCTTTTACTGAGTGTAGTACGATATTCCTTTAACAAGATTTCGACCTGGTTATTGAAGTGTTCGACAATGAAGAAGCCTTTAAGTTGCAGATGAAAGGGTGTCCCACTTAAAATTGCATCATTCTTTAGCAAATTCATTTAAAAAAAAATTTACCAGCAAAGGGTGCAGTAAATTGCTAGTTAATTAAACAAATGGAATAACATATGATGAAGGCTTCTAACATCTGGATGCATCATCGTAAAAATTTAAATACCACCTACAGTTCCATGTTAGCAGAATTGCTCAGCATATCCTCAGCCAGTACACAATTACACTTATTCACAGCAGTTGGCGCACCCATCGTCACTAAGTTGATTGAATATTAGTTTACACGTTCCCGGTGTTTGATGTCACCTAAAGCAGAGCAGGCGAAGCGGATGTTTTTCTACACTTGTCATTATAAGTTTAGCGTGGAGTGGAAATTGCGGACAGAGTAGTTTTCTTTCATGTATGATGTATGAGATTGTACTACCACCTATTGTTGCACGGAAACTACGTCCGACAGCAATCGGTTCTCCTTTCTGTTAGACTTGATCAAGCTTTAATAACCACTGATTATCCTGCCATTGTATGAAAGGCCAAAACCGGGTTGGGTGGATCGATAGAAAACATCACTTATACGTATCCACAGGGATATAAAGAATCACCTTCCAACAACAACATTGAACAACTAGTCATAAGAGCGAGCTATTTATTGTGAGGGTGTCCCAATGGTCAGGGAAAAGAGCCCTCCCTCTATTCACAAACTGTTAGAAATGAAGAGTTGCTATTCCCACTCTCTCCATTCAGAGTGCTTCAACCGGGTGCCCTGATGGTCCTTCCCATTCCCATGAATTATTTATATAATAGTGAATATATTTATGTGAATGAAAAATTCTACAAGCATTCGTATCTATTATATGAAGATCATTCGGTTGATCCTGAAATGCAAGAAAGGTTGTAAGGTGTTAAAGTTTAGAATTCCGTGGTTACACGCTTCAATACGTTTTCGTTCGTTTTTAATTCACCAAAATCTTGGTATGAGATATCCTGAAAAAGT
This sequence comes from Aedes japonicus, assembly GCA_034211315.2. NCBI lineage: Eukaryota > Metazoa > Arthropoda > Insecta > Diptera > Culicidae > Aedes > Aedes japonicus. The sequence goes on along the minus strand of JASCZW010001879.1, from coordinate 77,410 downwards.
TGGTTAAATATCTTGAAGTTTCACATAACTTACACATATACATTTTAATTAACTGCATTTCTGCTTGATGCTGATTTTATAACAGCAATTCCGTTTTTTTTTAATCCATTCTTCACAATGGTTCCTCATAATGGGCATCAAGAAGTGGAAAACAAGAACAGAAACAGACAAAGAACAGAATTTGGGTCCACGAACAATGGGGACACAGCGAGGAGATTTTTTGATGATCCGGAAACATCTTCGAAAATAACATGGATAGATCTCATGCTTATTCAACAGTTGACAGTTATTTTGGAGAGTAGTTTTGACATAGATACATCAAAGTTTTTATAGTACCCTTGAAACTACACTGTATATATGGCTTTATCCTTGGCTCCTACTCTTACTCCTACTCTGTACAAAGTTTAAATTCGTGGAGCCATTGTGATAGCGAATGCATTCGTACCAATTGGAGTTCTTTCTGAAGAAGCCTCAAAAGCAAGGAATAAGCATTTCAGGCTATACAGGAGTTTTTCAAGGATATTTTTGAGGATAGTTTGTAACCGTGACATTTTTAAAAGGTTGCTATTGAATTCAGATCCTCACATAAACAGCTGAGGACCAAAATCTAAAAATTAGAGTCAGCCTTTTAATCCTGAAATGCAAATGCTGCGAGGAAGATGTGTAAACGATGATGACGCGTCTAGTGAATTTTCAAATTCTTATGAGTGCTCTGATATGATTATCAACTCAGCAATGAAAATCTTAACAGTCCCATGCTTCCTATCCAAATCGTTTCAACTGGGTGCCCTGATGGTTCCTTCCTTTCTCCGTTATATGTTATGTCATGAATATTTAGTATATTTCGTAGTGGTCATTTGAATGCTTACCTTGTGATATAAGATTTGGCTGCAAGGAAAATTGGTGAGGGTTATTTTCTTCTTCTTGTTTTTCTTTTTTTTTTCTTGGTTAGGGTTATAAACCGTAGTAAAGACTTATCGCTCTGTGTCTCGGTGTTTCTGCTTTTGAAGAACTGACTTTAGGCAAAGACCTATGCTGGCCTATGCAAGATGTCATATGGTATTGCTCGTGGTCATATGATAGGGAAGAGAGCATGAAGAAGAAGAGAAAGCATTAGTAATGGGTAACATGCTATGGGCATGTGAGATTTTCATGGTGATATTTTCGCAACGGCCGTTCAGAATGATTCGACGAATGCATATGAGAGATCATTCCCAATGAGTTTCCACTCGTTTATTAAATTCCATCATATTTAGTGAAACATCATGAAGACATGAAACAGTTTACTACGTACTACCTTTGGGAATGTCAGGGCAATAATCCCAGGGTGGCCACAAAATCTTAATATAAAAATTCCCGCATTTTCCCGAATTTTACCCGCATGTTTGCCTTATTTTCCCGACTGTTAAGATGAGATAATAAAAATTACTCGTAGCTAAATCTCTGAGCTCCCAAACTTTTTCCAGTTTGATTTCCCACCAGACGCTTTCCATTTATTTAAAATACGCCTTTTTGTGCGACAGGATGAGCGAATTTTCAACAAATGTTGTCAAATTTGGTAGCTCCTTCTTGGTTCTAGCCAAAATTTGCCCAAACCATTCTTTTTTCTCTGGAATCCGGCAAACAACGTCAGACGGCATTTAGCACAGCTGCCCAAATGCTTCTTTCACCATGTGTTAACATCCTTACAAACGCAATTCGCCAAACTTCAAACACATTCGCCACCACATGAAAGATAAGTTCATTTCTGGCCTCACCTGTTACAGCCGACTAGCCAGATCTTCTAAGGGCATCTTCAACGGTGGTTCAAATCGTGGTTTAGATTTATGTGTTTAGACCAAACGCAAAAACATCGCTGCATCGCTGGTGCTTTAAATTTTGTTTTATACCGGATCTATTTTGCATCATTTCAGAACTTATATAAGCTTCTAAGTTTCTTACTGAACGCACTCTTTAAAAATTTAATTCAATGAACTTCAGAGTTTCTATGAAGACTGGGTGGAAATATCTATAATGAACATGCCAGAAGTTGAATAAACTTCTCGGCAGTTGAATAAAATAATCATGAAGTTTGCTCACTGCCGAAAAATTATTACGTTTCTGGAAACTTGGATGAACTTCCAAAAAGTTTGCTGATCATCCATGGAATAGGAACAACTTTCTGGAAATGACGGGAACTTAAAAAATCAGATTTTGCTTCCCAGAAGTTGTTCAACTTCCAGCAGGTACATATTATATGATAAAAAGCAGAATATCACACATATTTAAGTAACTTACGAGAAATTGAAAAAAAATTCTTGGAAGCCGTGGAATTTCTGTGGATTAGTTAGCATTACCGAGATGTTGTTAAACCGTACAAGAACTTTTTATGATCTGCAAGATTGTGAATAGGTGGAAATTCTATGAAAATGATTGAAAGGTAGTTGGTTTCTTTATTCTCGTTTTGGTTGGGTTCGAAAAATTATCGAGTAGTAAGTTTAACTTTGGGGTACTTTAAGCTCTTCTTAAAACTTAAATACCCGGAACTTTTGGGATGTTTTCGGAACGATTGGAAAGTTTCTCGATCACCTGGAAGATCCCTGAAGTTCTAGGAAGCTCCCCAAACTTATGAAAAAATCCTTTGAATGTTTCCTAAACTTTTCGAATGCTAAAAAAATCCAGTTTCCTGTTTTTCTGGGCCGTTTTCTGAAATTCTGGAAAGTTCCCCGATCTTGGAGGAAGTTTTTTTAAATTCTTGGAGGATCGCAGGATTACAGAGAAATTTCCTGAATTGCTGAATCCCCTGAGCATCCTGGAGTTTTTTTCGAGCTTCTGGAAAGTTCCCTGAATTTCTATGTTCCTTTGACATCAGGGAGAATAGCTAAACCTCGGGAAAGTCTAAGTCAAATCTAAAAAGTACACCGAGCTTCTGATAGGTTCCCTGAGTTTCTAAGTGCACTGAATTTACAAGATTTTTTTCGAACTTTTGGGAGATAATTTTTGTCCATCAGTTTCTTAACCCTTTCCCGATATTGGGGGCGTAAATACTGCGGGCCGTAAGTCTTAAGGACAGTTTTGCTAAAATTCCTCAGGGTCACCAACCCCCAAGTTTTCGTCGAGAGAACTAGCTGAGGACATACGCCTACATCCGTTAGGCTGCAGTGCACCTATGTAATACTAAAGCTGGAAAAAGTCATCAGTTGACTGTAGTTGTCGCATAATGTCTAGGATCATATCCCTTGGCATGTTGAAACGTCGCAGAAAGTGTTTCTTGTCATATGTTGGCGTGGCGCTATCTATCACTATCAGCACTATCTAATATCGTTTAAATGAGATGCATGCATTCACACACTCACCAGCACTCAAACCAATCCATGGTAAAAAAATTGTGAAAAATCCTCAGTCTCTGAAAAAACAAAACTTCTGATCTCTGGATATTGTATGATTGACAAGATGATAGGTGTTGGTGGGTTTAACAACAAGAAATACTACACCGGTGCGGGGAACGCAAAGATGGTCTGTTTTAGCTGGTTCTTTTTAAGTTTGCTGATGAAAATCAACTATGAGGATGTTAAAATAGACCACCGCTGAAGATGCTCTAAGCGGTACGTTTTGAACAGGCTGAACAATGAGATCGGTGAACCGAGTTAATGACAACAACGCTACCCAAATCATTTGAAAAAGGTGTGAGTATGGTTCCTTCCATATGACAAAAAATCCCGATGACTTTTGAAATTCCCGCCTTTTTCCCGCATATTTCTCGACTATTTTGGATTCCCGCTTTTTTCCCGCATTTCCCGATTTTCCCGAGTCTGTGGCCACCCTGTTATCCCCCATCGCATGTTCAAGTGATCATTACAAGTTGTCCATTTGGTTCAGGCACTTTTGAACGTTGAGCAGAGGTGGATTATTATACCACGTATAATACCTAATTTTTGATTATACTATGTATAATAGTTTATGTTTGATTTTTTTATTCGTTTGGATTGCAAAAATCCATCAAAATAATTTTTATCAGGTTCGGTGTTCTAAATTTTCCACGGTACACAACTTGTTACACGCACTTCAAACAACGAAATGATACGAATATTATACCTTGATTTAGATCTAAATCATCTAAATCTAACATCTATGTTAAAATTCTCAAATTTTCCTATCATAGTTCAACCAACATCTGCTTTAAATATAATACAGTCGGGTCCCCTACTACTGGGTCTTAAAGGCAGTTTAGCTAGTGTTTGATATGAAACAAGTTTACTATAGTCCCTCACTGCATACCAGAAATCAGCTCAATCAATTCTAGAACGCCTACCGTGTAGTGAGAATTCCGACTGTAAATCCCATTATCATTACACACGACGCCACCAAAGCACCTTTGAAAGGTCACTCCGAAGATGTCCTACGCATTACGCCAGTGGGCCTACGTCAACAATCTGCCTCATCCGGTACTCGACGGTAGTCCTCCGTCCGCGATAATCATCATACCACCCGTCGTCGTTGTAAGCCTAAGCATAATTGGCAACGTAATCGGATGCCGTCAACTCGTAGGTAAATTACCCTTGCTACAGTCAATCCGCCTTCGTCCGCACATGCCGCCTGAGGTAAAGTGGCGTTCTACGGTGACCGCGACAATAAATTAACCACTAATATGTCTCAATATAAGTAAGCACTGCTACTGGCTTGAATGCTAGCCTGCATTAAGTCTGCCTCGATAGTAATTATATCAACGAGGAATCAGCCCTGGTTCGTTTTCGGCCAATTCACAGGAGAAGATTTTATGCAAAATAAATTCCCCACATCAAAAGAACAGCTATTAAGCCATTTATTCACGAAAGCGATCAGGTCAATTTCGTCTCTCCGGCGGTGATCGCGCGATCAATTTTGCATGAGTTCCAAAATCGCGGATCGCTCCGGGTTGCCCTCGAAAGACAATCCATTTATCGCTTTTTGATTAATTTATACGACAATTTTGCTTATGGTCAAAAATGCTACAGTCGTTGGAAACTTCGCGGACAACGAAAATCGAGTCCTCTTCGTCGGAGTCGGAGCGTAAAACAGAGAGGCACGCCGAAACGAAACGAAAAAATGCAATAAAATGAAATTATCGTTAAATTAATTTTCGTTTAATGTGAATCGCTTTGGCGCTTTTTTTTCCCCTTCCCTCCCTTGGCCTGGCTGGGCTGGGGCCTCAAACCGACTTTTCGACTGAAATCGCGCATCATCGGAGATGCGGTCATGCGATGGGCGGACGGTCCGCGGACAGTGCTTTCCAGTCAGAGGGTGACGAGTGCTCCGAAAGGAAAATTATAAATATTTTTCATTATCTTTTGTCCCTTAAATTGGCTTTTATAGGCATAATCAAATGTCATTTGGTTGTGTTAATCGAAAAATAAAATGTGTGAGCCCCCGGAGGCCGAGTTTCAGAGCTGACTGGCAGCGGTGTGGTTTGAATGGCTGGATGGCAACTACTTAGCCATGTCCTTTTCGGCGGTCGTGGTCGGTTGGAATGGTGGGGGAAGGGGCGTGGGGGTGATGTTACATGAGGGGATTTTAAGTGGTTTAATTGTTAATTTTTCTGGAATTTTTGGGTCACATTGCGATGCATAAATGGGTTAGTGGTATTTTTTTTTCAGATAAAACCATGCTTCTGTTGAATTATGGTAAGATGGGAATATGGGAGGTTTCGAAACAATGTAATGAAATCGAACCTGTAGGTTACTACTTAGTGCGCTGGGCTATCTGCTCATCCTAATGGAAAGCGCTTATTCGTCTCTTCAATTGCTAACCGCGTTCAGGTAAGGGGCTTCGTGTGTTGTGATTACTTTTCGACTGATATTCGGTTATTCACAATAGACATCCATTACCAGGTGTTGCTAACTGTTAACACAAAAGCGGAACCTTCATTCATGATACGATGATGTGATAGGAAGCCACCACCAGTGCAGGACTCGCTAAGCCGTACAGTTCCTCCTAATGATAAGATAAAACTGTACATACCTGTAATCCTCACTATTCCGTTGTATGAAAGGCCAAAAGCGAGGGTTTGGACCCGTAAGCAGAGGCACTTACCCAAAACCCACAGAAAGGATCTCCTTCCAACGAAACGCTTTTACTACAGGAAATGAACAGTAAGCAATGCACATTAGGATTTCGGTCTGGTGGTTTGTTAAACATAGGGTTAGCAAACTATCTGTAGACTGCCGGAAGACATATAGCCCTTCGCTGATTTCGATCTGACGATTTACAGCAAGGAAGGTATAATCATAGACTAATTCTAAGACCAGTAGGTCTCATACAAAAACGATGTTTTTCTTGGCTCAGTCAGTACTAGCACATCGGTCCCAAACTCGGTCCCAAGCTTGATAATGCGCCCCTAATAATGAACTCACATGAACACACTCTCAAATATTCTGTCAAAATAACACAGCAAATCAAAACAAAGGCGCAAATATGTACAGCAAGGTGCTGACTTTAAGGTGTATTTCGGACCTGCAGCAGTGAACCAATTTCAAATCGCTAGTTGCATATTGATTGTTGGTATAATTGTCTTGCATGACTTGGGACAGATAACCACGAATCCCTCATCCAGCCTACACTTAGTCTGGCACCCTGTATTCCCCTCTTACCCTTTGTTATTGAATTAATATTTGTAATTCACGTAGTAGAATATAATATGTATTTACAAAATATATCTGACATCCACTGGATTGATACTGTCAAATAAAAAAATAGATATGTATTAATATTTTAATAGTCCTGAAGCTAAATTAAAACGAAAAGTCATTTCATTTGTTTCTTTTAGAATCAACGGAATATTCTTTAATTCCAAGAAAGCATTTTCAATGATCGGAGGACCCGGTTTGATGATTCCTGAAATAAATTAAGTACCTAATCAAAATACCACTGAACTGATACTGCTTATTATCAAATGCCAGTTTTTAATGAAATAGTAGTTGAAGTTCAGAAATAAAATTTTAAAACTGTTTCACTGTTAAGTTGAAAAGCTGAAAAACAAATTGAGCTTTGTAAGCATTAAATTTCTTGCATGCTCTTATATGCAAATGATATTATAAAATGCAAAGATGATCCCAAATCCTGCTGAAATTAAAAATTATTTGAGAATTGAATATATACCCTGCTTGTACACAATCTCCACTAACCGGCACTCATTTTGGTAACATCTGATTTAAACCAACAGTGAAGATGCTATTGGGGCCACTTGCAAAATGTGATTGAGGATTTTTACTGGGAAAACAAAGTGATTTTTAATAATGCGGAAAACACGATTTGGACCTGTTTAAACCAACAGTGAGGATGCTATTGGGGCCACTCACAAAATTTGATAGTGGTTTTTCATTGGGAAACTAGGAGATGTTTTGTAATGCTGGAAAGCCTATTTGGACCGATTTAAACCAACAGTAAGGAGGTTGAGGTCACTCACAGAGAGTGATAGAGGTATTTCATTAGGAAAACAAGGTAATTCATTCACGCTTGAGAGCCAACTTGGACCAATCTAAACCAACAGTTCGGAAGCGCTGAAGTCACTCACGAAATGGGACAGTGATTTATTTGTTCCAAGATAGGGTGGCCCAACGAGCACGGCGAACGAATAATTTGGATCGCAATTAATTATATACCTCACCACCAATACATCTTATTCTGCGAACTACGACTTCTCTAGAGCTCACTCGATCACTCACACAACGAACAATAGGCAACCGAAAGAATAGACGAAACGCTACGCTCGAATACAAAATATTATGAAACAAAGCATCGAAACAACTGATTCAACCGATGGTCAACGCGAACCTATTGTAAACAAATTTTATTAATATAAATAAAAAGGGTAACAATTACCTGTCTGGCTTCACGTCCTTGAGAGCGCTTAGCTTATCTCGAGCCATGGTTCCAAATACTGCTCTCGGCCACGAAAACAAGAATTTTTTATTATTTTTTTAGACGGGATGGAAAATCTGCAATCAGACACCTGAAGAACTCAGGGTGTGGGGATAAGGGTGCCAACTCCTCGACCCACTAAAAACCTACCCATGCCTTAAACCCTGGACCCTACCCGGAACCACCTTTCAGTATTACTTCGGGGAGGGGGCTATTGTGCTTGTTCAGCACCCACTATGTCTAACTACTTAGGGCTTTAGTAGTTAGGTGGTCCCTGCGACCTGCCGTTGGTCGTTTCGCCATTTTTGTTGGAGATCGAGGACGATCTGGCAGGCTGCTACGCATACCGCATCCCAGATGACCTGGTCTTGGCACATCCTCGTCGTGTCGTGACCCCTTACGGCAATCATGACGGAGCTCGCGTCATCGAAGCGAGAACATGCGAAGAACACATGTTCCGCAGTTTCCTCGACTCCCGTGCTCTCGCTGCATGCGGAGGACTGTGCATGCCCATATTTATGCTGGTATTGTCTAAAACAGCCGTGGCCAGACAATATCTGCGTTAAGTGGAAGTTCACCTCCCCGTGTCACCTACCGACCCACCCGATTAATTCCGGGATTAGTCGGTGGGTTCATCGACCTTTGATGGAGTTATTCCATTTCCTTTGGCACTTAAACATATATGCGGTTCTAGTGGTCTTCCGAATACCTCTTGTTTCACGTAGTTCGAAGCACTCTACATCCTCTTTCATGACAATGCCTATTGGCAATATCCCCACTAGGACGCAGACCGCGTCGAGTGATACCGTTCGGTATGAACTAACCACTCTTAGGCACATAAGCCTGTGCGTACTGTCTAGCTAACTAGTGCATCCCTTGGTACTCAAGGCGGTGATCCATGCCGGCCCACCATACCTAAGTATGGACAGCGCGACACTGGCCAGAAGTTTGCGCTTACTCCCTTGCACCGCCAAGCTATTCGACATCATGCGAGATAAATAATGCCGATATAACCATAGAGGCTTTTTTGCAGGCGTAATCAACGTGACTGATTCATAAAGGACAGCTTATCGTCGATCATGAACCCAAGATACCTCTTCGATTTGATTGTGCAGTTATCTGCACTGATGTTCCTCCGATTTTCGATTATTCACCACCGTGACCTCAGTCTTATGATTGGCTGGCTCCAATTGCCTGAAGCTCATCCATCTCTCCACAATGCCGATGAGGCGCGAAGCCGTTTACTCGACCTCTTCGATGGATTCACCGCATATCTCCAGGGTGATGTCGTCCGCGAACCCGACTATCTTCACCCCGTTCTGGAACTCAAGCCGCAGTACCTCAGCACACATCGTGATCCATAACACCGGACCTAGGATCGAACCTTGTGGGACGCCTGCGGTGATCTGGACACATTTCTGGCCTGCCTCTGTGTTGTATACCAGTACGCGATTCTGAAAGTAACTTCCAAGAATCTTGTACAAGTACCCAGGAACCTGAAGGCGAAGGAGCGAGTTGGCGATAGCCACACAACTGGCGCTTTTGAATGCATTTCTCACGTCAAGGATGACCACTGCACAGTATCGAACTCCTCGCCTCTTGCGCTGGATTGCCACTCCAGCCGCCTTGGTGACGGACAGGATGGCATCCACCGTCGACTTTCCTCTACGGAAGCCAAACTAATTATTAGACAGACCGCCTTTACCCTCCGTGTATGTTGTCAGTTTGTTAAAGATTACCCTCTCGAGCACCTTACCCGCTGTATCCAACAGACATATAGGTCTATATGCCGATGGATCTTCTGGTGGCTTCCCTGTCTGTGGTAGCAACACAAGGATCTGAATTTTTCAGGCGTCCGGGAAGACGCCTTCGTCCAGGCACCTTTGCATCACCATTAGGCTGATGCAAAATTTGAAATATTTGCTCCCCTAAGCTTAATCGACGCCAATCTGGGTTCTGATAGTCCCCAAAAAATTTTAACACATTTGGTTTTAATTTGGCTTTGCACACGCTATTCAAAGTTTGTATGGGAATTAGTATGAAGAATCTCAAACTTACATTTCCAGATCCCTAACATCTTGATATTATGTCCTTAAATCAAATCCTATATACATTCATATAGTGTAAGTTGTCAACTATCAAAATGCCGAAGATACCTGACATGTAAATTTTATACAAAAATAGTTATTCAATAAAACATAAAATTCACACTTTAGGTATGATGTTTTTTATTCGTGTTTTTGTTTTCTTCTTATTCATATGTTTTTTATATTTTATATTCATATATTTTATGTATTTTATTTTATTTATATTATTATATATATTTTATTAATTTTATATTTATATATTTTATATACATTACATATGTTTACTTCTTATTATTGAATCCTAGAGGGTTTGAGCTGTTTAGTGGAATACTTGTAACTATAAATTAGAAGAAAAATTAGTAATCTCCATTTAATTTCAACTACCTTTGCTTATCTTCGACAGATACGCGTATTTCGTCTACAATGTGCAGACTTCTTCAGTGTCTCGTACTCGTACTCGTACTCCAGTCGAGTTATTAGTACGAGACACTGAAGAAGTCTGCACATTGTAGACGAAATACGCGTATCTGTCGAAGATAAGCAAAGGTAGTTGGAATTAAATGGAGATTACTAATTTTTCTTCTAAGTTATTCTTATTATTATATTTGTTATAATACCCTTAGCGGCTGGGCACTTACATCCCCCTCCCATGACGTGCTTATTGTCCGGTTTACCGGCGTATATCAAGCTTTTGGGGGGACATTTGCAATCCAGCTCCTTGTGGCTTGTGCTGCCATACCTTCTACGCATGTTACTCCTATCTGGACCTTTGCACTCCAGGACATGTTCCCGCTCTCTAGGCATCTGCAACATGCCTTCGGCGGCTGGTGTAGACTAAGTGGGCATATGGACCATCCCACCTTCTCCTTCGCCACTTTCAACGCCCGAGACCGATTCTTCCGTCTGGGTCTGCTTTGAGGCTGTTTCCTTTTTCTTTCGGCGGCTGCTAGCCGTTCGAACTCTTTGGCACTTTGCTCAGCTACACCCAAAAGTTAAAAAGATGGCAAAAAAATCAATTGCAGTTTTTGCAATCATATCGTGAGAAATCCGCATTATTTAGAAAATTGGCAATTTTTCCCATCATGATCCACAAAGTGTTTTATTGTATAAACGAAGCCATGCAAGTGTGTGCAAGCGGTTGGCAGCACACAGATTCCTAGAAACACGACAGTCGAAGCAACCGTTGGGTCTATCTTCAACCGTCAACAATTTTTCAATATGGGTGAGACAGCACCACAGAATGCCGCAACGCTATTGACCACTGCTAGAATTCCACTGTCAGGTGTTCTATTTTTATTTCCACTCGTTATCACACTCCGATCTCTTTCTATTCAAGTTTGCTCTACTTTATGAAATAAACGAAGCCATGCAAGTGTGTGTGAGAGACATTTGCTTCATTGCTGTATCGCCTCGAAAATCGAAACAACTGTTGGGCTTTTATTCCACCACCCTCAACTTGTTAAAGTGGCTGAACGGTTACGATCTAGAGCCATGTCGCAGGTGGTCTCGGTGCGAATCTCAGTTGCACATCGTGATCGCTTGTTTTGAGAGCCACTGAATTTTCCGGACTCCAATTTTATACTCAACACTAATACACTGCACAACCTCACACACATATTGAATTTTTCAAAGTGAATTGATGTGTTGCTTTTTTGCCCAGGACCAATGTTGCATTTTTTCTCCAAGTTACGATCTAGTACGAGAAATGAAACAAAATCATGCGAAATTGCATTACAATCTTGCTTTTTTTTATTTTGGGTGTAGGAGCTTGCCTTCCAGCTCTTTCTTCTCCTTGCATGCAACCTGTACTGTCATGCGTAACCTAAGGAGGCTCAGTTTAAGGTCCTTCGCAATGTTGTTGCGCGATGACGTAAACTCAATAATCGCGTCCAACTGCTCGGACACCTCCATAACTCTCCTGCTTCTGATGCCGCAGCACTTCCGCAAGTGTCGGACACGCCCGATCCCGCCGTTTTTCGCAGTGAGGACTTAACTAGGCCGCCTTTAGCGACAGGGTATGCTTTCTCCTGGGTTTTCATCGTTCCCGAGGTATTACCCTCCATTTTGTTGGGTCCACGTCGAGTAGTCGCTATTGTGATCCCATGATTATCTATGCAAGCTTGAAGGCGAGCAGGGAGGCCATGCGAAAGTTGACACGGCCCTTCATGGGGAACTGCGTTCAGAGCCTTATCAGCGTAAGACAGGTATAGGGTCATCTGAGCCTACTCCCGCCCAACTGGCGAGGTCGGGCGGTGGAGAATGGAACATACTGGAGGCCTGCCAAGGTTTTAATGGGACGGAGACGACCTGTGCCGCGGGAACCTCGCCATTTCCTGCTCGGTGTCACCCGGAAATGCTGAGGGAGACAGACGACACAGGACCCAGCCTGAATACAACGGTACCACTAGTTATTCCTTTCACAGCCAGTTGCCATAATTGGGGTTTTACTGGCATCCACCTAAATGTGTCGTAAGACGTTCCCTCCGTAGTTCGTTTAGCCGTTACGGGGAGCTTAACGTTTCCAAGGTGCACCGCGGGGAGGCGAACTACATTCACACCTGTACTTAAACGTCTGTCTGTGGCTAAACGTATACTACTCTTGAAAAATCACAAAGTTTGAGCCGTCGAAAGGCATGTTTCGGCGAAAATCTGTAGTTGTCCTTTCCCAAGTAACAATTTAAGTTTTATTCCAGCCGAATAGCACTCCTCCCGGCTTTGTTGATAAAACTACATTCAAAACTGTTTCGTCCACCAACACCTCCTCTATTCATCTTTAAAGCCGAAATGTGTACAAAGTGGCCCAAACTATAGACAGTTGTGAAAACAAATGAATAAAACCTTTACAAGACCATAGAGATTTTGAAAATGTTCTAGTGAAAGATGATATGACCACTTGAGAACCTTCATCAAACCCATTGGCTGCCATCAAAACCAGCATAGGGCCAAATGGCCACAGCTGTCAAAATGCACGGTGATATCGTGGTTGGTTTTTGTTATCCTGCTTTGTTCGATTCTTTGCTCTTCTGATTCGTTAAGCCGCAAATAATATCTTGGAAAAAAAAGTTCTAGCGTTGCGAGAAATTTTGTTCCAAAACAATTTGAGATTTTTCACAACGTATCGTGCTCCAAATCATATGTGCATTTAATTTTATGGTGAATATTGGTACGATAAGAGCCGAACATTAATGCGCCTCGGAAATAATGGGAGTTTAAGTCTACAAACACAAAATTGAAACAAATATATTCGATAAATTAATCACGAATTTCATGAAAATTTATGGCATCAAACGAAGTTATCTAAAAGAATGCTAAAATTGGTCTCTGATCTACAGTTCATTAGAATTACAAATAAAATTTGGTGTATTTATTTTTCCACATTTCAGTTATTTCATATATTTTAATATGGCGATTGGAAAAAATCACTGTTTTGGCAAAAAGCCAATTTATCTTCGTAATGGCTGCTATAAAACTCTTTCGTCATTTGGTGGCTTTCTTCAATGCCAATTGGCCATTTAATGCATTTAATAGAGGCTAAATGGCTTTAAATTTCTTTTTCAACCGATAATAATAAGATAATTTGAATGAGTCCTAAAACGGCATTTAGAATCAGCATGATAACGAGTTCATAAAGTCAAAATAAAACCTTTGATAGAAGTAAAAGAAACTTCAGAAGACAAGGTTTTAAGATCGCTGTAAAGAAACTGTGCAGGTTCTTATAAACTTGACTAAAAGTTGAAACCTATTGGCACCTCTTAGTACCGTAATTAAACCAAATTGATTTCCAGCGGCTTTCATAAAACGTTAATAAAACTTTATAAAACTGGATGGTTTTGGCAACGTTACTTGGGTTCTTTGGGTCCTCCTTTAGCTCAGTCAGTAAAGGAGCAGCTACAAAGCAACACCATGCTGGAGGTGGCTGGGTTCGATTCCCGGTCTGGTCTAGGAATTTTTCGTTAAGGAAAATTTCTCGACTCCCTGGGCATAGCGTATGATTGTACTTGCCACACAATCATACTAATGCAAAAATGGTACCTGGCATCGAAAGCTCTCAATTAATAACTGTGGAAGTGCATCTAGAACACTAAGTTGAGAGCAAGCAATAAGCTAATTGTGAAAGCAATAAGCTTGAAATGCTAAAGAAGAAGAAGAAGAAGAAGGAGAACTTGGGTTCCTAAATGGTTCTCCCAGGGCATGCGGATTGTCCAGGAATGGCCAATATAATCATTGGTCCACTTCAAGGCTAGAAGTAGACTACTTATAAAAAATCAAGACGCTTGAAACGTCGAAAGGCATGTTTCGGCAAAAATCCGCATTTTTCTCCTCCTGAAAGGTTCACCCGTAATATTCGGATTGTCTCGGATTGGCTTAGTATTCACCGGAAACTGAAAATTGGTACTCTATTAGGCATATTTACTGCAAAAGACTTTTCAAATTTGGTCATTTATAGCTTCCACAATGTGAGTTTGAAATCCGAGTCAGTATGACCCAAAACACTTTATTTGTAACTTTTTTTAACAACCCTTCAGAAATGTCAAAAAATTTGAGGTTCATTGCAGAAACTTAGCTTTCTTTGAGTTAGGAGAAGTCAAACAAAATGCAAACGTCGAGATGCTTATTTTAGAAAGTTATAGTATGTTTAATGTCGATTCTGGGTCATATTGACCCCGACGCCAAAAATAGGTTTATTATGGTTTAAGGAGTGTATCGAAAATAAGCTATCCAAAAACTTTCTTTCAAATTATATTGAAAACCTATATTTTATCTATACAAAAAATTGATCCTTTATTGTACGAGGTTAAACTTGAAAATAATGAAGACTGGATGAAATTTAAGTTATTCCTTCACGAATTTTCGAACTTTGGATCGAATTCTCTTCATCAAGTTCCGGACAAGTGTTGCATCGCATTTTTTGGACGCTTGAGCCTTAATTTTTTTGAACTCCTGAATGTTCCCAGATGCCTTACCAGTCTTCTTGAAGACCCTCTTCACGATTGCCCAGTAACGTTCGATGGGTCGAAGCTGAGGGCAATTTGGTGGATTGATATTTTTCTCAACGAAATGTATACCCTTTTCCGCAAGCCAATTGGAGGAGTGGTTTTGGCATAGTGAGTCCGACGCTTAATCCGGCCAAAACAGTGGAGGTGTACTATGCTTCTTATATGAAAGGCAACAAACTCTTCTGGAGACACTCAGATCGATAGATTTTCGCATTTATAGTTCCGGTAGTGTAAAAAATGGTTGACTTCAAACCACAGGAACATATTGCTTGCCATACCAGTACCTTTCGACCGAATTTCTCCACTTAAATCAGACCTGTCCGCATCGCTCACATCCTCCCCAACGACGGCAGTAAAGTATTGTGGACCTGGAAGGGTTTTTGAGTCCTCCTTTACATGGGTCTCATCGTCCCTCAAAACGCATGCATCCGGACGCTGCAAAGACGCGAATACAATTTCGGGCCCTTGTTGCTGCTCGCTTCTTCTGTTCTGCACTTTGTTTCGAGATTTTCTGCTTCTTGTAGGTCTTCAGGTGGTTTCTGCCTCTTCGATACGCTGGATCATTCCGACACTCGTTCCTGCTTTTTTGGTCAAATCACGTATTGACATTGATTTGTTCTTCATGATTAGAGATACCACTTTCTGCTCCAGTTTCGGGTTGGAAAATCCGGGTTTTCTGCCTCTTCCTGGTAGCTCATCCAAAGAATAGTGTTCCCCAAACTTATTAATGATGGTTTTAACACTCGCATGATAAATTCCAAACCGCTTCGCCAATTTTCGCATAGTAATACCCTTCTCACTTAGCCATGTGTCCAGAACCTTAATTTTCTACTTCCTTTTCAATACGCGACGATTTGAAAACGCAGAATTTGAACCGCACAAACAAGTAAACAAAAGAAAGCTGACAGTCAAACGCACAGCATGCAGTGTTCAGAGCATAAAAAACCTTCAAATACATACGTACAACGCAAATGTATGTGGATAGCTTATATTCGATACACTCCTTACTTAGTGCTGCCAACTATAAGTGTTGAATTAGTTTCGTTAAACGTCGGAAAGAATAGTATCCATCATGATCAATTGCGAACATTAACTGCTATGCATATCGTTTGGCTGCCTAGAGTTATTACAAAACAGTGTGTACTGTAAAATAGACAAACTTCCTCCTAGTCTCATTATAGACATTACTTCCTCGCCGACAAAAAAAAAAACAAAACGAACAAACACTGAATACTAGTGACACTAACTGCTCAAAGCGACGCTTGCCGCTACGTGCTTGGATTGTTTTATTTTCACATCACCGTTAGAACCACTCACTGGCAGCAAGAGAAAGGTGTCACTTCACCTTTACCAATCCTAAATTGCCGCGTGTTTAACAATGTCGCATTACACAAGTTGATGGTGTCAATCACGTACCTTCTCTTCATACCAATTCAAACGATACTTTGAAATCCACCTGCCATTTGGGCGTCTAGGTGTCTAAGACTGTTCTTTGTACCGTAGAAGAAAATATTCAATCAATTCAATACCCTGCATTATGAACTGCCAAAATCCTTTCAAAATCGATTGGAAAAATTCTCCACCCACCAAAAACCGCACAAAGCCCATTATCGTAATGAAAATCCACCTGAAATCGTACTCGGTACCATACCTGCCGGTAATGCGCTCCATCTAGATCTGATTAGCATAATCTGCTTTACCATTTTACGCGTGTGCCGCGTGCGTCGTTTCTTGCTAATGAAATTAAACCCGCTCGTCGTCGATTCAATCCGGCCACTTCTACGACTTGCTTGCTAGCGGTTGATTTACACCGCAATGGAGTTGATAAACGCTCGCTCGACTCACCGGCTGATGGAAGAGGGAAATTGTTTATTCAGGCCTAGCAGCATCGCACGCGTTCAATTGTCAGAATCCGATTTGCTGCCTCTTTACTCTCTGACGGCATGTAATTACCATTAGCCAGCAGACTACACAGCATCGTCCGTGTTGGTGAGCATCAAAGCTTGACGGATGATAGTTCTGCAAGGGTGACTTGAGGAAATATCTTGAGGCAACGAGAAAGGTAAATTTCTACTTATGTGGTAAGTTATTTTTAAACTAATGAAAACTTTGTTTAAAACATTTGGAATACGGTTGAAATCTTGAGTAACTAAATTGTACTTTCACCATCCTTCAATCGCGTTCAACGAGTGTCCATCGATTCGAACATCCAGGTTTTCTTTTGTAATTTTAAATTATTTTATTGCTTTCAATAAACTTTTGAATGCGGATGACCCGATCCAAGCGTCACTAATCGGTCGGAAGCGGTTCTTTTATTAGGGTACCTAACCACTTCCTGGGCTCAGCTTGCGAATTATCGACGGATCATTCTCCTAATTCGATCACCCGATTTGAGCACTCGGCAGTGCTGGACGAGCGACAGACAGGTTTCAGCCAGCGAGGGGGTCTCAATTCAAAAGTTTGTTTGGCTGTCGAAGATGTCGATTGGATTTTAAAGTATCATTTCTTGCTCTCTGGGCAGTTCTCGGTTCTTTAGTCTTCTTCTGAACTCTGGCGGTGACGACTCGGCTCGAGGCACCCAGCGAGTCTTCGATGTGCCTATTTATTTAATTAGGAACTGGTTTTCCACGGTTTGCTAACAAAAGCATTCCATTCTCTCGTCGCTGAAGTCGGGATTAAAGTTCGTTTTATGAATTTTACGGACCGACTTTTATGGGCTTCGCTTTTATGGCAGCTGAGTCAACAGGTGAGAAGCGAACGAGATGAACTAATGTGGGGTACGTTTTAAGTATCTATTTAACAATTTTCTACACGATTATGGAAATAGAGCCGGAGTCGTTTTTGCCTGAAGCTATCTTTTTTTGCGGCGCTTTAAAGTAGATCACTACATCACACATCGATACATCATTCGTAGTTGACGAACGTGAAATTGTTGAGATTAATCTGACAATCCAATCACCATTTCCAATCTCGACCAAGGATCAAATGAGAGCTAAAGCAGGCGTATCTAAAGTTGTTCAAGAAGAGGTGGACGCCGAAGAAGGCTATGAATTTTTCATGGAACCATTTTCATAAACATATCAAAGCAGGCTCTAGGGGTGTGCGTTTTGCACAAAACGTCATTGTTGTTATTTCGATCCCGTTCAAGTGAAAACCTGTTCAACATCAGTAGAATCTAACTTCAATTTTCAGGTAGGTAACGGATATTGTAAATGTTCAAATAAGTTCAGATAAGTTTCCTACTGCTAAATTCCTCGAAATGCACAACCTCAGCTCGGCAGCATCAGCGAACGATGCATGTTCTAATGCTTCATTTTTCGCCACAGAGGCAATCAATCTTATCGCCACTTGATTTTTAGGACATACACCTATGTATGCGTTGGCATAAGCCCCTTCACGGTGAGCTTGGAAAATCATCTCATCTTCATTTATCCGGTAAGCTTGTGCAATCGAATCTCGCCGTCGTTGTTGGCATCATCGCTTTCGTCCTGGTATCGAGGATGAGATGGTCGAGCAACGGAAGAAAAAAAAAATGATGCTTAAGAGTCGCGTGAAATTTTCGTGGAACGAACTGTGTAGATTTGGATCTATGTATATTAGCGCCTCGCATCGTTTCCATTTGCATAAAACGGATTAGGACTAAGGGCTGCGGGCTGGTTGACTTTTGATGACAAGAAAAACGAATATTAGTTTTTGGCTTTGATGCTCTAGTTTTTTGGCGGCGTATGATATGATTGTTAGATCCGTGAAGAGATCTGTGGACATTTTGAATGAATATTTTAACGTAGGAATTCGTCTTTCTAAATTTCTTGGGTATTAACATTTCCTCGTTCGTCCATTTAATTACTGGTTTTAGTAGATTGTTTACAAAAAGCCATGACATTTGAGCCATCGAAAGGCGTAAAAGGTTCCCCGGGCCATCGAATTATCCCAGAATGGCGAATATAAAATCTACTGGTTGGTAAACTATTCAACAAATATATGAAGTTGGAGCCGTCGAATGTCATATTTCGACAAAAATCTGTATTTTTCCCCTCTTAAATGGTTCTTCCAGGGCATCTGGGTTGTTTTAGAACAGCGAACATGGTCATTGGTCAATTTCAAGGTTAGAAATAGACTACTCAACAAAAATAATGAAGTTTGAGCCGCCAAAAGGCATGTTACGACGAAAATCTGTATATTTGTGCCATACTAAATTGTTACCCGCGGCATCCGGGTTGTCCCGGAATAGCCAGTGTCATTGGGCCATTTCTAGGCTAGAAGTAGACTTCTTATAAAAAAACAAAGTTTGAAGCGTAGAAAGGCATGTTTCGGCAAAAATTCGTATTTGTTCCCGCCTCGCTTGTCCTGGAATGGAAAATATGGTCATTGGTCCATTTAAAGGCTAGAAGTTGGTTATTCATGAATCATCATGAAATTTGAGCCGTCGTAAAGCATGTTTCGATGAAAATTTGTATCTGTCGCCGCATCACAGATCGTGGCAAAACATGCCCTCTCCCAGCAAAGATTACTTTTGGCCGGGTTAAAAAGGCTAGTACACACCAGAAACAGAAAGTTAGGACTCAAATGAGCATTTTGACTGCAAAGACATTAAATTTGGTCATATATATTTTCCACAATGTGAGTTTTAAATCCGGGTCAATATTACCCGAAACACCTTATTCGTAACTTTTCATTAGCAGCCCTTCAGAAATGTCAATTAAAATTTGGTTCGATGCAGAAACGTAATTTCCTATGATATAGGAAAAGTTAAAAAAATTAAAAAATGTCTAGATGCTGATTTTAAAGATTGAGCAATTTAAAAATCCATTCTGGGTCATATTGACCCCGACACCTTAAGAAGGATAATCAAACTGGCAACAGTTTCGAAGTGCAAAAATGGAATTTACTATTATAACATGCCCTTCTGTTAGCGGACGTTCCGTGAATCCATCGAGACGTGTACCGATGTGGAGTAGCCAACCGTCATGACATGCTCTTCTTCACAGCGACCCTCGTGGGACACTTTCTCTTGATCTATGGATCGCGATGTCCACTCTACACAGATAGTTCCCGAAGGTAGACCTAACCTTCTCCGACGGAGAGATCCCTGGTGACGAAAGTTCTCCCGAAATTGTTATGCGTGTTCATATGAGCCAGTCGGCTCAAAGCTGGATTCTCAAGTTGTGCTCATGAACTTCTACCAGTCTTAGCAGGACTGGCGTTTCTGGACTGCTGTTCTTCTCTTCACCTACGCTGTAGCTCCAACAGTACAGTACAGTGACGGCTCTTCTGACCACATTCCAAATGGCCTTATTACGACTCCTAGCGCAGGCATCTCTCTATGGATTTGTGTTCTCAAATCTAGGGCATTTGAAAATCAGAGCACGTTGAGTAAAATCAGGAAAAACGAGTGACGTTGAATGTCCGAACCTATGTAGATACTTCCTGAAACAATCATGACCAGACAGGAATTGTGCAGGTAGAAATTCACCTCTCCGTGCTTCCAGTTCATAAATGTCGTCAAACTCGGAATGAGCTTGTACGTCCAGCAACCATTCGCCACTGTGTTCCACTCCTACTGCCACTTTGCCAAAAGGCGCCTCTTACGACTGCCTGAGTCTAGTTACCGCGTTGATGACCTTGAAATGCTGAAATTTAGTCGGCCGTTGACCATCACTCCCTTCAAAACAATGGCATGTCCTCTGACGGTGATCTCAGCCTGATGTACCGCTTTATAATTATTCAACAATAGCAGCTCTATATTCCAGTAGGTTATCAGCAACAAAGGATCTCGACTACTTTCGGCAGCTTCAGTGTCAACGTTGAACTGAAAATGGAACCCTTGGGTACACCTAATGTTACACTGATTGATTTCTGTCCTATGTTAGTATCGTAAACCAGAATCCGGTTCTGGAAGTAGCTTCTCAGAGTCCTACATAGATAGTCAGGAACCCTCATTCTGTGCTTCGGCTATGGCCTACCAGGTGGCGCTGTCGAATGCGTTCTAAAGAAACGTTGACCGATATAACAGCGCAATATCGCTTCCCTCTTCGCTTTGGACGCCTTATCTGCTTTCTCAACCACCGTTCGAATAGCATCTTCCAATGACCTCCCAAGAGTTTCCGGAGTGAAACCAGCAGGCATATTGACCTGACCTACGCTGGGTCCCTTATCGAGTTTTCCTGGTTTCGGCAGCAACACTAGTTTCTGGCCCTGTCTGGAAAGTGACCATCGTCCACACATTTCAGCAGCTCCGTCCTGAACGTCTGCGGGAACTGCGGGATCACTGCTTTCAGTGCCACTTTCGGGATTTCGTCCGGATCAGGGGCTTTTTCCACTTTCAACCTATTTGCTAGCACAGTCTTAGCCCAAATTTCATGTGTCTCATAATGTACAGTTATGAAATTGCTACTCCTTGTTGGAACTTTACAACGAATCGCTATTTCTCGAGTACTTTTTCAAACAGACGTATCTGATTTTGTAAACACTGAGGGGAAATAAGATTCAAACGTTAAATTCTTGAAACCCTTAGCACTTTAATGCAAACTAGGTCCACCAACACAAGGAATAACATTTCCCCAACATGATGGTGATGCTGCTTTCTGTGAGAGTGCTGAGAGTTTTGAAAAATATATGTTTGAATATTACTTCTCCTCTTTGTTTACAAAATCAGATACGTCTGTTTGAAAAAGTACTCGAGATTTCTTTAATAAATTTTAAGTGGGAGATTACATTTGCACCCTCGAATGTTAACATGCTTTTTTAAGATACTCATTTTTGAGTCAAAATTCACTCAGTTCGACCCAAAAGGAACTTATCCAGAAAATGGTAAACGTAACTTTACTCAGATTTGAGTATTACTACATTCGGAGGCAACTGTGTCAAGTTTACTCATATTATGACATTTGTCAAATGGGTAGACTTTACTCATTTTTAAATAAAAGAAACATAGTTGTGTGCGTGTTTGTCTGAACATTTTTTTATTAAAGGACATACAGCATCAACTCCCTATCATTTCGATGTTTTCTGAGCTCGAACTTCAAATATAGTAAGGACGTCAGGCGTAAATTTTTCAAGAATCGTTTGTTACTCTGGAGCATGCTGTAATTTTTGTACACCACATTTGAAACAGCATTGACTGTAAATGTAAGGCTTTGAAATCCCAGTGTTCAGTGAAGTGGCTAGTTTCAACGACTTACGGACTAAGATGTAAACCCAGCAAACACAGGATCGTATATGATAGCGAGTAAGAGTGCAAAGTGGAGGCGATATACGTACATTTTCCATGCAGTCAAATGGACGTATAGCGCCTTCACTTTGTACTTATATCCACTATCATATACGATTTTGTGTTTGCTGGGAACTAACCTAATATATACTAGAAGCTGTTATATATGTAGCAACTATCTATTGACATAAGGTCACTTCAAATAGGAAACCAGCAGCTGGATAGTAATGAAGAAAATCATCACAATAGATCTAAAAGCTGGTTGCAGGGATGAAGATACCCGACACGCAAAAACAAATGAAGAAAATGAATATATTTTTTGGCTCAGGAAGTACTAGCACACCAGACACAAGCTCGATCTAAAGCTTATAAGGCTTAGTGACCTTGAACCTACGCACACTAGAGAGTCATTTAGATCACAGAAGAGCAAGTAAGAAGGAAAATCTTTTGGAAGAAAACAAACTATCATTTCTTTGCATGTGCCAGAAAGGGTGAGGTGATTAAACGTCAAAAAGCCTAATTGATTCGCCCCTAAAAACTTAACTCACACCAACACACCCTCAAGTATTCTGTCAGAATAACATAGCGAATCAAAACAAAAACAAAGATACTAGTACCGAAAGGTACACACTACCAAAATGCCATGTACATTTCTGTCTCCTGAGACCGACACATGCAAGCGTCCATTGGCACATAAGAATGAGTTGAAACAGAGGAGAAAATGAATCAATCAAACACAATCTTTGTCGAATTGCGTATGTTCTAGTCTCATGAGACATAATTTTACACGAAATCTTGCATTACGTTCTCCAACTTTTTTTTTATGTAACGTTTTCTTTCAGCACCCGTACTTATATTCTCAAACATTCTTCTCTTTTCAGAGAGCGAGTGATGGCCATAAGGGACTTGGCCTATTCCTAATGCTTACATTCCAACAATTTGAAGAAAGGTGAAGCATCACTCAACCTTCTTAGATTAGATGCTTCCAACGACTATTTTTTTCAATAATTTTTTGTCCTGTAAACCAAACAGGGCAGTCTGTTTAATTATTCTCTCCGACTATTCATTTCCCTTTTCCTTTGATAACTACTGAAGGATACGTGGGTTCCCCGTGTCTTCACATTCTCCATATCTCTAACGCTTGCATGGACGTGGCCAGATACCAAATTTTCCGTATCTCCAACGCTTGCATGGACGTGGCCAGGTGAGCAATCGAGGAGTATCTTCGTGACGATTATTGCTTGAATAAACGTATCACTAACTAGTTACGTGTCATGGTGACATGCAATGTTTTCAACGGATTATTCCTCATTGTAGGTCCTTCCACGACAGAACGTTCCAGCTGGTAGCTGATCAGTACACCAAGCTGAAAAATGAAGCGGAAAAGGTTGGATTCAAGGTGAATGCATCGAAGAATAAGTATCGGTTGACTGTAGGAACCGAGAGTGATAGAGATCGCATAGGCAGAACTGTGACAATCGACGGAGGTAAGTTCGAGGTGGTGGATAAGTTTGTGTACCTCGAATCAACGGTTACGTCGGATAACAACTGCAGCACATAAATATGGAAACGCATTATTACCGGAAGTCGTGTTTACTGTAGACTTCTCAAGACCAAGTGGTGCGAGACCTTGAAACTGTGGGACATTCGAGGAACTGGAGACAAGCAGCCCTCAACCGATTTTAATGGAGAAATATCGTGACGCAGGGGTAGTTTCAATAGGACGTTGGTCCAGCATAAGTTAGTGAGTAAGTTTAGATGCCTTGAAATCGTCCATTATGAAGGTATGTGCCTCAATATCGTATGTTACAAAGGTATGCTCTCGATTCCTATACCACATGGAGAAGTTAATAGAGAATGAGGTTTGATAGATCTGGTGATTCTATTTAGATTAAGTTAATGTACCCGATACAAAAAAAAAATGTTTATGACCTCGCAAGTGAATAAAGTTTTTGTAAGGGATGTATGCTGTTATATTTTTTTGTGGTATGTTCCCATGTATTTATTCAACACATACTTACAGGTACCGACTCACATTGAAAATTATTGCAACACACACTTGAATATTGCATCACCCTCGAAAGTATATCAACTAGAACATTAGATTTTATGTAACTATACATATAATGAAATCTTGATTACCTTCAAAATTTGTTGTCTTCAGCAAAGTTGTTCAAAAAGTCAAGGGCTTCTGAAAGATGAATTGTATGGTTGAAAAAACGGTCACTATGTGGCGCTAGAAGCCACGTAGAAGAGAGAATTTTTTAACGAGTTTATATCGTGATCCTGACTACCTGGAAAGTTAGAACCTTTAGCAAAGTTGCTTAAAAGCTCAAGGGCTTTCAGTAAGTGTCGAGTATGGTTTGAAATTGTATCACTACGCGGTGCTAGTGAGCATGTAAAAGAGTTGATTTTTGAATGTATTTATACTGTGATCCAGACCAACTAAAAAGTTTGAACCTTCCGCATAATTATTCAGAAGTTTCAGGGGTTCCGGATGGCGAAGAATATGATTCGAAATTCTGTCAGTATGCAGCCTTGTAGACTCGTAGAAGATAGCATTTTTCAACGATTCGATATCGTCATCCCGACCACCTTGAACCTTCAGCCAAAATGTTCAGAAAGACAAAAACTTTCAGAAGCTGGAGAGTATCGTTCGGAATTTGGTTACTACGTGGCCCTAGTGGACATGTAAGGAGAGCATTTTTTGGTTTATAACGTGACCCAGACCACCTAAAGGTTGTACGGAATCGAATTAAACCACTTTTAAATGGCTGTAACTTTTTATCCGTTGGGTATTTTCTATTAAAACTTTGGGTGGAATTAGTTCAACGTGTTTTAGTTGACGCCGTATACGTTTCACTAGCGGAAGAACAGCAGTGGCGCTTAGAAATTCTGCGCACGTACCTCGAAAATCCGGATCTTTCTCATCGTGCCATCAGCAGGCAGCTAGAAATGGTACATTCTAAGGTGTCTCGTGTTTTAAATAGGTACCACGAACGTTTGACTATCGATCGGAAAGAAAAAAGTGGCAAAAATTAATCTCCATATAGTGTTAACGATCACAAGCGGGTAGTTAAAGCTTTCAAGAGGAATCCCAACAGTTCAGTTCTAGATGTGGCGAAGAAAC
The DNA here is from genome assembly GCA_034211315.2 of Aedes japonicus. NCBI lineage: Eukaryota > Metazoa > Arthropoda > Insecta > Diptera > Culicidae > Aedes > Aedes japonicus. The sequence goes on along the minus strand of JASCZW010001879.1, from coordinate 52,111 downwards.
TGAATCTAACCAAAACTTTCGTGCAAGATGCAAAAAAACGTGAAGCACTACACAAACGAAGTCCAAAAGGCGCCTAATCGCGATGAACGGCTGAATACGGTAGGTAAAACACGTGCACGGAAGCTCTACACCCAGTTGTTGACGAAACCACATTGCCTTGTTATGGATGATGAGACGTATGTAAAAGCAGAGTTCCGGCAGCTTCCTAAGCTCCAGTTTTTCACTGCTTATCATAAATTCGATGTCCCTGAGGATGTTAGAAAGCAGAAGACGTCAAAGTTTGCCAAACAATGTATGATTGGCAAGCAATGTGCTCGTGTGGAATGCAGAGCACCCTATTTGTGACAACTGGAACGGTCAATGGGCAGGTGTACCTAAAGGAATGCCTTCAAAAGCTTGTACTTCCTCTTCTGAAATCACACGACGGTCCTACGATTTTCTGGCCGGATTTAGCCTCGTGCCATTACTCGAAAAAGGTTTTGGAGTGGAACAAGGCTAAGAAGGTCAATTTCGTGCCGAAGCATCTCAACCCCCCGAACGCACCGGAACTGCGGCCAATTGAAAAGTACTGGGCCATCATGAAGCAGGCGCTTTGGAAGCATCCTAAGAAAGTGAAATTGGAGGAAGATATGAAGAAAAAATGGATTGCCACGCAAAAAAAAAGTAGGTCCAAATCTTGTACAGGACCTTATGAGTAGTGTAAAGAATAAGGTTCGTGCATTTGGATATGAAATTGAAATTGAATAAAACAAACATGGGAAAATATTTATTACATGTTTTATTGTACTCCCTGAAAGTTTGAAGATGATTGCTTGAACGGGCGAATTTTGCCGAATATTTGTGTGTGTCGCAATTTGATCCCGTACACCCTTTAGTAAGATTGGATCTTTAGAAAAGTTGGTCAGAAGGTCAAGTATTTTCAAAAAGTTGAGGATTTTCTATTTATGTGGCGCTAGTAGGCTTGTAATGCAAAGAGCATATCTTTATCCCAATCTCCAGGAAAATTTGAACCTTTACATGGTCAGAGAGTAAGTATGGTTCAGCTTTCTGCCACTGGATCGCACTATTGTGCATGTAAAAGAGAGCATTTTAAAACATTATATCTTGATCCCTCTTACCTAGAAAGATCCAAACTTCAGCAAAGCAGCTCAGTTTTATTGTAGTTATAAGCCAATGCTTTGTGTAGGCTATTTTACATTCAAAATGCTACTTTACAAAATGTGATGCTGACATGATGCAAATATAATGCAAGTAGTATCTGAAATCCGGGTGAAGGGTTGATTTATTGCATATGATAATGCTTATTGGTAAACTCCTAATGCTTATTGGTTCAAGCTTGATATACTTTAAGTTTTAAGTAACTCTTGACTCTGCACGTCTGATTTACTTCACAGTAAAATGCTTAGCCTTTGCAATAACATTAGCTGCAGTTGCAGTATATAAAATTTTTATCTGCACTTAAGATGCTACACGCATTACATACAAAGTCGTTGACAACTTTTCTGAAAGTCAAACTTTCTAGGAAGTCTGGATCACGAATAGACACGTTGATAAATGCTCTCCTTTACATGTCCACTAGCGCCACGTTGTGACCGAACTCCGGAAGATACTCTCCTGCTTCTGAAAATTTGAACAATTTTGCTGAAGTTTCCACCTTGTTAGTTGGACAGGATCGCGATATCAAATCGTTGAAAAATGCAGTCTTTTAAATGTCCGCTAGCACCACGTACTGACAGAATCTCAAAAGCCCTTGACCTTCTGAGCAACTTTGCTGAAGGTTGGAACTTTCAATTTGATCGGGATCACGATGTAAACTTGTTCAAAACAACTTTCATTTGCATGGTCGCTAGCTTCACGTAGTGTCCGTAGTTCCAAACAATACTTTACATCTTCCGGAAGCTCTAGACCTTCTAAACAACTTTGCCCAAGTCATCGTTTTTTTTGGTAAAGGTAAATTCTACTGTTCTAAGTGAGTCAATAATTTTGAGGGTGATGCATTGTTCAATGTTTTGACGAAGTGAATCGATATCTTTGACGACTGGTAGTGTATAAAGTTTAATACCATGAAAAGGTATGAAATTTTATGGGCAACTTTCTGCCGAAGACAGAATAGCAATATCTAATAAAGTTATTTGTATATTATTTTACTTGTTTATTCATTCCATCCTCATCATATTATGATTTACTGTTAAGAGATAAACTGTCAAGCTTCATGACTTTTGATTTGAATTATAGAATTTAACAGCCAATTAATCAATCATCGCAGTCTTTGTAACATGTTGTTTAAAATGCTTCAGAATTGGTATTTTAGTGTTTAGGGTCTTTTCATATTTGAAAAGTTTAAATTTTAGAAGTACAAGCGCAGCTCCATCAACAGCTTGTTTCTGATTTAGTTGGTGAACTTGTTATTTTTTTCAGTATCAATAATCGATCTATATTTACTGAATTTTATTTTTGCGGTGGGACCTACATCATTGCCAATCAATTGTCAATAATAAATCAAATCCTCAAAACTATTTATGATATCAAGCATCAAGTGAAACAATTAACAACAACGGGATCGTTTAAATAACACATTGTTAAACCACCCCTTGCCACACCATAAAACTCGATACCAATTAACATCGGAACCATTTCCACAAAAACCTTGCCAAACTTCAACCAACCTGAAAAACCTTGCGGGTGTTTCAGATCTCATAACTACAATCGGATATCTCAAAAGTGGAAGCAAATTGGTCTGGGGTCTGGGAGCTGAGCAATTAATATCAGCTTCTTGGCTTTTACACTATCGAGACGGAACTCCTTCCTAGCGGACAAAAGACGATGACGAAGATGATGATAGCGAGGATAATGACCACTTCGACCGCATAGCTATCATCAAGTGAACCCTAACGAAGTGGAAATGTTTCAATCACCGAGACCTAATCAAATGAAGTGTGTTTTTTCTCTCTTTCGTTTGACTCCTTCGAAAGAATGGCTTTGTCGGGTTGGACTCAGAGAGTCGTAAAAAACGTGTTACTTAAAAATTTTAGAGGCAATCCGTCGTCTGCCTGCTGGCGATGGGCTGTGGCCATTCTCGGTGGCCAATCCAATCAGCAACTAGCCGATGAAGCATTGAGCGTAGGAATCTTGTGCTTAGCCGAATCGAAACAATTCGCATTGGTAATGGACGAATGCACGAATAGATGAATGAATAAATGAATGGGACTTTAATTGAAGGTCATTTTCGGTGGGCAGTTGATCAAAAGGTAGACGTTCCCGTCTCTCACTTGGTCGGAAGTGCGGCGTTAGAGTGTAATTAAATCCGATGATTGTGAAACAGATTGTGAAATTGGTTTAATCAGCCGGAACGGAATCGCGTTCCATGGCGATTGGGAATAGGAAGAATTGCGCTTGAAGTAATTGCGAGGGCTTGAATTCTTTGGAACATTGCAAAGATTGTCAATAAAATTATCTCTCTTCGACAAAGTTTCACTATCTGATATTGCCACAGGCTCCATCGGACAATGTAGATACCTAGTTTGCCTGCCAGGCTCATCTGTAGCGCTGCAATAAATTCTATGTGAATTATTCCTCCCGAATCTCGTAGAATCCAAAGCACGTTTACCTATCGAGATAGTCCCTATCATCGTCGCTGAAAAGAGCATGTCCAGATGCACGATGAAACGAATGACAGAGCCTACAGGGTTGCGGCCGCTTGCAGGACCTACGAACATCCGGTCCAGCACAGAACATTCGAACAACAATTCCATCCATTTGAATACCACAAATCAACGATGCTTATCAGTCAGGCAGCTTTTCAGCTTCGACTTGTCACACGTCACGGAAATGAATTTGAATATTTCCAGGCTCGCTTCAGGTACGCAGCCATCCGTCCAGCAACGCAACGAAACGGAAGGGGTGATGAGCAGAAAAAAGAAAACATCCAGAAAATCCCTCTTGTGAGTTTTCGTTGAATGGTCGGAACGATATCTTTGCTCACGTTCGCACCAAAGAGGACAACGACGACGATGGACATCGGCGCAAAAACCGAGAGGGCGTCGAAAAGAGGATAATAGAATGCGGTTTGCCTCGAAATCACCTGTTCTAAATCAACGAATACGTTCTGAGGGTAGCAAGTGCACTAGGGTGCTTCGTTTTGAAAGTGTTCTTACCTTTGCATAACTCTGGGATTGAGAAAATCAAAGAAACACAATGCTCACAATTAAATATTAAATCGTTTGGTAATCGTTACGTCGATAAGATCGTATGACAGCTTTGCCAATGCATGCATCAATCCGAAAATTTCTTTGACCAAATGATACACCCTATTGAAACGTTACGAAGCACCTTCCCTACCTGGGATGGACCATTTGAAGAAGAGAATCATTGCCGAAGTATCCAGGACTGGAGCAACTCGTTTAAATTTTTCGGAAGGCTGATGGTGGTTAGATGCGATCTGGTTCTGATGCCCGGCTTAGCTTGATAACTACTTGTTGGCATTTCTGGTCCGAGCTGAAATTGCATCACTTCGGTTGAATAAATACGATACCATTACAAACGATAAATGATGCTTGCCAGGGGGAATCAGGCTTTTCTCAAAGGTAGATATGGACCCACTGTCACACTATCATCTGGCAATCTGACGGTTCTGCTACAATCGAGATGGTTTGCTGAATGATTCCTCTGAAAGCATCTTCGGATTTTGGTAAATTATCTCAGTGGGATGATTTTAATATGTATACGTATGGGTGTGAATTTTCAATATCCAGTGAAAATGACAACTTAGATCGGTTTCTAACGATAAATTGAATGTAAATAAAGCCTGTTCACGTTACATGTCGGACATTTTTCTTTCAGTGTAGAGTTTGAATTATTTCATGGATCACTGAAATATTTCAATAGTATGACAGCTGAAACTCTCAACTTTATGTCGGGGTACAACATGTTAACATTCTTATTACATTCAGTAGAATGGCGTCGAATCAAGTGGAAGTGCGTAAACGCATTTTGTGCGAATGGCAGCTAAATCCGAATTTATCGATACACGATCTTGCCAATGAACTAAAACTACCGAAAATTACCATGTTTTGTGTTTGCAAATCATTTGACAAGCGCTTGACTGTGGATCGGAAGGTTGGAAGTGGAACAAATCGAAATGTATGCTCCCGACAAATGGACCAGAAGGTGGTAGCCATTATTGAGAAGAATTTCAATCTTTCTGTGCGAAATGTAGCTCACAAAGTATGGAAGTAAAAATCATACGTACAAAAAGTAAAAAATAGGCACGAACTGAAGGCGTATAATGTTTAAAAGGTGCCCAACTGTGATGACAATCAAAATTTTACTGCAAAAAGTCATGCTAAGGCGCTTGACACCAATTGTTTGCAAACATTTTCTTGTATCATAATGGACGACGAAACATACTTACTCGAAGATTTTAAACAACTTCCGGATCTGGATTCTTACACTGCAATGCAAAGAAACGCCGTTGCTGTTAATTTCCGGATAAAGAAGGTGTCCAATTTCCTGAAGAAATATTTGATTTGGCAGGTCATATGTGGTTGTCTAAAATCCAAAAGTTTCGTCTCTACCTGTTCTATAAATAAGGATGTGTACAAGGAAGAATGTCGCAAAAGCGGTTGCTACCATTTACCAAAAGCCACAGCTCTGTTTAGGCTTGATTTGGCCTCTTTCCACTATGTTGTAGTACAGAGAGTATGTGTGAAGGAAATGTTAACTGATTTGAAGGATTTTAAGTGTATAAATTTACCTTGCGATTTGGGTATAATCATTTGATTTGAGTATAATCAACTTAGCGTGAAACGATACAAAACTTGCAGTAAGCTATGCGAAAACCTCCTCACTTTGTGGCAGTAAAAAAAAACCAACACAACGCATTGACATGGGAGGCCGTTAGCTATAAATACCAGCTAGCTGTGCCGATTCAGTTCATTATTGTAACGAACTTTGACAGCAACGGAACAGTAGCAACAGCAACAGTGAAGCAACATTATGTAAGCTGAAAACGACGGTCAGGTCACGACATATATGAAATCTGTTTTTGAATGGTATAAAGTACAAGAGGTCAAAAACATCAAATCCATCAAACCGTCCAAAACTTTGGTCAATAGAGAAATACTCGGCACTAGTTAAGCGGAAACTCTTCGAAACTAAGAAGAACGCAAATAGGTACCGATGATTTTAAGAGAAGACGTCACGGCGGGCGTATCTCAGGATACCGTACGGAACCTGATGGCAGGTGTGCTACAGAAAGTTCGAGAATTTCACAGAAAGAAGGGTTAACATCTTAATCAACTGTTTCTAATGAAGATACAACTAAATTTTTGTTGATTAAACATTCGGTTATGTTTAATAATGTGTAAGTTTTTTGTGCTGCTATTATTTTTGGGTTCGAAATTTAACGTGGACAGGCCTTAGGTATTTTTTTCATCTGGAGTCAGAATTAGGGATGGTTGATAATACTGCTTTTCGCTCCAATAATCATGTACTTTTGACAAGATATTCTAAGCTGAAAACACTTTTGATTAACAAAATTGCATGAAATTGACAGTGCATCCCTAGTTTCAAGGCTCCCAATAAAATTCTCTACAGTTCCTTGTTTAATTTCTGCCTTATTATTTATCATTGTTTTTGAACAAAGGAAGATTCTATTGTGGATCAAAATATCAATAAATTATTTTCGATTTACAGCGGCCTCATTGTGAAATAGCTAACTTAATCCATACAGCGTGTATCAAAGTCAGGAGAGTTAAAATCTTATCCCAGAAAGGTCACACACAAAATATCCAGAAGGTTTTTAAGAGACAACTACGTGAGATAAAGCGGAATGGTGGAAACAACTCAAGGCTTGTCTGAATCATGGGATATTAGCAGTATCAGGCAAGCTGGCTATCTACTGAAGTCCCCTCACTACCCCTGAGTGTTCGTAAGGTGAGAGTTGGTTCGCATCCAACTCTCAACCGAGTACGTTGTGTAATGTCCAGTCTGGACATCATCAACGGGCGTGAAACGGATCGTTTGGATCATCTTGTGGTGGATATTCATAGGAACGGTGACAAAAAATTCTATTGAGGACTACGTCTATAGTGGGGTGAAAATTGATGAGAGCGAAAAGTTGTCTAAATTCAAACGGTTAAAACTTTGTCCTGGACAAATGAATTCTAAAAACAATTAACAAGCTGTCTACAATCTAAAATCAACATTCAATAGTTTTATCAATAGTAAAACGCAGAAATTGATGAAAATCAACAACCTAAAAATTCTTCATACATTTGCATGGAGCCACTGTGCTGTACTAACACAGACTTCAAAAGAATATGGTTTAAACTATTAATATAAAATTTCCCGTTCACTAAAAATGACCCGGCCTGATACCCACCTAACAGGAAGGCGGGATCTGGCGGCGCATCGTTCACGTGCAGATGCGCAACGGCAGCGGAAGGAGGTGGCTCTGTGAAAATTGGAGAGACCATGGATGGGCAAGGGAAAGGAAGTGGGACGCTCCTCGAAAAGGTGGTGGTCACCGAACAGCTGAATGCTATAATCGACTACACGTCGACGCGTAGCATTCTCAGCATGGACCTGAAACAATGCCTTTTGAAGCTTCGTAAAGGGTGATACGGTCAAAATTTGGTCAAGGGAAAACGCGTGTAAATCGGTGAAATCGTTTATTTAAAAAAACAAATTAAATTTCTTTTTCAAGTTCAATTAGTATAAAATTCAGGAAAAATATTCAGTTAGGCTTCCGCTTTTCCAAATCCGAATTGCCGGGCCTTACGCTTGACCCCTGCCATCAGATTTTGTACAGCCACCTTGTCCACCTTCTTCGCCGCAGAAAGCCAGTTTGCCTTGAACTGCTGCTCGTCCTTAGCAGTTTTTTTGGTCTTATTTAGGTTCCGCTTGACAATAGCCCAGTATTTCTCAATTGGGCGGAGCTCTGGCGTGTTGGGAGGGTTCTTGTCCTTGGGAACCACCTGCACGTTGTTGGCGGCGTACCACTCCATGGCCTTTTTACCGTAATGGCAAGATGCCAAATCCGGCCAAAACAGTACGGAACAACCGTGTTTCTTCAGGAAAGGCAGCAAACGTTTATTCAAACACTCTTTCACGTAAATTTCTTGGTTGACAGTCCCGCAAGCTATGAAAATGCTGCTTTTCAAGCCACATGTACAGATGGCTTGCCAAACCAGATATTTCTTTGCGAACTTTGACAGTTTCGTGTGCTTGAAAGTATCTGCTACCTTTCCCCTTCCTTTTGCCGTATAAAACTCCTGTCCCGGAAGCTGCTTGTAGTCGGCTTTGACGTAGGTTTCGTCGTCCATTACCACGCAGTCAAACTTCGTCAGCATCGTCGTGTACAGCCTCCGGGATCGCGCTTTGGCCGTCGTATTTTGTTTATCATCGCGATTTGGAGTCACTACCTTCTTGTAAGTCGATAGTCCGGCTCGTTTTTTGGCTCGATGCACGGTTGTAGACGATACACCCAGCTTATTTGCGGCATCTCGTAGAGATAGGTTAGGGTTTCGCTTGAAACTACCGGCAACTCTCTTTGTCGTCTCAGCGGCTTCCGTTTTTCGATTTCCCCCCGATCCAGACTTCCTGGCTGTCGACAAACGTTCCCCAAACACTTTAATTACATTTGTAACGGTTGATTTGGCAACTTTTAGCGATTTTGCCAACTTTGCGTGCGAGTAGCTTGGATTTTCGCGATGCGCGAGCAAAATTTTGATACGCTGCTCTTCTTGCTTGGACGGCATTTTGACAACTGAAGAGTGAATTCCAATATCAAAATAGGAGCAACATTCTACACACACACACCTTCAAAATGAGGGGTGTTCAGGTTTCTTAAATGCAAAATTGAATAAAAAAATACGTCAAGTTGATATTGACCAAATTTTGACCGTATCGCCCTTTAGGTCCTTGCAGGCTACATGCAAAGGCGATGTGAGCTATAAGCCAGGCTTTTAACCGACCAAAGGACCAGGGAAATGGCTAGGCTTGTCTCAGCAGAGAAGGTCTAAGAGATGGTCTCGAAGCTCACGCCGCCGGAAGCACCCGTCTCCGTTGGAGGTCCCACCCCATCTACCAAGGGGGCAGGGACGGCCAAGCGTGCAAGGAAATCTCCCTGGCAAGTGGCACCCAGCACTTACAAGTGCTAAAGGCCCCATCGGCTCGAGGACATACGTGAACGTGGTGTCGGAATCCAACCCTCACGACCATCCTCATAACCACAATGGCCGGGCGAAAAAAGAATGGCCTAGCGCTAAGCCAAACTCCCAAGAGAATATAGTCACATGCGCCGAGGGCAGCCCTAGTACAAACATAAGAAGTACGAACAAAGATACGAACGACGACCCGCAGAGGGGCAGGAAATACCCCCACGTAACCAATAAGCATTAGCATATGCAGTAAATCAACCCTTAATCTGCATTACAGATGTTACAAGCATTATATTAGCATTATATCAGCATATTTAATGCTATCTGATATAGAGTTGGATTTCAAATGCTATTTAAATGCTTGTAGCCTGTAATAAGTATTTCTAATGCAGAATAGCATTAATGAAGCATTATCATAGCATTGCAGTAAAGAAGCCGTATATTGGGCCAAAAGCGGCATTTATGTTGCATTGAAGTGCCTTAATTGCTTGATAGGCTGCCGTGAAGACGCTTTGGAACTGCTTATTGGTAACCTGGGCCCTGGACTAACGTCCAAAAAAATAGACCCAACAAAGAAAACGAAAAGTGAAAAATGGCACGAAAGCGGAATCACGGAGTGGCAATCATCGTAAAGACCGCAGACTATTCGAATAATATAATCAAAACTCGTGGATCTGGGTGCCGGCGTGGGAAGTTTATGCCATACCCACACGGATGAGATGATCCTCAAGCTTAAGATGGACACCAAGCTTAAGAGCATGGTTTATAAGAATCAGAACAAGACTTGCGAGAAGGTGTGGAGGTGCGTGCCCTAGCCACGCAAGTGACCCTTCAGTGCAAAATCTTGTACGAGATCACAGAGCACAGTTGTGTCAGACAGTTGGAAAGTCGGCATCGGATATCAACATAATATTCAACCCATTCCGGGCAGCTGGGTTGCGGATACGTCTAATATAGCGACTAATATGGACGACGGGGGCAATTACCCGGCTCAGGATAGTGTGTCCACCTCAAACGAGAGCTTCGCGGTAGCAAAGGTGAATGTAGTATTCTTCTACAGCTGTTACGCATTGCCAAAATGGCCTACAGACCAGTTTTCACAGATCGCATGACGGCATAGCTCACTGGCCAACATCTGTTGGTAATAGCAGGCGATTTCAACACCTGGGCACTCGATTAGCGGAGTCAGCTTACCAACCTTCGATATAGATCTGGCTATCGTCGGTACCAACAGTACCTGTTATAGAAACGGAGCGGAGTTGATCATCGACGTGACGTCCAGCAGCTGTTGAGCAACGGAATAGTGGAAGAGGGTTACATCTATACCGAGCACTTGGCGGTTCGTTATAATATTACCCACCGTAATAGGCAGCGTGCGAAGGGAATAGCACCCACTCAATTCGCCAGCAGATGGTGGATATCATGCTTTGATAGCGAAGTATTTGAAGAGGCATTTGAGCGGGAACGGAATAGAAGCGAACGTGTGTGTGATGCAACCATGCATAGGTCAAGCCTGGGGATGGGAGGTCACCGGGAATTGGTGGACAGAGTCGATTGTCGACCTCCATAGAACATGCCTCCGTGCTGAACGAATGCAACATCGAAGCCCTAGTAGCACACTTGTTGCAATTAAGTTGAGATAACATGAATATGACTTGCTAAGTCATATTCAAGTTACTACAACTAATTATGCTTGTAGTGTGCTACTTGGGAGGGTGCTATTCATGCTGGCATAAGCCAGCATGCTTCGAGGGGTTGTGTTTCAAAGCCAATACGGACCAGGGTGGCGTCTATAGGGTGGTAATGGCAAAAACCAAGGGAGCGATGGCTCCTACCGAGGAATCACCAGAGATACCGCAGGTGATCATTGAGAGGTGAGGAGTCCACTAGTGTTCAGTGAAAACGCGTTCATTAATGCCCGTTGGAAAGATATCGCCAACTCGCTCTAACGCCACTGGGTTTCTGTGAACTTGTACAGCATTTCGGGAAATTATTTCCAGAATCGGGTACAGGTTCACAATACAGAAGTGGGTCAGGAACGTATACATGTCACCGCAGGAGTTTCGCAAAGTTCGATCTTGGGCTCGGTGCTCTGGAACAAGATGTATGACGAAGTGTTGCGACTTACGTTCCCTTATGGGGTAAAAATTGTTGGCTTCGTGGACGACATTACCCAAGAGGAGGTCTATGGAGAATCCATAGAAGAGGTAGAGTTAACAGCCACACACTCCATTGGCATAGTTGAGAGATGCATGCGCTCCATAAAACTAAAGTTAGCCTAAAGGAGGTTTCGATGAAAATTTGGTCGACCTTAATTTGATGCGTTTCCTTTCATCGTGCATTAAAAAATTTTGCACACCCCTCATTTTGAAGATGTGTGCGTGTAGCACCATGCCTCTATTTTGATTTTGAGATTATCACATCAGTTATCAAAATGTCGTCGAATGAGCAAATAGCTAGGGCTGATGGATACTGGTCGCTGCCGGTTACCTGATCCGATGTTTCATATTTAATAAGTATCAGCACCTGTAGTGCAAAATTTTAAGGTGAAGACACAGGACCTTATTGTGTGCAACAAGTATTCAGCACAAGTGTGGACATTTTGTTGAAAATTTAGAGAAAACGGTACCGATTTCGGTAATTAATTCTCCGCGAGTCAACTGTCCTTACATTATTGGATAGTGCTGAGCTGTGGCTTAACAGGTAAATTCTCGTTGTGCCACGAAAACAATCATTAGAGAAGATTAGAGGAGATTTTGTATGTGAGTATTTGATTCTTCCTTCGGAATCAATCTACAGTCAAATCAGTGCTAGTGAAGAGGAAACTACGTGGCATTAATAACGGGAATTTGTACAAGAAAATGTAGTTTACATAGAAACCGATTCGTGTGTACAAGGATGAAAAATTAACCTTAGAGTATCTATCTATCGCAAAAACCGGAATTGTGTGTGGATTTATCGAATTATTTACGTTCCCTGTCTAGTAGCAACCGTGTAAAGTGAGAGGTCATAAGCGAGTTTATTTTTCTTATTGATTCTGTTTGCTGCAAGCAAGTGCCAATATCTAGAACTAGATTTTAGAGTAAAATACTACAACCGTGCTCAAGTGAACTTTGAATCGGTGAGCAGGCTTAGTTTATAAATTAATCGGTACAAGAAGGGTGTATTACTAACGGAAGGTTTTCAAAACGTCGGCAACGGCCGGCTTGATGTGGACGAGTGACGACGGCAGCAGCTGTGGGCCCAGCAGGACTTGACCATTTAGGACACCGAGGAGAGCTGGTTTGCAAAGCAACAAATAATTTATTTCTATCATATTTTGAAGACAATATCTAAACTCCTGTTTTATTTTGTCTATTTTGTTTTGTTTTTCTTTATGCTTGTCTCTTTTCAGTCACATTGGAGCGGATGGATAGTACTACATACTTTTAGCGTATCGTTAACCAAAACGAACCCTGCTGCTAACCTTTCCCCAACTATCCAACATCCCAGTGATTTCTCGTGGAAGTGCACATAGGCGTAGCCAAGGGGAGGCAGGGTTGTGAAAGTAGTTCGCCTCCCCGCGGTGCACCCTGGAAACGTTAGGCTCCCCCTAACGGCTAAACGGACTACGGAGGGAGCGTCATTGGGCGCATTGGGGTGGATGTCAGTAAAACCCCAATTATGGCAACTGGCTGTGAAAGGAAAACGAGCGGAACCGTGCAATCGGGCTGGCAACTGTGTCGACCCCCTTAGTACTGCCGGGTGACACCGCGCAGGAAACGGCGGGGTTCCCTTCGGCACAGGCTGTCTCCGTCCCACTAAAACCGTGGCAGGCCTCCAGTACGTTCCATTCTCCACCGCCCGACCTCGCCAGTCGGGCGGGAGTAGGCTCAGATGACCCTATACCTGTCTTACGCCGATCCGGCTCTGAACACGGTTCCCCATGAAGGGCCGTGTCAACCCTAGCATGGCCTCCTGCTTGCATAGACAACCATGGGATCAAGAAGGCGACTACTCCACGTGGGTTTGGATAGCGGCTGGAGGGGGACCCAACAGAATGGAGGAAAATAAAAATAAAAATAATAAAAATGAAAATGAAAAAACAAAAAAAAAGGAGCATTCAGAGGCAGAGGAGAAAACGAAAGAGAGAGCGAACCCGTTCGCTAAAGGCGGCCTAGCGAGATCCCCAACCAGGAAAATGGTGGGATCCGGCGTGTCCGGACACCTGTGGAAGTGCCACGGCATCGGAAGCAGGTGCCGCCAGACTAGGCGTGGCCATGGATGGGCCAGGACTCATCCGGGCCATGGATAGGATGCGGGAAAGCATCCCCAAAGTCGAAGAAGTGTCCGAGCAGTTGGACGCGATTATTGACTTCACGTCATCGCGTTGCAACATCGCTAAGGACCTAAAGATGAGCCTCCTTAGGCTACGCCTCACAGTGCAGGCTGCCTGTAAGGAGAGAGAGGAGCTGGAGGCCAAGCTCCTAGCCGAGCAAAGCGCCAAGGAACTGGCGCGGCTAGTTGCTACGGAGAGGGCGAGGGAGATAGCCTCGAAGCAGACGCAGACGGAAGTGTCCGTCTCCGTCGGAGACTCCACCCCATCTAACATGGGAGCAGGGAGCTCCAAGCGGGCTAGGCAGTCCCCGGGCGAAACGGCACCGGGCGCTTCTAAGGAGCGCATCGTGTCGGACGCCCCTGTAGGCAAAAGAACCTACCGCGAACGCGGCGGCGGGGTCAGAGGGTCCATCCTCGCGACCCGATTTAACGGGCCGCAAAGAGAGGCCCCGGCGCGGAGCCCAGCGCTGAAGGCGCGAATCCCAGCTCGAGAGTTGTCTCAAGCGCCGAAGGGGGCCCGAGCGGTAGGGCCCCCATACAACAACCGCAGGTAGCACGGAAGCTACCAGGAGAACGAGGGAGGACCACGGCAATGAGGGCCAATGGAAAAAGGTCCAAAATAGAAAGAAAACGAAAAAAGAAAAGGAAAAGCGACAGGTGGCCCGCAAGCGCAACCGCGGTGAGGCCCTCATCGTCAAGACCGACGCGTCCAAGTACTCGGAGGTCTTGAAAGCGATGCGCGGGGACGCTAATTTGGCGGGCCTGGGAGCCGACGTGCGGAGTATACGCCGTACCCGCACCGGCGAGATGCTCCTGGAGCTGAGGAAGTCTACCCAGTCGAAGGGTCCGGCTTATAGAGACCTGGCAAGAAAGGCCTTAGGTGAGGGTGTGGAGGTACGCGCCCTCGTCTCACAGGTGACGATCCAGTGCAAAAACCTGGATGAGATCACCGAGGTAGACGAGATCTCCACTGCACTTAAGGAGCAGTGCAAGGTTGAGGTTGCCACCGCAGACATACGACTGCGGAAGGGTCCACTTGGGACCCAGGTTGCAACCATAAGGGTAGCGGCAGTCGACGCAGACGCGGCGTTGAAAGTGGCGAAGGTGAAGGTGGGATGGTCGATATCCCACTTAGCCTACACCAGCCGCCGAAGGCATGCTTCAGATGCCTAGAAAGCGGGCACATGTCCTGGGAATGCAAAGGCCCAGATAGGAGCAACATGTGCAGAAGGTGTGGCAGCACAAGCCACAAGGCGCGGGACTGCAAAAGTCCCCCCAAATGCTTGATGTGTGCCGGGAAACCGGACGATAAGCACGTCATGGGGGGGGGCGAGGTGCCCGGCCGCCAAGGGTAAACCAACGAGCCAACCATGATGCGGGTCACACAACTAAACCTGAACCACTGTGAGGCCGCCCAGCAACTGTTGTGTCAGTCAGTTAGCGAGTCGGCATCGGATATCGCCATAATTTCCGACCCATACCGTGTCCCAGCCGGCAACGGTAATTGGGTCACGGACAGGTCCAATATGGCGGCATTATGGACGACGGGCAAGTACCCGGTTCAGGAGGTTGTGTCTTCCACTAATGAAGGCTTCGCGGTTGTAAAAGTGAATGGAGTGTTCTTCTGCAGCTGCTACGCACCGCCAAGATGGTCGATTGAACTGTTTTCAAACATGCTCGACCGTATGACAAGTGAGCTAACTGGCCTATACCCGTTGGTAATAGCAGGTGATTTCAACGCCTGGGCGACCGAGTGGGGAGCCGCCTTACCAACCCCAGGGGCCAGATTCTTCTGGAGGCCTTGGCTAGGCTCAACGTGGACCTAGCCAACGTGGGTACCAAGAGTACATACCACAGAAATGGAGCGGAATCGATAATCGACGTTACCTTCAGCAGTCCTGGGCTGCTCAATGACTGGAGGGTGGATGATGGCTACACCCATAGCGACCACTTGGCGGTTCGTTATTGTATCGTCCACAATACAAGGCAGCGTGCGGAAGGAGTAGCATCCACTCCATTCGCCCGCAGATGGAGGACGTCCTACTTTGATGTAGAGACTTTTAAAGAGGCGCTTGAGAGGGAACGGATTTTACGCGAAACCCAGGAACCTTGCGGCGAACGACTTGTGATGGCACTTACACGAGCGTGCGATGCGACCATGCCGAGGGAAGTCAAACCGAGGAATGGAAGATCGCCGGTGTATTGGTGGACAGAGTCGATTGCCGACCTCCGAAGAATTTGCTCCACGCTAGACGGAGGATGCAAAGAGCGCGGTCAGACGCCGATAGAATCGAGCGCAGAGAGGTGCTTGTCGCCGCGAAGGCCGCTCTAAAGAGGGAGATAAAGGCCAGCAAGCGAGCCTGCTTCGAGGGCCTGTGTCAGAGGGCCAATGCGAACCCGTGGGGTGACGCCTATCGGGTAGTAATGGCCAAAACCAGGGGATCGGCGGCTCCAACCGAGCGTTCATCAGAGCTGCTGCAGGTGATCGTTGGGGGACTCTTTCCGAGCCACGACCCGAGTCCATGGCCCCCGCCGCCGTAGATTTGTCCCATGACCAGCGTTCCAGTATCCCAGACCTTAACGCTGTCATAGCGACGGAAGGGTGGACGGCCCCGCCGAACACCCGTGACCACGTGGGCATTGATAACGGCACAACGGGGGCCGGCGACGAGGCGACGGTGACGAATGACGAACTCATTGCGATAGCAAAGTCGCTAAAGGTGAACAAAGCGCCGGGACCTGATGGTATCCCGAATCTGGCCATCAAGACGGCTATCTTGCTGGATCCCGGAATGTTCAGGGTGGTGATGCAAAAGTGTCTGGACGAGGGCGTCTTCCCGGACGCCTGGAAAATTCAGAACCTTGTATTGCTACCAAAGACAGGGAAGCCACCAGGAGATCCATCGGCATATAGACCTATATGTCTGTTGGATACAGCGGGTAAGGTGCTCGAGAGGGTAATCCTCAACAGACTGGCAACGTACACGGAGGGTACAGGCGGTCTGTCGGACAACCAGTTTGGCTACCGCAAAGGGAAGTCGACGGTGGATGCCATCCTGTCCGTCACCAAGACGGCTGAGGTGGCAATCCAGCGCAAGAGGCGAGGAGTACGCTACTGTGCAGTGGTCACCCTCGACGTGAGAAACGCCTTCAACAGCGCCAGTTGGGTGGCTATTGCCGACTCGCTCCAGCGCCTACAGGTTCCTGGGTACCTGTACAAAATTCTGGGAAACTACTTCCAGAATCGCGTACTGGTGTACAACACGGAGGAGGGTCAGAAACGTGTACATATCACCGCAGGCGTCCCACAAGGTTCGATCCTGGGTCCGGTGCTATGGAACACGATGTACGACGAAGTGTTACGGCTCGAGTTCCCGAAGCGGGGTGAAGATAGTCGGGTTCGCAGACGACATCACCCTGGAAATATGTGGTGAATCCATCGAGGAGGTGGAGCTGACGGCCTCACACTCCATCGGCATAGTGGAGAGATGGATGCGCTCCAAAAAGCTGGAGCTAGCTCACCATAAGACTGAGGTCACGGTTGTCAACAACCGAAAATCGAAGCAATACGCTACGATTAGTGCAGGCAACTGCACTATTGAATCGAAGAGGTCTTTGAGGTATCTTGGGGTCATGATCGACGATAAGCTGTCCTTTACCAGCCACGTCGATTACGCTTGCAAGAAAGCCTCCGTGGCTATCTCGGCATTATCCCGCATGATGTCGAATAGCTCGGCGGTGCAAGGGAGTAAGCGTAAACTCCTGGCCAGTGTCGCCCTGTCCATACTTAGGTACGGCGGGCCGGCATGGATCACCGCCTTGAACATGAAGTGCTACCTAGGTAAGCTAGAGAGTACACACAGGCTAATGTGCCTAAGAGTGGTTAGTGCATACCGAACGGTATCACGCGACGCGGTCTGTGTCCTAGCGGGGATGATGCCGATAGGCATCGTCATAAAAGAGGATGCAGAGTGCTTCGAGCAACGTGGAACAAGAGGTATCCGAAAGACCACTAGAGCCGCATCAATGGTTAAGTGGCAGAGGGAATGGAATAACTCCACCAAAGGTCGGTGGACCCACCGACTAATCCCGGAATTATCCGGGTGGGTCGGTAGGCGACACGGGAGGTTAACTTCCACTTAACGCAGATTCTGTCAGGCCATGGGTGCTTTGAGACAATATCTGCACAAATATGGGCATGCACAGTCCTCCGCATGTACCGAGTGCGCGGGAGCAGAGGAAACCGCGGAACATGTACTCTTCACATGTCCTCGCTTCGACGGCGCGAGATCCGGCATGATGGCCGTAAGCGGTCACGACACGACTCCGGATAATTTGGTCCCGAGGATGTGCCAGGACCGGGACATCTGGGACGCGGTATGCGTAGCAGCATCCCAGATTGTCCTCGATCTCCAATCGAAATGGCGAAACGACCAAAGGCAGGTCGAAAGGGCGACCTAACTACTGAAGACCTAAGTAGTTAGACATAGTGGGTGCTTAATTAGCACAAAGCCCCCTCCCCGAAGTAATACCGAAAGGTGGTTCCGGGGAGGAGAAAGGCTTAAGGCACGGGTGGGTTTTTAGTGGGTCGAGGAGTTGGCACCCTCATCCCCACACCCTGAGTTCTTCAGGTGTCTGGTTGCAGATTTTCCATCCCGTCAAAAAAAAAAAAAAAAAAAAAGGGGGGGCCGGGTGGGGCCGTTGCCCCCCTAACTTTTGATATTAGTTTTAAAATTTGTTTGAATTTTTATTATAAATTTTTAATGTTTGTGAGAGTGCCCCTTAGCCTCAATGAAATAGCGTTAAGATGTTTTGATTTTGTTACAAGAAGTAGTAAAAATGTGCAAAAAGTGGACATCTATGAGATTTTTTTTTCAAATAGTAACGACTAAAAATATCATTACACTCTTTTTCCTTTAATCAAATATGCAGCCTAGCTAACCTATTGTATCTAAAAATAGAGATATTTTACACCTTTAATGGTATCTATTTGACAAGCATAGACTGCTTTATTCCCCGCTAGCTGAAACTTGAAAAAGCTAAGTTTAAATCAGTTTTCAGTTCTTGGCAATCAACAAACTGAATATTTAAATCAATGTTATAGCTTTCAGAAGCCAAACAATACTTGATAAAGAAACATAATTCATAGATAGAAAGTGTAAAAACCGAAAATGTTTATTTAAATTTTCATGATATGGGCCAAACCGTTGAACATGCTTTTTTGTTTCACGGTACTGTAGTTTCATGTTATTAAGAATATATGTTAACTATATAGTTTGATTCATTATTTTAAAGTACTGTTTCCGTATCCAAGAGATTTTAATAGAGCATATGCTACGATATTATGCAGGCGAGACGAGACGACTCGTATCGGATTTTAGAATCAGTCATTCAATAAGCGTGTGAGTATGCAAGACAGCATGCTCATCAGAGCGAAAAGTTGCAGTTGTCTTATCCTATTCAAAGATTTAATCCGTTTGTATGAGCATGTGCAAGATAATAAGCATGATTATCCGCCCGTGGTTGCTACTTCGTTGCTGCCAGACCAGCTGTTATTACACAGTGAACCAACATATGATGCGTGGGACTAGCATAAATCCTCAATACATATATAAAAACTCGCCCGAATGCAGGGCAAATAAGGAAAGGATAGGAATGTGTTGACGTGATACTCGCTTTAATGGAAGCCAAAACCGCTACTGCACGTTCACGGGAAATCATTAGAATGTTGAATAACATGATTGGGTTGTTTTTAGTAAACAATAAGCTGATTTCACGCGACGTTTAGTAAAATATTTTTATAAAGTACCGATTTCTTATTTGAACGATTTTATATCAACAGTAGATATACTGTTGCAGCCACTCACAAAAGGGAATAGTGATTCACTTGCTCCAGGATATGGTGGTACGGCGAGCATAGCAAACCAATATTATGGATCACAATTAATTGGTCCACCCTCCCGCAACCCACCACATCTCACTAGGACACATTTTTGTTGTTTTTTTTTGCTCACTTGATTACTCGCATAATCGAAATAATACGAAACGTGCCATGCCTGATAGCAAAATAGGGCTAAATAAAGCATCGACTCAACCGTTCACAGCCGACGCTCGAAGCAACCTCCTTTTTCGGAAACTTTTAATTTTTACAACTGTATCAAGCAAATAGGAGCTTGTTAAGAACAATTTATGCGAATTTCATTGACAAGAAGTTCATCAATCAAATACATCGAATGATTCACAAAAAGTCGAGAACACTCGCATGAACCAAGAAGAAAGCTGCTATCAATTTGGATATTCATTACCCAGCCAACTAAAATGCACGTATATTGAAAGTGGTCTTTATGATATACGAACATATATGTAAATAAGCAAATCGTATAGAATTCAAAAATTATGGCTTATACGTGCAAAAGTGGAGGCCATATACGTGCAAATTCCATTGTTTTCTTAAACGAGTTGGTTTGATATCGCATGCGATTGAATTTGTAATAACAAATTCGATTTAAATAGGATAGCAATGTATATCCGATTTTGTTTGTGACGCAGTACGATGAATAAATGACACATCGTATATAGTCGAAAATTTGCACTCTTTACGATTTAACTTAAACATAATATGATAAAGGCCAAAATTAATTACGAATTCGACTAACAATATAGGAATATACGATACTATTTGAAAACTGTTATACGACTTGTGGTTGTCTGGGTACTTCTCATTCAAAATTTGATTTCGGAAAAAATTGCTTTGCTGGTGAGTTTAGAGCACATTGTGTGCATTGTTTTTTAATTATAGGAAGTTTAAAACAGTTCTTTGATTCATTGTTATCTAGTAGTACCATAAATGGACATTCGAAATTTTTAAAAGTAAGTATAGTCATTTCCAGCATGTAATTGAAAGAAACAAACGAACTTGTTTTTTGAACAATCATAAAAAATTGTTCTATTGAAACGTTGTGAGCATGGAGAATAAAACACTGTGCTTTTGCGGTGTTGCTTTGTCAATATATGCACTGAAAATTTATTTCCGTACGTAAGCTTTCACTCGTTTCTTAAACATAGATTTTGTACATAGAACAAATGTCTCGTAAATTGTATGAAACATTCTCGATGGTTATCATATGCTAACATTATACCTTTTTTATCAATGCACGAAATGAATTTTGTGAAGATCTACCCATTGCTGATTCTCTTCAGTCGTACTCATACATGTTGGTATTACTGCTTGGGTGAGCTGGAATAATTGATTTATCCCAAAATAAAAATTAAAGCGCTATTGAGAGTTATAAGTTCACACTAAGTAATCAAGTAACATGTAACGAGTCACCATGATCTAGTGAGATCTCGCCATAAAAGTCCGAATCTCATGTCAGAAACATAACTAAATATGCTGAACAACTTCTCGCTGTTTGCGCTTTATTTCAATTTCATAATGAGTCGATATAAAATACCTGTCAGTCAATCCTGCATTCACTAGAGAGACGTTTCTTTTTTATAGATAAAAAACATGTTCGTAGCACTTTGTGTTGTTTTCGTACAACGAACGAATTTTCTTTTTGTGTCAACAAATGCTTAGTGCTTTTGACAGTTAGGCGTGTGGCATTGAATGCGAAGGTAGTTTTTTGAAAATAACAATTCAATTTCGTTGCAGAAATCATCAAATAGATGTGTAAGGCCTACCATTGATTTCGAAAGAAAAGTAAAATTTAATTTTCAGTGTGGGTGAGAGGGTCGTGGAGGAAGATTACATTTTCAGTACAAAGTGTTAACAAATTCGGTGGTTATCCAACACGACTGTAAAGCGAATATTTCAACACATGACAGTATCCGTAAGATTTGAGCATTTAATCCGGTTCGGTTTTGAAACATGTAGAAACCCTAAGGTTTTTAAAATCCTTTCTGTTTTTTTTTTAATTCCAGAACAAGCCTAGAATGATTGAATCTAATTGCCAAAATTTTATGGGTATTATAAAGTACTTTGGGTGAGAGTATAGTACTTTGGGTGAGAGTAGAGAGTACTTTGGGTGAGAGTAGAGAGAAGTAGTTATAAAGTTCTTTGGGTGAGAGTAGAGAAAAGATAATCCAACCGTCGTTCCGGTGAGGGCTTGAATTTCCGCTTCAGTGGGTGGAACTTGAAAATGTCCCTGCTCTAATGGTCAACGAGGCGTTGAGTTGTCCTTGTGAAGTGTTCAGTGTGTGCCACAACTGGTTGAAGACGATGTAATTCTCTCTCTCTCTCTCTCTCTCTCTCTCTCTCTCTCTCTCTCTCTCCATCTCTAAAATAAGGCTTGCCCTCCCCTATTTGAAATCCTGGCTACGCCTATGGAAGTGCAGAGGTGTTCTCGGCTTCCTTCAAAGCGAGTATCATGTCAACACTTTCCTTCCCATTCCCTACTTGACTAGCATTTGGGCACGGGCGGCGCCGGTATTGCTTGATAATGGTTAACCAGTTTTACACACTGAAGATGTATGTTAGTCCCAAACATCATCTGTTGGTTCTTTGTGTAAAAGAGATGTCGCAAAGAAGCTGGGAGTGGTGCCTTCAGCCGTGGATAGGGCTAAAAACGAACTGGACTGTCGACTTACAAGAAAGTGGTGACTCCAAATCGCGACGATAAACAAAACACGGCGGTCGAAGCACGATCGTCAAAGTTGTACACGACGATGCTGACGAAGTTTGATTGCATGGTACAGGACGATGAAACTTACGTCGAGGCAGACTTTAAACAGCTTCCTGGACAGGAACTTTATACGGCAACCGGACGGAGAAAGGTGGCAGATATTTTTAAGCACATCAAACAGGCAAAGTTGGTGAAGAAATATCTGGTGTGGCAGGCCATCTGTAACCGTCAACCAGGAAATTTATCTGAGCGAGTGCCTACAACAACGTCTTCTGCCTTTACTGAAGCGACACAATTGTTCCGTTTTGGCCGGATTTGGCATCTTGCCATTACGGAAAAATACAATGGAGGGGTATGCTGCGAATAACGTTCAAGAGGTGCCCAAGGACAAGAACCCTCCCAACACGCCAGAGCTCCACCCAATCAAACAATAATGGACCATCGTCAAGTGGAACCTGTAACCGTTCGGAGAATTCTCACGAGGTTTTAGAAACAAGATGGCTTTAGCGCCACTCCTGCAAGCAGGAGGCCACCTGTCGTTTGGTATTTGCCCGACCTTTCTGAGACAGATACCTCAGGGGACTCGTGAACGGCTATTAGCTCCAAGGCTCAAACACAATTGAAGTAACCACTAAATAGAAAAAAGCCAATAAATCCTGCTTGATTCCCCCCTCTGAACCTAAGTAAAAAAAACCAAAATTTAAACTCGCTCAATCCGAATGAGCTAACCGGAACGGGAGAAGAGAAGCCTGATATTGAAACAAACAATGTAACTGAAAACGAAAACGGATTTTAGGAGTGGTCAATTCTATCGGAACTGCCCAAAACGAAAAAGATATTCAACTCAGTGCTTCAAATCATAACATAATCAAATACATTTATTTCCCGGTTATTCGCGACTCATTCGGGTTGGACAGAACATTCAGTTACGGGAAATATTCACTGTATAAAAGTTTCCACATATCTGCGCAGGTTTTCGATGACAGGTGACTTAGATGGCGACAACAACGATGTAGATGATGACGAACCCCGATGATGATGGCGGGATCGAAACTAGACCGCTGTCTCTGCTGAAATGGCGTCCAGCGATGGCAGACAAGCTTGGGGAGTATGGCCGAATTACAGATGCGGAGGGAGTGGCGGCTGGACGGAAAGCTTCCGATTCGATATTCGTCGAGAACGTCCGGAACTGACCGTCCCCCTCAATATAGAAGCCCGCTTTTCCAAGCGACCAGGCTTCGCGTACCTTTCCGCTATGACCGAGCGGGGTTAAGCTAGACTCCTATATTTCGGATAAGGTCCGATATAGTGTCCGAAACTTGACTACGGATCACTAAACCGCGCTTTCGGTAACCTTTCCACTGGGGTTGTAACTATCTGTGGAATTACGACGGATTATTGGCGACCGTCGGGTGAAATTTCACACAGTAGGCTTGCGAACTTCACTCCCCTCCGTTTAACTACCTTGAAAGGCGGGCCTTAGCGGCCTCCCGAGCTCAACTTGTGCGATCCGTGCTCCACGGACAAAAGTTGGTGATGATCGTTGACACAGAAACCCAAATGCGTGGATCTCAAATTCCAGCCCATACACAAAAAGCTGAGCGCTGTTTTGGTACGTTTAACAAACGGCGTATCTCGAAAAGGTATCGCTTTGCCGGTCTCACAGACCGGAGACTACGTATACTTAAATTAACTTCGGTACGTAACTCTCAGAAACAACGTTTCACTTATTCAGCAAAAAACTGTTCTCCAGTCGGTATCGTTGCGAAAAGATCGAGGTTAAACCCTCTTACTACTAAGAAATTTTGATCAAACAATTATCTCTTATGGTTAATGAAAACGCCAGCAAACAATCCGCATGACGAATAAAGATTCTTTTTGGCCTTTCTCCTTGTCTCGTCAAGATGGTTATTTCATGGTTTGGAGCCATTGTTGCATTTCTGATTTTTATAGCATTCAACTTAGCCGAGGCACAAACCAGTCGACATGCAAAATAAATTTGTAGCGAGTCCAACCTAACCTATCTTGTCAATATTTACATTTAGTATACGATTCAAATCTTATCAAACCTAATTTAACCTAACTCATAATAGTTCTTAATAATTCAAGCGAATGAACCTGAACCAAAATATATTCTAAAACGCCCAACGTTACAAACCTTAAGAAAACTCAAAAAGCTGTTGTGAGCGAGAAACAGTTCAAGGCAAACTGGCGTTCTGCCGCGAATTATGTGGACAAGGAGACTGTACAAAATCTTATGGTAGGTGTAAGTTATATAACCTCTTCTTTTTTTTAACCAAACCTAAAATTTCGGATCCAACTCAATTTCATTGTCAGATGACAACGAAAGTTGACCCAAAGAGTACGACAATGAAGTGGTTTTAACGAGTTCGGTACGAGAAAACAGGAAACTCTGTATACTGTACCAAATATTCCATAAACATTCTCAAATCTCAACTGACACTCCCCTGTGGTTTAATTCCATGGCGGAAACTGTAATCAAATGTCAGTTTTATAATTGAATAAGTCAATAAAACAAAGAATTCAAACGTTTTGATGCTGTTCAACATATTAGGAGAAATGGTGAACAGTAAATTTCTGTTTGTCATTGATATCAATGTTATTATTGTAAGAGCTGAAATTCTACCGGCAAAAGCATGACGTGTCGGGAATTTTCAATTGATATGTCTATTTATTTTTACAAGTAATAAAATCAATAAATGTGTCGCACCATTGAAAAATAGTTCCTTAGAAATTTAACAGTACCGGCAGAGAACCGAACTTCATCAACAAAAAATGTGAATCAGTCTGTTTGATAGCGTTTGTTATTGCTTTTAAGTAAATCGATGCTCGGTAATAACTATATTAAGTAACTTTTTATCATCCAAATTTCTCGGTTGATTTGACAGGTTGTGGAAATAAAATTGAAAATTCGGTTGAATATCTGGTTGAATATCAAATTTATCCAAAAACTAATCGGACTCAAATAGAACAGTCGTGGAGAATAAATTCAATTTGTATTAATTTGTATGTAATAAATTCAGTCGTGGAGAATAAATTCAATTAAACACGAACCCACATGTTAATAACAAACAAATCGAAACACAAGGTTTCAAAAATATTCCCGTAGTAAATTGTATGAAAGTAATGGGAGCAACTTTTTTTTAGGAGGACGGATTTCTATTTGCATGTTCATAAATAATTAAATTTTATTGCACCAGCTGGATTGTCCAGACCAACCCCACTCTCCATGACAAGAGGATTTACAACCAGACACCGCCGGCCAGACATTCGCATTTAAAAGGATTAGAGGGGCCGGTTGATCATTTTAAAATTTTACTGTGACCAAGCGTCTGCGTGTGGCAACACATGTCCTTTCGAATGTGCTCACCAGCGCCGTTACATTATTCATAGCGGAAAGATAACAAACATTTTAATTTAAAAAAATCGTAAAGGGGAACCGACCTAGTACGTACCACCGGAAACACTCTAAGGTAATGAGGATACAATTGCCTTTGAGTGGAAGTTTTCACTGGAAAAATAGAGGGGGTTTCAGGAATAATCAAGACATTAGCCTGGCCCATAGCAAAACGAACGGAACGGCAACGCAGAGCAAATCTTTTGTGCATTAATTCTACACTCCGGTCTATATAGAATGTAAGGAAGTAACCTGCCTAATGTTTTCCAGCAAATAATTCACAGATTTTTCCATAAAGATACCGAAAGTTGCCTCAGGGCAATCAGATCGAAGGTGGAGCATATTCTTCAACTGCCACACAGCATTTGCTTCAGTCAGCATACCTCCCTTGAATTAATGTTACATAATTTAGACATAAACACCGTCTGGAATAGATTTCTGCTGACAAAACGAATACCTCAAGTCGAGAGAAATTGAACATATGGCCCATTGTCCTGCCCCTCTTACTGAGGCAAAGCAAACCTTGATAAGTAATCATGCCTATCTTAATAATAGGCATTGAAGAAAATGCCGTAGATCCTGTGATTAAATGTGTACACAAATAAACCTGGAAGGAATTCCGTTGAGAAATAAATAACAACAATGTCGTTCCATTACATCGATGAAAAGCCTCATGAAAAATGCATTACTTCGACCAATTCATCACTCCACTCTATCAGGGAAGGTAATCGAAAAAAGAATCCCGAAATAAATGTTCATGAGTTTTCCTGCACATTACCAGGGCACAGGCGGAATGGTGAAAGGAAAATTGTCGAAGCAGCTTTTTGTTTGAAGTTGCACGTGGGGATGGATTTAATGTGCGCGAATCAACAAGCAGGGTAAAAATGAGATGGACTCAAATTGATGTTCTGGAATCAGAATTTGCTTGTAAAGAAGATCGATTTTTCTTTTTGTGTAGGAACAACTCGATCATCTTGAAAGAAATGCTCTACATGATCTTCAGAGAATTCAATCTATAAAATGAGATGTATCTTTTGGTTTGAATGGTGGTTAGGGTGATCATTTTATGCTCATAAGGACAACTCATGGCTCCACGAGGACAGATCGATATCGATGTGCATCCAACTGGTAGGAGTTGGGCACAAGTCTACTCAATACACGGATCAAATCCCGGTTAACGGGCAGGTCCTTAAACCACGTCTTCGATAAAAAAATAAGAATGATGGAATATAACAGTCGTGTTAGATTTCCGTTGTCCCAATCGGTTTGCCAACTCGAAAGGATACTCTGACGTACTAAATGGTAAAATTCATCATGTGATTTTTTTCTATCATACAAACCGCCTTCCTGGGTTCCACCTTTGCAAACGAGTCCGCTTTTTCATAGTCTGGGATTGAGTATTATTACACGACACTTCTCATTTTCTAGTGATTATAGTTTTTTCGACTTTGACTTCACTGATTTCTTATATAAAAACATATAGTTTTTAGTTTAATTTTTGCTTTCTTCAGTCCTTCAGTTCAGTCATACGTTTCTTTTCTGCTTCTTTCATAGTTTATTGCTTGGCTTTTGGCCTATGAAACTCCAGCCTTTGACGATATGTAAGCACGGCCGGACTTTGATGCTTGAACCGACGAGTCCCTTTGCAGTGTGCTGTTCTCTAGCTTTTCATTTACTGAATAAGACAGTATTACCTTGCTTGCTAATGAAGCCGTTTCAAACTGTATGTCATCCAAATCAGGTAAAGGATTGGTTTTCATTCGTGTATCGTCATCTAAATCTGGATTATCGTCGTACTTTTCATCCAGGTTTTCAGTGTCTGAAGTCAGTTCCCAGTATCAAACTGTTCATCATCCGAATAAATCGTGCAATACGAACGATCTGAGCGTTCAACATCCACATTAATCCTGCAATCCGAACGTCTCTGAGCTTGTGGCATCCCTTAAAAAAAACTAAAGATTGTACTCGAAAAAAATGCGACCGACACAAATGATCACCAAAAATCTGTTTACAGTCGGATATTTTTGAAGCTCTCAGGGAATAAATAAACACACATTAACTATGTTTTTGCGAAGTTGGTTCATTCAACCTCCTTGCCTAGACGAAATGCCTGCGCACTTCCCATCAAATCCTTTGCAACACTTACGCCATCTTTCTTGCCCACTTTCATCCACTTTTTCTTCAAATCCTTGTCGTCTCTGAAAACCTTCTCTGTATTTCGGAGCTTACCCTTCATAATCACCCAGAATGTTTCTATTGGGTGCAGTTCTGGCGGCGTCGTTATCGTTGGCTTCGTACAACTCCAACACCGGAGTTGGAGTTCGCGAAGTAGAGTGTCACCTTTGTGGGACCAGAGGAAGAGCAGCAGGTGCAGCTGGAGGCATTTTCCTTTAATTATTTGGCCGTTGATGGTGCCGGTTGTTATGCACGGCTTGCTCAATTTGCCGCACCCGCAGATCGCCTGCCACACAAAGTACTTCTTGGTAAATTTGTTGACCTTTGTCTTCCGGAATTTCTCTGGAACATCCTGGCAAATCCAATCGCTAAAAATATGTTTCCCGCTACGTAGTTTTCGATAAAACATTGCTCTTAAGCACTTCATGATATCGAATGGACTGAATACTTTTCGAAAAGCATTTCGTTACAACTGTTTACTGCACTTGGTCTTCGTTTGATCCAATAGTCGGCTGATAGAACACAGTGTCCGTATCAGGACCATTAGCAAATGTCGACACTTTAGTTTCCCACAAAATGTGGGCCCCCAAAAAGGTCCAGCTACTCACTTCTGCAGACTCCCTTCGAGGAAGCACTCATTTCATCAGATTTATCAAACCTAGATACCCACCTGTTTAGACGGCTATCACGTAGCTCTCGTAACCTCAATGTCTGGGCTCACCTGAGCTCGGCGTGGGAGAATGGTCTGGAATCGCTCTCGTTGCGACTGACTGACATTAGCACGACACGTACGACGCATGATTTGGCACTTCTGTGGCCAACGACGACGTCAAACATTCCACGGGGTAAATTAGAGCTACCGAATGTAGCCTGTTAGCAATTCCGAATACTTTTCTCTTAGTGTTAGACGAGACGACAACTTTGGGAAATCTTTCCGGTTTTGGGCGCAATTTACTGTTTACAAAAAGCTGGAGGAATCAGTAACGACTCGAGGATTTAGCGACGACGAGAAACTGGACTTAGTGACACCAAATTGAAGGTGGAGAACTAATTTTAAAACTTCGGATACGAATTTATCAGTAAGCTTGCAATTGCTACTGTGATCTACAAACTACTTTATTGGAACAAAGGACAGTAATTATATAAATATTACCTGCATGCGGATGCAGACAGAGGATCAGAAAATACAAATCAAGAACTAACTGCTTGTTATAAATGAATTAGGAACGTTTCATTTATACAAAGAAATCGAAATAGGCAAATGAGTGTTGATTATGAATTCATAAATTGATTTCACTCGAGACACATAGAATTAAATAATACAATAAATATTTTCTAATCTCAATATTCATTAATTATATCAATCCTGGTTAATTTGAGAGTTATAAAGTTTGATTCACTTAGAATTTGATCACACTAAATGAAAATTTCTTTTTGCATTTTTTTTTAACTGTCAACTTGATCTGCTAACTTTTTTCATCTTTTCTGTGAATCAGATGGTTTTATTTTGGTTTGTCTCATTTCTTCATTTTTTGTTTGTCTCATTTCTTCTTTTGGATGGTTCGTCATTTTGGACAATTTGGTGGATTGCGTGTCTTTTCAATAACATCAATATCGTTGTGCAATTGAATGCATTGCAAAGTTCGCATCTGAAGACACTCCTCCTGCTCAAGGATAGTCGCTCTAGTGATGAAAAGCATCGTTTTCTTTCCATTGCATTCCATTCCATTGACAAATGAATCCTAGCATGAATATCTGTTTTGAAAAATAATCAAAAATAAACCGTAGGATGGCAACACTGATTTTTCTCTTATTGTCTGTTTCCATTGAATACAGCTGCGGAATCCGAATTGTCAATAAATAATTGCTAGCACAATCGCCTATTGTGATTGTTGTTAGACCCATTTTCAGAAAACACTTTGTATATATTTACACTTTTTTTTAATTTTTGTTCATTGAATACAAAACATGATATGTTTAAAAGTGAATATCTCCATGACGGAGCAAATTGTTTTTTCTCGATAAGTGTTTCTTATGTAAAAAAGTCTGCTGAACGCATTGGAGCCATAAAAATTGAAAAAAAAATGGGGGCATTTTGAGAAAAACGCAATTTAATATTTCAACCACAAAATTAAAAATGTTGACAACACTGTAAAATACATAAAAAATATTTATTTGTTAGCAAATTTAATTTCATTTATGGAAAGTATCTAATCTTGATGAAGTTTGCAGCAGCAGATAATTTCTCATCTCCATGCGAAGCGCTAGGAGTGGGACAGTAATTTTGTTGCTAGAACGAATAGACATGAAGAGAAAGTGTATTGAAAGATCCGTATAGGGAACGGCAGGCTTTGAAAATTGAAAGATGTAAGTTTGAAAACGAGCGGAGGCCATTTGAACGGTAGTATCCGATCAGGCACATAACCCTTTGTCATACTACCCCATGCAGGATAGGAATGGGGGGGGGGGGGGGGGAGATAACTTATCACCCGTGTTAGGCAGTATTGGGAGAGGGACGAATCGCTAGAACTAAAAACAAGCAATAGGTAGTATAAGAGCCCGATCGGTTGCATAACCTTTTGTCAGTCAAGGGCCTATCCTGCATGGGGCCTGTTGAAGTGGGGGACTTGTTCCGTTGCTACAACCTACCCCGCAATGGGATGTTAGGCAAAGATTGACGTCCATGGTTCGAGTACGATTGGATACATGCCCTTTCGCTCAATTTTCAAAACATCTGTTAAATTTTCCTATCTGCCGCACTCTGACGGAATTATCAACACTTTCTCTTCACATCTTTCATTCTAGCCAAAAACATTAATGTTCACTCTTGGTGCCTCATGGTGATGAGCGAACATCTCCTTCTACATCATAATGGTTACTCCTCGCACGGAGAATACATAACATAACAATTAATGTATGTTCTTTACTTATTGTAATGTCTCGATGGTTCTGCTTTTGAAGAGTTGACTAAGTCATATGGTATTTCTCGCGGTCATAGGCAGGGTTGCCACATGTACAGATTTATCTAGATTAACACAGATTTTTTTATTTTTTTCATACAGATATCTGTATGTAAAGATTACAGATTTTTGAGAAAAACCAAGATTTATAAGATTTTTGGCAATTGCTTGTCCACTCAAAGAGCTCCAATTTAAAATATGAGTACAGTTTAGGATTCAAATTTTTATCAATGCCACTGTCAGTGTGCTGTTTTAGGTCTAAGAAGCAAAATAAAATAATTGACACTAAAACTACAGTGACAGATGACAGTCTGAAAGTCAGTTTGTGTATGTGCCCCAAATGGTTTCTCCGTGATTTTTTTAGATAATGTTTGAAGAAAATTTCATAGAATTTCTCAAAGATTCTCAGACATTCCTTTTGGTGTTTCAATAAGTATTCTTCAGACGTTCGAAGGCAATCCTCCAGGGATTCTTTCAGGAGATTCATTTGGCATTGCATTGGCAGTTTTTCAAAACTTTCTTGTGGTGAATATTTTCCCTGATCCCTGATTTTGTGAAGTTTTATGATTTGAAAGGACACCTGAAAGAACTACAAAAAACTATCCGATATTCCTGAAGTAATTCTTGGAGAAAATCCTTGAAATTTTGTTTTTATTTGAATTCTATAATCTCAGATATTTAATTCTTAACTTTGGAAAAATAAGGATATGTTTTTTGTTGAATTGTTTTTTAAATTTTGTCTAGGATGTATGCAAGAATTCTTACATATAGTTCTCTAGATTGTTTTTTTAGATATTCCGATAGCAAAGTGTTTGTTTTAAAGTTCCCCAAGAGATTGTCTTCAAATTTGGGCAGAATTTCTTGCAGTGATGTCTACAAAAATACTGATGGAAGTATTTTTATGGATTTATGCAGAGGAGTTTTGGGAAGTTAGAATTATGTTCTCGGTAGTTATTTTATTCTCTTCAAAGCAAAGTTATGTCAAACGTAATTTATTCTTATCTTTAATATAAACTTACAGTGTGAAAACGTATGTATATTTTGCACCATTGTTAACCAGTGCCAGATTGGTGGCACCTATTACAAAAAAGGCTTGTGGGCTTTAGATCAAATGGAGCATCGGTAATAGTGGATTATGAAGGATCCGTCAAAAAACTGCTGAAATGTGACTGTCCTAATTTGAAAGTTATCAAATATCAAATGTACTGACTCCCTATATACGCTACGTATGCGAAAAACTGCCATTGTACCTGGGACAAATGATGTGATTTATCTGTAGTTACTTGTCGTGCAGCCTCAAACGACCCAATCAATGCCAGATCACACAGTTATGCATCCGTCTGCCAACAGGTGTCAGTTGTTGAATGGAATATGGAACGGTTTCCGGAACTCGTGTTCTTTTTCTTGTTCTAATCCAACTAAGACAACGGTTTGATTGTTGTCATCTTAATGACCAGATGACGCTGACACTTCTCCTTATGCTTCATATTGCCACTTATCAACAGAGCGAATTGTATCTTCCAATCAAAAACTACGGAATTCCTGAACATGTGCATTCTGCTGCAATCTCACTGATGGTGCTCCTTGCATTTTTTTTGTGAGGATGATTTCGAAGTTTCAAATTTCGAGAAACATCTTCGTAAAAAGTCGGAAATGTATGTGGGGGTAGCTGCAGGAGAAATGCTTAGATCCGAAACTCTCTATGAGACTAAGAAGGAAGCATGTTACTAGATCTGCTGTGCTTTATACAGATTTGATTGAACAGATCATTGAGCGCTTTGATCTGAACGATCCAGTTCTGGCTATTGAATCAAGCGTTGACCCCAAGAAGCTGCACCCTTTGAACTCCTGTTCAGTTCGATAATTGAACAATATCCGAATCTATTTGAAAGCGGTGAGAAACACGCAATTAAAAATGATTTTCGTGAGCTGAAGACGGTAGCTGAAGACGGTGAGCTGAAGACGGAACAACGAGGTTGAAGAATCAGAAGACTTCCCAACTTGTTGAAGAAAACGTCTGTATTTCAAACGAGCAGATAAGAAGCTGGCTTTTCACTTGCTAAGGAAGTTCATTGCGAACTTTCTGCTTATTCCGCATTCTTTTGCAGAAGTGGAGCACTCGCTTCTCGCCACACAATATAAATAGGTCCCAAATCCAGAACCACCTGAGTACGGATATCATGGATGCCAAAGGAGGAAACAAGAGGAGTATATCAGCTAATATTAACATCACATCTAAATTTTAAATTCATCAAAATAATGTACTGATCTGTTATCCTTGTACAACACAAATTTTGGAGTAAAGATTTTTTACCAAGATTTTTTACAGTTAAACACAGATAAAAAAGATTTTTTTGGCAAAAAATAAAGATGGGAACGAAAAATAATGTGGCAACCCTGGTCATAGGGAAGAGAGAGAGAGAGAGGAAAAAAAGAAATAGCATTAGTGGTTGGTAACACGCTATGCGCATGTGAGATTTTCATGGTGATATTCTCCCAACGGCCGTTTAGAATGGTTCGACAGATGCATACGAAAGTGTAGCATACCTTAAATCATAGGTGCCATAAAATTGCAAACAAACTGTAATAAACACACCAATAATACCAGTACTAAAGTAACGAACAGGCGCGAAAGCGCATAGTTATGCAATTACAAACAACACATCTGAAAGTCATTGACCAAAGAATGCATCGTTCCATCATGTTTGGTTATAGAACACAAGAAACATTTTACAGCGTGCTACATTTCGGAATATCAGGGCAATGATCCCCCATCGCATCTTCAAGTGTTCATTACAAGCTGTCCATTTGGTTCAGGCACTTTTGAACGTTGATGCGGCAGCCGATTCACACATGAAATCTGCCGCGATCGACTAGACAAAACGCGCCCATACCCCTTTCTGAACCGAAGGGCAGGGCACCAAAAACATAAACTTCATATGCAAAAACTATTCTCAAAAACATGGATGTGTGATACAGATACAGATTCCGTTGCTGTGGTTATAATATTGAAGAGTTCGTTCCAAGACCATGAAGTAAACATCTCCGAGTGAAGCTGCTGAACACGAGCTCTTACTGCTGTATGTCCGGAACTCTGCCTCCAGCGGGGACATTTTTTTTCACACTAGACAAACCTCGTAGTGGACCGCAAGCTACTCTTTGGTGACAGAATCATCATCAGAATAAAAAGTTTAACACTATTCTATACACTTGTAAAATGTCATATAGTATTTAAAACAAAACGGGCCAAAATGACAGAGCAAAATTTTTTACTTCTTACTTCGAGCAGCGCATACTACGATCGTACCAAGACTGAAGAAACTTTCATCAGTGAAACAAACCTTCCGAATCACTGCGCTGTCATTGGCTTCTTGTTACAGCTTATAGAAGCTCCGCAGTAATCAAAAAGAAGCGGCCAAACAGAAAGTGGATCGAGCCATATTGCCAAATCCATCTAATTTTGCTTTCGTGATCTATGCACTAGCTTGATTTTCGATGATTCTTTTGAAAGAGAAATTTATTATGCGGAAATTCAATTTTCTTTTTAGTAAGCCTTTAACTGTTGAAAAAAAAACCTAACACATAAAATTCATCCCACCATGCAACACGATTATTGCCTCTCATTTGGAACGAATCAATCGAATTGTCCATTTCCGGCAGTTGCCTCGTCAGCAAAACTAAATGGAACCGACAGAGCAGGCGTGTACAATGAAATTTATTCCTCAATTCCTAATGCATCTAATATTCACTGTGAGCTACCTACCATTCCGTGTGCCAGTGACAGGAACAGGGTGAGTGAAAGCTTTTTTTTTATTGCACAAGAACCTGACAGTTTTGTCCGTTCTTTTGCTGCTCTTTTTGTTCCCCTCATTGTGCCGCGATGACAAAAACATCCCCTAGCCAGAAGCAATCGCGTGAATCGAATTCCCATGTTTCGGCTGACCAAGCCCCTTCAGGCTAGTGCAAACGACCCGAAGACGACTTAGGTGAGGAAATATATTACTGCCCTTTTGGATTGCGGGTCCCTTCTCAGAAGCAGCGTGCCTTTATTTATTTAATATTGTTTTAATCAGTATCATTCACTCCGTTACTTACCCACTCACTCACTTGCTCAACCGTCGATCGGGTTGGATAGGGTAAGTAAAGAAGAATATCCATCGATGGTGGATTTTGTTTACCGAACGTAGTCAGAGGGGCAGAGACAGGACTGACATAATAAATTTCACCTTTTAACAAAACAAATTTACCCTGGCAGGTGGTCGCCGCCGTCATTTTGACTGGATCTTCGCCTTCCTCCGGTACGGACGATATGTGGGAACGGATCGTTGTCGTCGTCCGGCATTTGCATACAACAATTAATAAATCGTATTCGATAGCATATCGTTTGCTTTGAGACTGGTAACGACAAATGGGTGCTGTAATCGGATATCGAAGTTATTCGAAGCGACGGAATTCCTGCGTCGCTTAGCGATGGGCTGCTGCGTGCCATCGAATGGAGTGGTCAATTACTTTAGACGAAAACAAAAAAAACGTCGAGGTTCTCAGCTTGAAAATAAAGTTCAACATGATGATGAATCGGCGAGGGTATCTATGCCTTTACCGTGAAAAGAACGACTTCTTTCGCAATAGAATGCGCGGAAAACGTATTGATCTGATCGTCCTTTGACAGAGTTGGCATCAAAACCGTGTTTGAAATCCCATATAAGTCATCCGGGTAAGGCACCACAACCACGCATTTTTCAAATTCCAAACGGTTTATTACGCGCTGCTTGAACTGCGTTGCATATAGTTGATTGATTTCCAACTCCCGCTCGTTGCATTCTGCCATGAGCCGAACTCAGGATTTTTGGGTTGGTAGTTTCAAATCAAGTTTGAATGCTGATTGGCTCAATGACCCAATAATGGAAAAGCAACGCAATTCAAAGTTACGTTTCTCTTATTATTGATTGAATTAACTTCAATTCCAAGGGCCTTTATAAAAGGAGAAGGAGCTTTACAAAAGGGTTCATTTTGGAGTCAATAACTCACTATGAAGGTGTTCTTCGTAGTTTGTTATCTCTATCACTTTCAATTTATTGATCTTAATATTTCAAGTTTGGGTTGACTACAAAATATGAAGTCAAAAGGAAGAACATTATATGAACAATTTCTCCAAAACGGGAGGAATTACCTAATCAAAACAAACATCTCAATGCATACGAAGAAAGGTTCATTCAATTGGCTGGTTTAGCGACTGCAGTTAAAATTATAAGAGGAGAAAAATCATACGGTACGTTCAATAATGAACGTTCAAGCGTGTAAGATACCCCTGAAGAATGATCGATTAGTCTTTCGGATAAACATAACCTCATAGTGGATCAACGACTACATAAACAAATAGTAGATTACGGAGTAAGCAAAAAAAAAACTGTAGATCATGAACATGAACATGTGGATCATGAACATAATATACAAATAACTGTACATATAACCAAGTCGCCGAAAGGAAGTCCCAAAAATCATTATTACCGAATAACTGTTTTTTTTTTCAAACAAATTTGGAGAAATTGTTCAGCTTTATCTTCCAGAAAGCTGAATACAGGGTGCGGCAGAAAATAAAACGAAAATGTTCAAACTTTAGTAGGGTGCCATTTGGCAACAGTTTACCGCATAAAAAAGTCCCGGCAGGATGGTCCTAAACATCGGAAGCCGGGAAGCGGACGTCCGCGCTTTGCACGCACGCCGAACGTCATCAAATCGGTCCGTGCTAAAATTGCTCACAACCCGGTGCGTTCCATAAGAAAACTTGTAAAGGAAGCCAATATTTCGGAGAAATCCATGCGGAGAATCATCAAAGAAGACCTGCATCTTCCAGAGCCAGAGTGAAACGCCACTTGACTACGGACCGGGTCAAGGAACTACGAGCGACTCGTTCCAAGAGATTGCTTTCCTTGTTGAAGAAGGAAAAAATGATAATCCTGTTCTCCGACGAAAAGCTTTTCAGCATCGATGCTGTGGCCAACAGTCTCACGGACCGGTTCATTTCACCGCAGAAAATGGAGAATGTTCCGGAAAAAGTGAAATTCAAATTTCAAACCAAACATCGGGCTGGTGTCATGGTGTTTGGCTTGGTGGCGTCCAACGGTTTGAAAATGCCGCCTGTTTTCATTGATGCTGGAGTTAAAATCAATACCGAAGGGTGTATCGGTATTTTAAAGGACCAAGTGCTTCCCTGTGTGAAGGCCAACTTCTCCGAGGACCAACACGTTGTCCTACAGCAGGATGGAGCGCCGTGTCACATGTCCAATCGAATCCAACAATGATTGACCGATAACATGAAGTTTTGGCCGAAGGATTTGTGGCCCCCTAGCAGTCCAGATCTTAATCCGTTGGATTATTCGATTTGGGCATATGTTGAAGCACGAGCCTGCAAAACATCACACCCTAGTGTGAAAACCCTGAAGTCAACCATAACACGCACATGGCAGTCAATGTCGGAGGACTACGTCCGAAAGGCATGCTCTGGCTTCCGGCGTCGGCTTGAGGATGTTATTAATAGAAATGGAGGACACATTGAATAAATTTGTTTAAAAGGACTTTATAAAGATAACTGCACTCGAAAATGTTGATATTATTGCTTGAATTAGTTGAAAATGGGATTTGAAAGAAATAGAACAAGGTTTCGCATTATTTTCTGCTGCACCCTGTTACTAAACATCGTGTGGCTCAGTCTGAAGTATTGACGGAATCTTGAAGTAAAACTGAATATTACTTCAAACAAATTAACGAATACACAGGATGTGAGGTTTTTAATGCTACATAGTTCAGAGTAGGTATAGCTCACACAGTTATGTTACAGTATTCAATGGACATATGGTCAAAAATGGAAGTTAAGTGAGTTAATAAATAAAATATTTCTTAAAGTACATGTAACCGATTCAATTCGGATTTTTTACACCGTATTTCAACATAATCTATGGTCCACATGCATGAACAAGTGACTTAACTCATTAAACGGATAGAATTTACGAACAAATGTGTTTCTAAGCTGTTATAGACCTTCTAAACAATCCATAAATTCAGACCATGCTATTCAACATGATCAATAACGAGATTTACGATGTGCCGACCAAATTTTTGACATGTAAAAGCTCCTCAAAACAACTAATGACTGTAATTGGCATATTAAAGTACTTCTAGAATACTTGCGTCATCCCAAACTATCCTTGAATACAGATCTTGATGTTTTACATGATCAATAAGGCTTTTCACGATATCTCCATCGTACATATATTGATGTTTGACATGATCAACAGTTCATGAGCGCATTGCCCACTTCTAGTCTCCACTGTACGTATGGGTGAGAAAAACTTCATGAGATATTATTACGCCTTTTACGCCAGATATTCTACAACATAAGCAAGGATATTTACGATGCCTGGACCATACCCGAGCAGGAGAAAATAGCATGTGAACAACTAATTTTGATCTTGATAACTGGCCTTGGTATAAAAGAGCTCAGATTAAGAGGTAAAATACCTAAGCAAAATACCTAAAAATTGCAAGCAAAATATCTCTCGAATAGCAAAACCTGTTATTTTGGATACCTGGGAATACCTTAGAGGTACTATTTTGGTATTGTCTTACCGCATTTTGGTCTTCGCATAACTGTGTGGTAACTTTTTTATGGTATTATCCTCTGGTATTTTACCTCTTAATCTGAGCTCCTTAATACCAAGGCCAGTTATCAAGCTATTCGGTTCTGCTCGGGTATACATGCGTTATTTAACTTCATAGAACATCATAACACCGTTATAACCGTATTTAATTGTTGCCAAGATGTCTACGTTACTTCTTATTATCCTTGCGCTCACATCTCGATGTTGTACATGATCAAGAATGAGATTTACAGTGTTAAATTGCAGATGTTTTGGATGGAGACCTCGTTAATCACCTTCTCGATCATGCAAAACATCAACATCTGAACTTAAGAATACCGTAGATATTCTGAGCATACTATTATATGACTGTGATTGTGCAATGGTGTCCCACGGAGCATTTTTGAACATACAAGTCAATGGAGTCCTTGTAAATCGCCTTATTGATCAAACCAAACCTCAATAACTAAACTCAAAAATAGTTTGGAGTACCGTAGAAATTCTGAGAATCCAGTGATATGACTATAATTGTATAATGACGTTCCATGTAGCTTTACCAACACATAAGTACGATGGAGACCTCGTTAATCGCCTTATTGATCATACAAAACATCATCAATTAAACTCAAGAATAGTTTGGAGTTCCGTATACATTCTGAGAATACTGTTAGATGTCTTCAATGCTGCTAAGATTTTCCTTGTGGCTCTTACAACTTAGAAATACGATCGATCAAAACACTTTAAGCTTCCTTGTTGATCATGTACAATATAAAGATCTTAACTCAAGGACAGTTTGGATGATTTAGATCATAATTGTGTCCGTGACCATACTTGTATATGATTTTTTCTAGTTAAATGAAAATGAGAAGAAAGATAAGTAATTTCCATTTAATTCCAACTACCTTTATTGCTTTTCTTGACAGATACGCGTCTTTGGTCCACAATATGCAGACTTTTTCAGTGTCGTGTACTAATACTAATACTAGTTAAGTATCAGTACACGACACTGGAGAAGTCTGCAGATGAAACACATGTATGTGTGTGTATTTAGCTCAACTCTCGAGACGGTAATTTCTATCATGATTTTTCTTTCTGTGTAGACGCATTTTATAGACAAAAATGTTATCCTCAAATTGCACCGTGTCCTGTCAGTGTTAACGTAATTTCCTCTTGTAAAACCATAGATTACCTTCCTGTGCACAATGTAGCTAAAGCATCCTCCTTTGTTGACTAACAAGGGGTTCAAACTTCTATCAGAACATGTTTCTTATTAGAGAAATACACATTTTGTGTTTTAGTTGCCTGGATAAATCTCATGTTTGGTTGAAATTTCTGTTTGATTTATATGAAAGCCCGCAATTCCAAAGGGGAGGGGTCTCAAACCACTCAAAAACATTTCTTACTTCAAAAACCTCCACATTCCAAATTTGGTTATGGGGTTATGCAGAAATTAGTGTTCTATTTGTATGGGAGCCCTTTCCCAGGGGGGTTTCGAACCACCATAGAAAAAAAAATTGCCTTCAAAAACTTCCACATGCTAAATTTGGTTTCATTTGCTTGATTAGTTCACGAGATATGCATAAATTTCATTTGTATGGGAGCCCCTTTTGATATTAGGGAAGGGTATCAAACCATCATAAGAACCTTTCTCGGCCCTGAAAATTCCTTCATACAAAATTTCAAGCCGGCTCAGTAGTTTCCAAGTCTATAAGAGTCAGACAGATAGAAATTCGTTTTTAAATACATATAAATTCAGCACTTTAACGCACTTTTCTTGTTTCAAAATGTAATGTTTCATCAAAAGTAGTGAAACTTTTAGCGTTATGTAATATCGGAAGTCTCGAGTCGGAGTTCTGCGTATGTTTCGGAACTTATGAAGGTCCAAATTTTGGAAGTATAGTAAGCATAATAATTAACAGCAAACTATCTGCTCAATAACTATTGAGACAACAAGACTAGGTGCCAGTTACCTGCAACCTTCTATACTTGGTTCATTCGTTAGCACCGGATAAACTGAAATACAGCAACCAAATGAAAAACCAATGAGACTTTTCCTCTTCAAGATAGCCGACAATTTTTTCACTGCAATATGCCAATTCAAAGATATCAAAAAATACTCCAATACATCATCGGCAATAATGTTGCATCACTGCAACAACAATTAAAAAAAAAAAACAAATAAATACTTACTCTAATTCATTCAAGCTTAACGGGTTATTGTATCTCGAAGCTGGCTGACAATGCACTACTACTGGTATAATAAGGTATGCTCGATCCATGGACGAATGGCGGAGTGCTTCAATATGGTAGTAGAGGACCCTCAACAGATACCAGAATTAATTACCAGAAGGGTAACCATTCTTCTTCCCAATTATCAAACCACGGCTAATCCAGCCAAGTAAAGGCCAATAACATGCCTTTCAAGCCTGTACAAAGTGCTCGTCAGTAATCAACCGAAAGGTACAAAATCATTGCGATGCGAACAATGTCATGGCCGAAGAACAGAAGGGCTGCCAGAAAAATACACAAGGCGGCAAAGATTAGGTCGTCATCGATGCAGTTATTGTAGTCAGGCTAGCAAGAAGGGAGAAACTTGAGCATGGCATACATCGACAACAAGACTACAAGGCACTGCAGTTGAACAAGGTAGATCGAGAAATCAGCAGGCTATTACAGCATGCAAAGGGCATGTGGAGTACACGTCTTCACATGACTGACGGAGCAACGGTGTTAAGATCCAGAACTCTCAGCATAAGAAGGGGAATTTTTCAAGGCGATACCTTTAGCCTGCTGTAGATTTGCCTTGCGATGAACCCCCTTAGCAGAGCACTCAATCAATGGCTATCATTTGAAAAGTGGAGGAAAAGCTACCAATGTCACCCATACCGTCTACTTGGACGACTTAAAGCTGTTTGCGGAAACAGTTGGAAAGCTACACCGACTCTTCCAGTTGTTCAGTAACGAAATTCGGATGGAGTTTGGAATCGATAAATGCTAAACAGTCAATCTTTTTCGGGGTATAGTGCCTGGTACCGATAGTTTCTGCATCAACGAACAGGAGGAGATTCGAAAATTACGTTGCAGGCGAAATCAACAAGTACCTTGGATTTCTGCAATTGTACGGGATTCGTCATACAACAATCAACAAGGAGCTGTAGGAACAGTTCTGAGGACGTACCTGTCGGCCGGCAACAAGATAAAGGCGATTAACACGTTTGTCGTACTCCTGTTGACCTACAGCTTTGGAGTGATAAAGTGGACCAAAACCGACTTGGAGGCGATAGAACGAGCAGTACGAGTGGCGTTCACTAAACATCGCATGCATCACCCAAAGTCGGCCGCCGAGAGAGTCACTCAACCACGAACTGAAGGCGGAAGAGGCGTTATCGATATTCAAGCACTATGTGTTTCCCAGATCTAGCAGTTGCGGATGTACTTCGTTGAAAGTGAGACCCGTCACGGAGTCTACCGTGATGTTTCTGAAGCAGACCATGATATTTTCAAGCACATTAACTGTCAGAGTTCGCTAAGAAATATCTGGTGTGGCAGGCCATCTGTACCTGATGCTTGAAGAGCAACGTTTACATTGCGACCGGAACAGCCAACCAGAAAATTTATCTGAGCAATTGCCTACAAAAACGTCTACTGCCTTTCCTGAAGCGACACAATGTTTCCGTTCTATTTTGTCCGGATTTGGCATCTTGCCATTACGGAAAAAAGGCCATGAAGTGGTATGCTGCCAACAACGTTCAAGTGGTGCCCAATGACAAGAACCCTCCGAACACGCCAGTGCTTCGCCCAATCGGACAATATTGGGCCATCGTCAAGCGAAACCTTAAGAAGACTCAAAAATTTGTTGTGAGCAAGAAACAGTTCAAGGCAAACTGGCGTTCTGCGGCGAATAACGTGCACAAGGAGGAGACTGGAAAAAATATTATGGCAGGTGTTAAACGAAAGACCCGGCAATTCGCATTCGGTCGTCAGAACGATGTCACCAGGAATGTGCACCAACCAACCAGTACGTGCCCTACTACACGTACCTGCCAGACCCGGTTCTGGTAAATAGTTGAGTAAGCTGTACTGGGATCGCGAGATCCTAACGGATGTTCCCCTGACATTGTGATCTATGAACAAAAGGAAGAAGAATGTAACTGTCCTCGATGTCACGGTACCGCAACGTCCATTCAACGTTCTTTACCAAGATTACGAAATACCACGATTTTGCGGAGGACTTGAGGAAGACGTTGCATTTACAGGAGGTCCGTATAGTTTCCTTTAATAATCTCGGTGATCGGAATTGTTCCCCGTACCCCTAGACGTTCCTTGAAAAGTTGGAGCTGCGAAAGTAACTGAACAGCATGCAGAAAGCTATGATTCTTGGAATCTGTAGTATTGTCCGGTGGTTCCTGAATCACCATCACTAATCCAACCGAAGCAAACGAATTAGGATGTAAGTTTAAGACGATTGTATCCACCGAGCCTAACCCCTCCACTCCACTAAGAAATTTTTTCAATACTTCGAAGAAATTGATGAAACTAGGTGACATTTGTGATTTTTCCGGAAATAAATTTCCGGCTACATAGTAGCCCCATCGTAGGAAATTTCAGCTCTATCACCTGCTGAGTACGGCTCTGATACTGCACAGTCAATTTGTGCCGTTTTCGAGTGGAAAGGTGTATTGCTGTCGTTCGAAACGTACCACGTAACAAGTGATTTAGAAACATCAATAAATCTGCCATCAAATGTTGCCGTTTTGCTGTATGTGCCACGCTTCAACCGACGACAATCAATTCCATTCTGTTCGAGGTTGTTGAGTGAAAAAGTACTCACTCCCAACCACCAAATGGTAGGAAGCTAAGCTCAATTCATCAATCATGAAGCAGTTTCACTTGTCAAATACTTTGGATTTTTTTTTTTCTGATTCACGATACCATTCCGATTTATAAAACATTCAGCTATCCTTCATGTTCCGGCCTCGCATGTTGGGATCTTGTTATATAGCTTCGTACTAGGGCACTGAGGCTGACAGTCAATCGACAATGATTAGTTTCCCAACTATTCGGCCTTTTGTGGGTATCGACTCCACAAGGATACAGCCAAACAACGACCATAGACCGATGTGTGACATGCAGGTTCAGTTTTCAATTCCTATTCAGGACACATATCGAGCGAAGTATTTTGACTTGCGAGTGACGTTCGTTTGTCCAAGCCCATTTTTTCCCATCATCGATGTCACCCGAACCATAAAAGAGGTCGGTACCGTGTCACTGCATCCACATACATTGTGGCTATTTTCCTATCAATCAGCAAAACGATTTCAGAATGCATATGTACTGTATTCTGACATGTGTGACACGTTCATTCAAAATAACTCAAGGCTGAGTGTTATTTTATTCTATTGTTTATTAAAGTCCTTTCAAATTGGATAAATCTTCCATAACTCCGCAGGCCAGATTTCTTGAATGTGGAGAAAATTGGGAATATTGTACTGAATTCCCCCTAAGAGCGAATTCGCTCTCAATATTTGAATGATTATAATTTTGAAGTGTAGTTTCCATGCAGCCAACCGGATGTGATGCACAAAAAGTGGGAGAAAATCAGACTTCTCAGGACAGACACAAAATGAGTATTGGATCTGGTTTGACTTCTGACCGTCCGTGCACTGAACCCAAACATCTTCCTTTTATCGAATGAATCCTCCGTCGGTCGATATCGAAACATCGAAATCGCACTTTCGAATGACAGATTCAAGCGGAGGACGATTTTTTAGAAACCAGATGATTATCCTTCTTATGCTGAACAACAAATAATACACGAAGAGAATTGACCGCCCGTTCAAATTTGATTGCACACTGTATGAAAAATCGTCATCCTAAAGTGGAATGCGTATTGCATTGGAAGAGCCCTATAACGCAAATCATTTGAAATGAGGTTGATAAAAATTCCATTTTACATCATTCGGTAAAATCCTATCA
Organism: Aedes japonicus; assembly: GCA_034211315.2. NCBI lineage: Eukaryota > Metazoa > Arthropoda > Insecta > Diptera > Culicidae > Aedes > Aedes japonicus. The sequence continues at coordinate 7,843 of JASCZW010001879.1, read as the reverse complement.
ATCGCTATCAGAACTGGTACCATCACGAATAAAGAATCAAAACCGGGTCGTTTCCCACGGAGTCTCGCAATGTATTTCCAGACTCCTTCAATTTTTGTACTTCCGTTGCAATCTATGCTGAACGGTTGAAGAAGTGTAAGGTGAAATAAATCTAAGCCGTTGATATGTTACAAATTTATCATAAATCGCTAAGGATCTACACAGTTTTGAATCAAACATCATATTAAATTTGGTTGATTGTCATACGAAACATGGATGATCGTCATACGGATCTAACCATAAGACAATTTCGTTTCGTTAAAGGGCGCAATCGAATCACTTTTCAGGCGATTGTGGGATGATGTTTGGGTTCAGTGTGGTCATTTTGTTCCACTATTTGATGAATGCGTGTGTATGTATAGGGTGGATCACTATTTAGGCAAAAGGGACCCACTTTCGACACGCATTCTCATATAGGGTTGCATGAAGGCTGCTATATGGGAAGGTCAAAATTGTACACAGAAAAAATTCCTAAATTTAAAAAAAAAATGACCATTTTGTATACACAGCTGAAAAAGTACAACGGAGAATGAAGAAGAATGACAGCTTAAATTGGACCAAAAGTAAGTGTTTACTCTAAACCACTCCTCAGAGAAGGTCGTGTATCACCGATGCTCTTTTTACAGAGGTGCAGAAGATTGACATTACTGACTTTTGGAAAAATGGAAACTTAACCTCGTGTGATTTGTTCGTTTTACCCACTATCAAAATTAAGAAATTAGATAAAATGGAGTCTCCCTTAGAGTGAACGGTTAAGCAACCATAATGCAAAGCCATATTTAACTGTTGAAAGTGGTTAGAAAGAGTAATTACAGCGTTATTGGGCATGTTTTAATTCTGGCCATGTGTTAACACTATTTAAAAATTTTCTTAAGTATCTCGATATAAACAATATATGATGACCTATTTTTGATCTTGATAACTGGCCTTGGTATTTAAGAGCACAGCATAAGAGGTCAAATACCTAAGCAAAATACCTATGAATTGTAACCAAAATATCTCACGAATAACAAAACTTTGGATACCTGAGAATACCTGAGAGGTACTATATTGGTATTGTATTACCTCAATTTGGTATTCGCATAACATTGTGGGAACAACCTCTTAATCTAAGGTCTTAAATACTAAGGCCAGTTATCAGGTTATTAGTTCCTGCTCACATGAAGTTAAAACATGAAACGATGAAGGCCACAATTATATGCGATTGCGACTTAAAATTTGCAGAAAACGAGTTCTGGTTGTCTGGGTAGGAATTCTTACAGGTCGTACTCTAATTCATGTAAATAAAGAGGCAATAATACCTCTATTTCCAAATAGAAACTGATATGACGGATCGAATTATCATTCTTCAAATTTTCGAACGTGTGTAAAAGCACAGACGAAGAGAACAGAAAATCATTTGTATGCTATAGTGCAGCGACATTCCATACTAACTACTGCCATGACGGTAAAAGTAATCCACCCATGAGAAGAGTTATTTTTCTCCACGTTGTTTCTACTTCATGGGAAAAGCTAGGCGAAATGGATCTCCCGTAAAGTTGAAAAAAGTTGTGAAAATGTATAAAAATTTCACTTTCTAAAATTTTAAGTTTTTTTGTCCTAGGTTTCCACGTATAAAGAAAGATGGCCTGTGAAAATAGTAAAACAAATAATGACTTTTCCCTTCGGTAAGAAACGTTTTTGAAGAAGAATTTTCGAACTGGCATCCGGCACCCATGTAAAAAAAGATCTTTTCATTCGTTCAAACATTAACCAAGTCTGATGTCTCTGCATGTGAAGTTGTTTCCATCCATTTTTGGAAGTCAACATTATCTTCGAGATATTCGCATTCCTTTGCGTTATCTGCTGGAAAATTCTTGCTATGCTCTTTCTTCATCAAGCTACCAGCATTTGATTGCTCATCGAAATTCTCTCCGGAACCTTCGCCGTAACCACAAAAAGAATACACGCATGGAAGAGCATTAGGTAGTAGCCAATAAACTATATGAAAGCATTATTGTGACTTATTTTTTCCGGACCCGAGTTCTTTCCTATGCATATCCCGGTAACTCTCTGGCAGGAAGTGGTCGGAACATAGTTTTTTTTTGTTCGAAGGCTTTCGCACCATAACTTTCGAATATTTTGCTGCCTCTGTTGACCAGCAAAATGCCACCCACCTACTGCATCTAAATTATACAAAGAGGGTTAATCACTTTTTTTTTCAAATATTTGCGTAATTAACTTACACATCATTGTATTTGAGAAACCTATGGGATTTTTTTCCCAAAGTATTACCTTACTGATTTGTGCTTCACAAGTATTTACATTTTCGTTTTTCAGCCTTTCATCATCAATTTGTGTACCAACATTGATGACGAACAACTCTGTTAACTCTGTCCCTAAGTCAAAATTGAAACACTAGCGCCACCCCATTAGACATTCAATAATAATTTGAATCGCCAGTTCCGTTTAGCGTTCGTTTGGGCCAGGATTTCTGTTCGCTTTGATAAAATGTAGGATTTTTAAAATTGCAATAATACCACTGCAATTACTCCTGCTGACATGTATGGATATATTTTTAAATTGTATTAGCAAAAAATAATATCATTTTGGTTAAACATGAACTAGAGTTACAAAAAAAATAATGAGAATAAAAATTTTAGGGTCTATAAATTAATTGTTTTATTAATAACTTTCCAATAAATCCAATTTAAATTCATACAAAAAAAATACAAATCCTAAATACAATATCGTTATAAATGAAATAATTTTGATATATAATTTTATCACAAGGCCTAAGCCTTAAGGATAATTTGATCCGGTTTGACTTAAGAATAATAAGTGAATTATTGTTTAAGCTAATATAATGCAAGGTAGAATAGAATGATATGCAAAAAAAACGTGTTAACAGCGAATCATCCTCAAATTCATTGAACTAGGTCAATTTTGAAATAAAAAACAACTTTTAATATATTAGTAATGACCAGTGTGTCAAAAATGCACTTGTTGTACCTTAAAACATACGAAAATTATGATGAATGATACACCCGCTATTCATTCACTCTGCAACAATGAAAAGTTGTTACTTGAATGTGTTACAACAAAACACGAAGGAAAACAACAAAATGTTGTTTCTATGATGGGAAAGAGACAAGTTGCTTTGAGAAAATGTTGCGACTCGCACACAGGTTGCAATGTCCTTGTTTTCATGTAACAGCGATAAAAAAAACGTTTTGTCATTATTGCAACACACTACCAAACAACACTGCCTCAGCAGCAACATGGATATAATGGACAATCAGTTGTTACTGTCAAACAAATTACTGATCTGAGCAATTATAAAATTTGTTGTGAAAAATGCCTGTATAAAATCACACACTTAACAAAAACGAACACTATCTTCGGCAAACTTGTTGAAAATTGACTACTCAAACAGGGAAAAATAAAAAATATATGCGTTACGCCTGATTTTGAACTTAGACCATCCTTAACATGAAGAAGTTCGCAACTAAAGTTGTAACTGTAGCTTTTTTGATTATGTATGGTTCTTTTTCTTAGCGTTTCAAGCTATTGCTTAGTATGATTGTGTGGCAAGTACAACCATACCATATGTCCAGGGAGTCGAGAAAATTTACTTAACGAAAAATTCATGGACCAGACCCGGAACCGAACCCAGCTGCCTTCAGGATGATGTTGCTTTGTAGCTGCGCATTTACCAACTGAGCTAGGGGAGGATATCAATTTCAGAAGTTATAATCTATAGTTGAAACTGTAGCTTTTTCGGCAATACAAAGTAATGACATCTGTTCAATTATGTCAGTGAACATGGAAGGTCAACAAACATTTTGAGAAAATCTGCGATATTCTAGGTCATCCAAACTGTTTTTGAGTTCATAACTTATGATCTGTAGTTGTTGTTGTAAATTGTTTAGCTATACAAGTTAGCGATATATAATCAATAAAGTAATTTGAATCTTTTGAAAGGTCATCCGGCAGTATGAGATAATCAGGGATGATCGAGATGATTTAAACTTAGCATCTACAATTGTAACGGTAGCTTTTTCAGCTATATTTTTTTTATAATTTATGATATGTATCCAAACATGTTCATTGAGTCCTCTGAAGAAAAAAACAACAGACATTATGAGATAATCTGGAATGTTCTAGGTCATCCAAAGCGTCCTGGAGCTCAAAACTTGGGATGTACGGTTGTAACTATAGTTTTTAGCCAAGACAAGTTCACGATATGCATTGAACCATGTTCAATGGACCTTCTGAAAGGTTAACCGACATAATGATCAAATCTGGGATGTTCTGGATCATAGCAGGCTGTTCATTAGTTCATAACTTAGGATCTACAATTGAAACTGTAGCTTTTTCTGATGTCCAAGGTGTTCTGATGTATGATATGTATTCTATTATGTTAATTGAATCTTATGGAAGAGCAACATACTTTATGAGATAATCTGGGATGTTATAAGTCATTCAACCTGTCCTGAACAACTGAACTTAGGATCTATAATTGTACCTGTAGCTTTTTCGACTATATGATTTTATGAAACATTTTAATCTTGATTCTTCTGCCCTGAAATTTATCATTATTGTGTTGGGTATGCAACAATGATAGAGATACATTATTTTTTGTCCCAATATTGAAAAGTAAGGACAATGTCTTTATCATGCATACATTCGCGAGTTTGGATTCACTGGTAATGATTATAGATTTGTCATCATGGAAAAACATTTCCTAACAATGCAGTAACCATAACTAAAAATAGATCAGTTCAAATTATTGACGTATTTACAAATAAATAAGAGTTATGGGTAAATGAACAAGCAAAATTAAGAGGCCCCTTTAGCGTGGGATAATCGAAGATATCAATTATTATTGACATCGATTAATATAGTTTATACTGTGAAAAGAAGATTAGATATCTGCCGGGCAATGTATAATAAAAATAAAACAGTTAAAATATAAATAATTAGACGTAACGCTAAAAGTGATCCGAAATTTTTCATCAGGCAGAAACCTTTAGAAGGAGTAAGTAAACTAAAGCATTATAAGAAATTTTTAGTTAAGGAAGGGTTTATCAAAAGGATAAGAACATATCAGTTAAGTCAAAAAAATTTGAAAGTAGAAATGAAAACACATATATTTTTTCGAGGAAATCACTTTTATTGCTCAGTATAGTCTCCCGTAAGATCGGACTGTTCGGACGGAAGTGACTTTTTGGAAAGCCTGCAAATAAACCTCTGCGACGGCTATAACCTCTTCGTTTGCTGAAAAATGCTTTCCGCGAAGACATTTTTTGAGGTGTAAGAACAGACAGAAGTCAGAGGGACTTAAATCTGGCAAATTGGGTGGATGTTGCAACAATTTGTACCCCAATACACCGATTTTGGCTATGGTTTTTTGAGTTGTGTGAGCAGGTACATTGTCTTGGTGAAAAATGTTTTATTTCTCCTGCAAACTGCGTAATTTTTCACATTTTTTTTATGCAACTGGTCCAAAAGGTCACAGTTTGGAGTTAATCTATCAATAAAATTTATTTTGCATCTAAAAAAAGCAGACGCTAAAGCCTTCATTGCCAATAACTGGACACGAACTTGCTTCATGGTGGATCATGGTGGTAGACCCAAGTCTAATCCATAGTGATGAATCGACGCAGAAAATCCTTTCTATCCTTTTGAAATTGCTCCAAATGTTGCTCAGAAAGTTGCATTCGAACGTGTTTTTGTTGCACCGTTCAGCAAATGTGGCACCCATTGTGCGCCCTGTTTTATAAATCAAAAACTCAGCCAAAATATGTAATGTTGATCCATGTGAGATGTCTCCGCTGTCAGCTATCACATCCACAGTCGATCGATGATCTTGCAAAACCATATTCTGTATTTGCGCTATGATTTCTGGTGATGATGCACTTTTAGCATGTTCTGAGGGTGGATTGTCTTCAACGCTTGTACGGCCACGCTTAAACTCAAAAACTCATCGGTGATCGGTAATAAATAAGAAAAAGACTCCTTCAATACTTTCGCCATTTTTGCATGGATCTCAGTAGCAGCTAAATCTTCCAAAACAAAGAATTTAATCAATGCGCGATATTAGGATTCATCCACTGTTAAAAAATACATTGACACGTCAACTTCAAATGGCTTGTAAACAAAAAATAAATTTACAGATCGAATTAAAATTATGTGTATGTTCATATTAAACATGAAATTTTAAAAATGCCGTAGAAATTTTGTTTTTTTCTGCAGCTTTCAAAACTTTTTGACTAACCTAGTATATTAATAGAGAAGGAGGTACCTCATCAAATCTTACTGTCTTTGATAAAAATGGATCAAAATTTCCTTTCAAGGATTATTAAAAAATCAACTTGTTTGCCTAATGAAAAGCCACCGTAAAAATTTGTGAATAACCGAAATAGCATCCTTACTGTTGTTTTAAATCAGTACTCATATTTAACGATTTTACTAGATGCCACGTGATTTCAGCTTATTGTTTACTAAAATGAACCCTGCTATCATCTAATCCTGTTATCCCAATGATTTTTCGAACAGGTTAAAAGGATTCTTTGGCTTTGAACAAGCATCATCTATTGATCCTCTGCGTAATAACAGCTGGTCTGGCATTAACGGAGTAGCAACCTCGGGCGGTCAATTATGCTCATCATTTACTGCTCAAGATTTAGACTTAAAATTATACATATTTTTGTATGGAATTTTCAGATGATAAAGAATTTCTGAGAAAAGAATTTTATTCACTTTTATTTAGAAAAATATCGATAAAAGATTAATCTATTGGAAAAGACAATACATATATAAACAACAACTGTAAATGGTATAGGCCAAGAAACGTGGTAACTGGCTACAATTTGTGGACGGATCATCGCGTGAAACAGTTTTATCGATAATTTTGCATGTTTTTCGGTTTTGGCAGCAAATATAGTGTTGTTACGACCGCAGAACCAGCAACCCGGCTCGAGGCGCCTCTACCATAAACGCTTGAGCGAATAAAAGGTTCACTCAAACAACACTAGGTGCGTGTCGAGTTGACAGATGAGAACAATACGGGTTCTAATGAATAGAGCAGCCAAATGATAGACTACAAAGGACTGAAATAAAAAAAATTACAGTTGCTGGTCTGTGTAACCTTTTAAATCTTAATTTTCCCAAATTCATCATTTATTCGTAAGTTATGATTATGTAATATATCATTATTAATACTAAATATCCTACTCTACTACTACAGTGTAAAATATTCTTGAGTTCAATCTTAAGTTTATGAATATTAGTGTTTTGAAGATTGTGAATGACTTCGGGTGGGTTAGAAACATCTAAATTTTGAATACTAGAAGATAATTATATTCCTATACTATCGTAACACACTCATAGATACTTACAGAACAGAAGTTAGAAGTTTGGTGGATTAGAGAGGGCTTACTGTCGATGTTATAGTGCACTGTATAATGTAGGTAAGAATTTGCCCTGAATTAATACACAAATTTAACGAGTTTATCTGTTAGTTTGAAGCATACAATAAACCTGCTGTCACGAACAGTGCGAGTTTTGTTCACTATTAACGTATAGAAAATATGTTTTGCTAGACACCTGCTTAAAGATTTGACGTGGCACCTGAATCAGTTTTTTTTTAATGAATTTTTGGAAGCTTTCAAGGTTTATATTTAACTCAAAGCAACATTTACCGGCTTTTCTTCCCACGTGATTGGCGACAGTGCCTATTTTTCACCACTCAAGTGATCCTTTGATCCAAGTTTTTGATTCATTTAGAAAATCTTTCTTTATCTTTCTCAATGCCCAACTG
>JASCZW010001878.1:0-93697 GCA_034211315.2 Aedes japonicus | reverse complement strand
TCTCGATGTGGACAATGGTGTGGGAAAATCAGAATTTGGCCAAAATAATTTGTCCAGTAAAAGTTACAACCACTGTAATATCAGCTGTTATGTTTATGAAAAAGTGATTATGAACAAGATGAATAATAGCCCTTTGCTGAATAGGCAGTTGAGTTGCTCTCTACTCCTAGAGCATCATGGTGATTACAAAATATTACCTTCTAAACATCTATTTAATTCGTTAGTCCGTTCCATTTACTCACATCGATATGACAAAAGCAAGAATTTGAGTATTTACTTTTCGAACATCCAAATCCATATGAATAAAAAGTATAATCTGAGTAAATGCTCACAATATCTTGAGTCACCTGCACAGCATACTCAGTTGAAATCGAACTAACAGGACCGTGTGTTGCGTGGAAGGAACAACATAAAATGTACGTGAAAGATTTTTCAAATGTATCCTTTCCAATGGTAATTGACGTAAAAGTATTTATCAAAGTTTTGATTGAACAGTGAAAGAAGAGAGATAAGGACAATGAGAACTTCAAGCACTCTACCGTTTTTTTTTTCATGAAAATGTGAACAATGTAGCATAAACCTTTTTTACAAGATGATTATGAAACTCGAGGAGTATTGTCAAATATACAAAGGATGAAGTGTTTTTGGTAATCCCGGATTCCAAGTAACAAATAAATATTTTTGTGGAAACGATTTATTTGCATGGTTTGATTTACACCCAGCAATCACAACATTGTTTAAATTAACATCACAACAGAAAAGCCAATTTAAAAAAATGATCCTGGAGCTAACTAGGGTCATAGCAATTGTACTAACACAACGCCTTTCATCAACTGGAAAAACTTTCTTTGCAATTTGTTCAGAATAATTTTTCGGTTTGCAGTCTGACTTTACTGCCTCATGTTGTTAATTTTTTCGTAACTTGCTGAACAGAGATGTCCTTTTCTGCTTCGCTGACGGCGTTTGAGATTTTTCCAGCAGATTTTTTCAAAAGATGCCAGAATATTCATAAACGTCGCATCATCTGCAGTTTTTTTGCCGATAGTTTCACTGCCAATTGGAATCTGTTTTCCATTTTCACTATCCTCCCCTGAAAAGAAAGAAAATATCAAATGGAATAGACTTACTGTGATTATGTTCATCCTCCAGAAACTGATCGTTGAAGAAATCGTCAAACATCTTCCCGTATTGATATTTCAGACGATTTTTTGGGTTGCCAACAATTCTTTTCTCTACCAATACAAAATAAGAATCAATTCAACTAAAATTTTGGTTTGAGTATGAACCAATAAAATTGTTGAACTAATTTAACAAAACCTTTGAGTTGCAATAAAACTTCATGCGTAATAGAATTGAACATCGTGTTTTATTGCTCAATACCAAATGTTTTCATTAACCAACTAATCGCATTTGTTGAAATAATAATCAATGATGAACTAATTCGACAAAACCATTTAATTGAAACAAAACTTCCTGCTTCATAGAACTAAATGTCAAGTTTTATTGCTCAAAACATGTTTGGTACCAGTCAACTGGTTTGTCAGTTTGTTTTGAAAATAATAATTGATTATGTTTAAACTTACATTAGAAAGGCAGAAGCAGACACAACAAATTGCTTTAATGAAAAAGAACTCGCCTCCGTTATGCCTATGGCACTTGAGCTTAAAAAAAAAACAATTTATTTAAAAAAAAGAAGCAACTTGCAATATCGCCAGCACTAAGACACTTTTGAACAATCGGTAGGCTGATAGTATGAAATATGTGCTCATAAAAATATTTTGTTCAAGCAATAAATCAATCATTTGAGTTTAAAAATAAATGTGATTGTTATGAATCAAATATTATTAAAATAAAAATCACACAGCGGTGATTACTTTAAATAGTTTTATTGGTTGATTTGAATGAAAGTTTGAATTGATTTGGAACTTTTTAATGAAATGAAACAAATAGAAAGTTTGCATTGAATACTAACAAAATATTTTGTTAAAAGCAGGCTGATTAATTTGTGTGTACCTAAGAAAACCCAGAGTTTTTTTTTTGACGGAGCAAATGCTATATTCGAAATTCGAATTTACTGCGAGTAAAGTACAACTTTATTCATACAAATTTGATCAAATGCTCAGACAGTTTACTTTAATCAAACTGGTTTGCTTGAGAGTAATTACTCGTTTTTATTCAAATGGCCTAATAACAGCTATAGGTCAGTTAGGGTACATGTCCCTTGAACGATCGATTACATTTTGTATTATAATTCTTAAAGTATTTGAGCTATAAGTGAAATTTCACTAGTTATACACTTGCTTAGGCATTTTTAATAAGACGCTCGAAAGCGTGTATCACAATAAGTTATTTTATAAAACCAGACACTTTAGAGGGATATGAATGTTACATCAGCCCATAAACTGCAAGTTCGTCTTATTTGATAGATTTATTAATTATTAAATACAGTTTTTTTTACGGAAAGGGAAACGGTTGTGTTGTTGTGATGATTGTGTTCATGTAATCGATTGTAGATGATTGATGGTTTGGGCCTTCAAGTCAATTTTTATCGATATATTTCAAAATTGATCTGACAGTCGGGAACCCAACTGATTTGAAAAAAAAAACTATCAAGAAATGATAAAATTATTACTGTTCAAAGTTTGTCAATTCTTCGTGACGGCCGCTATTCTTCAAGTTTTCATTTAACCCCTATCCTTAACGATAAATCTTATTTAGGCTTAAATAGCGCGAATGTGGTTCTAATGGACCTATAGGAAGCAATTAAGTGAGACAATTATTTTGTTCACGCTTTAGAAATAAAAATGGTGGCCCTGAAAAAGGTTGCATGGTTCAAATGACGATATGGTTGCATTGGCTACAATTGTTGAGAGGGTCGCTATCATTATGGCATGGAAGATAATTAAGGATCTGTTGAGAAATACAATTTCAATAATTAATTTTAGTTTTGAACATTAACTCTCAACGTTGCATCATATATATACCATCTTTATCATATTATACATATATCGTCATATACCTACCAACTGAATCAAACATGCTTCGTACTTTTTAGTTGCGCCCACCGGCTGACTATGTATTTTTCATGAGCTTAGCTTATCACACGACTGCACCTTTTACCCTCATGGAGGGTATTTGCAACCGCAAGCTATCAATGCAATACTGGCCCATCATTGCTCTGAACAGCTTTGAGGCTGCTGAACGAATGAAGAATATTGTGAAGTTATAACCCTTATATATCGTTTACTAGTGCATATGAGATCTCCCTTACTTAGATTTGAAATCTGTGATAGAAAAATGCTGTGCATTCAGTTAATTTACTCTGCAAAGCGCAATTATACAACATCAGTTTATTTTTGCGTTATTTTAATTTATAAGTTAAATAGTTGAATGTCAAAAATCAATGGTTTTAAATATAAGCAGCATGGAAAACACTCCGATGGATTGGCGCAAAAGTGTTGCAAATTGATCATGAAATGACTTAGTTATAAACGTTCAAAACCAAAACACTTTTTGTGACGCTCCAACTTTTCGCAATTCGAACGTGTTCCCCAGTATTCAAACATAAACGTAGTCCTACGTCAAAAACCCGAATTGATCCACCGATGGTTAGACTGGACCCTTCTTACACTCCATCAGAATTACGTTCAAATGAGGCCAATATGGTACTGGATACACATTTTCATCAGAAATTACAGATAGTTCCAGGACGCAGAATGCATTGTTCATTGCTGTGGTTAAAATATTAGAATTAAAAGTGATTGAGGACCTGTTTATGTTAGTAATATAACAAGGGGACATTACATAAATACTAGACATTTTCATATATTCAGTCCATAGAATGAACTATAAATTCAATCCTAACCGTCAATTTAGATTACCAATATGGATTCAAGATGCTAAAAAAGTACATCTTCGTTGAAAATGGTGTAGTAATAGTAAATGGATACTCTGTGTAATTTTTTAATGTACTCGTTGCAGTTCAAAACCAGACAAAACCACTCGTGCCAATCGATCCTTCTCTAATTCTGTAGCTTCGCATAGGGTTGCATCTAGTGCGCTGGATGACAACGGACCAGATGCGACACCCAGGGCTGTCAGATTATTAAATCGGTAAAAATGCAATGACTGCCAAAGCATCATTAGAAGGATTCGTTTGCGAGAAGAATTTCGATCCAAACAGGACACTGCAGCAGAATCTAATGGCCAAAAGACGGGTCCAGATATAGTACAATACGGTTCTTACGAAGTACGAAGGTTCATTCTCATGGGCAACGGAACGTACGTAAACATGGATTAAAGGCAGCTTCGCGGACAAAAGTTCTATAAAGGTACTTGCTGAGATGATGCCCTTAGCAAGTTTAAATTCATTTTTGTCGATACATTTGCAAAAAAAACTTATGATCTGGTAAGGCATTTGCATTAGCAGACAAAAAATCCAAGTTAAACATTATTAAGGTGCTAAAAATCGTTTTTTAATAATCTCTGCAATTTTTTGTGATGAGTTAAGTAAATAAAGTATGTATGAAATTCCCAAAGATATAATAAAAGTAAACTCTACGAAGATTGTTATATCACAAACCGAAATAATGCTAGTTTTACCCCCAAATGGACCCAGCAAAGTCATGGCGTCTAAGAAGTTAAGGAAATTGAAATTACGCGGAAATGAACAATTATAAATTGATTAATAATGTCTCAAGTGCTTCTAAATTAGTCGGTTATCCTGATAGCAATATTATTTTGTTGATTATTGCCGAAATAATGATATAGGGTAAGGGGGTGTAATGTTAGCCTAGCTCCTTCATTCGGCCTATGTACCAAAGGTGTCATTAATTTGGCGATAATCAACAAAACCAGGTTGCTATTAGGATGACCAATGTAATCCGAAGCAATTGAGACAATATTAATCAACTTATAGTTGCTCACTTCCGCGTAATTTTCGATTTCTTGAACTTTTGGGGCATCATGATTTCTCTGGTTAAGCTGAACAGATGATCTAAATGACCTTCAAGTGATCTAAATTTGGTTTAATTGAATCGATTAAGGGCCGATTTCACGTGCGCTTAAATCTTAAACTAGGTTTTGTTAAATTTTAAGCCTAGTCTAAATTTTTTTCGTTTTCTTCAGCATCGCTTAGCTGCTTAAACTTAGTTTAAAATAATCCGTGTTTAGGATAAGCGGTGCTCTGAGGTGGTTTAGGAGCGCTAAGCATGGAATAAGCGGAAATTTGCTTCTGTGCTTGTGTTTTCTTCACTGCATCCCGTTGCGACTCCATTTTTGTAGAGATTCAGCAATTAAAAAATAGATTCAAATACAGAATAATTATTCTGCTGTTGTAATGTGTGCACCACGCAAACACGTTTGGGAACAATTTTACTGGCGATTCTTGGAGAATGATGATAAAGAAGATGATGAAATTTATGGCTTACAATAAGCGCGTCGTCAGTATAAAATGCGTACACGCATTAGCATTGACACCTGGGACGATGTGGACTTCTTCATGTGGTTTCGTCTTCACAAAAGTACTGTGTTACAGGTCTTAGAAATTATTCGCTCTGATATAGATGTTGATGAAACAAGGTTTGTAAATATGAATGTTTAGAGAAATTTGTAATAAATACGCCAATTCTTTACTGTGAGACTTAAACATAATTTATTATTAAAGATCACGACACATTCGTCCTCTAGAACAGTTATTGGTAATCCTTAGATTCTATACCTTGGGATCCATGCAAATTGCTTTCGCTGATTTTGCTGGAGTTTGTGTTTCATCTGTGTGCCGCATTATCCGACTTGTTTCACTTGCATTAGCAAATAAACGCCAACTTTTTATAAGAATGCCTAAATCACAAAGTGAGCTACATGCGGCAAGTTGTGATTATTTTGCTATTGCTAAGTTTCCACGAACTATCGTTGCGATCGATTGTACCCACATCAAGATACAATCACCAGGTGGTAATCATGCTGAGAATTATCGGAATCGTAAATCGTGGTCTCATTGAATGTTAAAACAGTAAGTTTAGTAGACTTGAAAGTATTAAACATAGTCGCAAGATGGCCAGGAGCATCACACGACCAACATATTTTCAATAATTCAACATTGAAGATGCAGCTTGAACGTGGAGATTTCGGAAATTTCATAATCGTGGCCGATATCACAATACTAAATATTTGGCTACACCTTTTCTCCGATGTGAAACGTCAGCTCAAACGTTGTATAACGAGAGCCAAATACGTACCCGAAACGTTGTAGAACGTTCTTATGGTGTATTGAAGTGACGATTTCCTGTATTAGTGTTGGGAATGCGAGTAAAAATATCAACAGTTCAACTCATTATTGTGGCTTGTACATAATATTGCCTTTGATGCCAAGGAAGGCCAACCGCCGGAAGAAAACGAGGGATTTGAAGAAATGTTAGCTGGAACTGTTGTTCCAAATTACCCAAATATGGAAAGGACCGCATCAGGTTCTGTTCGCGACCACTTTGTTAATATTTTTTTCTCGCAGTTATAAACACTCATGTTTGATATTCAACCTTCTTAGAGCATTGAGATCACTTTAGAACTTTATATATTTTTATCCAGTTGAAGCTGTGTATCGAATCAATATTTAACTGCCTTAATTCACTAGCGCAATCACGTTTCTTTTTGTGTTTCATAAAACGACTAAATTGAACTGTTATTATTCATGTATTATTGTAGCAATTTAGAGAACATAAAAATTATAACAACTTAATCACTTTCAGACTCCGAATTACTGATCGGCTTTTCTTTCTCTCGCTCGCACTTGCAGCTTAAGGTCTTCAATCACATTGCATGCTCTTTTCGCATGTGTTGATAACGAAGTTGCTGTGATTGCATCTTTATTTTATTACTTTGAAGAGTGATATGTGCCGATTCGAAATCAATTTTTCGCTTATGGACTTGAATTCGGTGAAGCTCTTCCTTCATCTCATGATCTCGTTTTAGTAGCTTCTTCTTGAGATCCATTTCGATGCCAGATTTTTGGCCCTTCGTACGGGTTTTCAGGATGCTGCTGATGAAACGCTTCAGCATTGCAGGGCTGTACTTTTCCCACTTATCACTTTGTTTTAGAGGAGGATTATTAATCCGACTTGGACCGGCAATTGCTATTAAGTCGCTCTCAAGCGAAGGAGATTTGTAGAAGGGATCACCAGTAAGATCGTAGCTGAACGCTTCACCCTGTTTTTGAGCAACACTAATGATCCGATTCGGATCAACAATTGCAGTTGGATTATCCTCTATAGCGGAGATTTGCTGGAGGAATCTCTAACGAGATCGTTATCGAGCACTTCCAGTTCAGTTGAAGCATTCATTGCGTTTCTTGTCCCGTACAAATATTCTACTTCGTACGCATCGTCACTCATCGCAAGATCCACATCCGGCATTGTACACTGTTCCTTGACAGCTACGGGCGAATTATCATCGTCATCGTCGCCCATCGACGGAGAGTGCATTTATATCTCGTAGCTCAGCCGATACTTCAGTTTTTGGCCGCCATTCGTCAGGACCATGACCTCCACTCGTAGGCTTACGCAGCAACTTCTCCTTAGAAGCAGCGTGCAGTTTGCATTGAATTTTCTCACAAGCGAAAGCCTTGTCCTGATTCATCTGACTGTCGGTGATCTTGCACTCGATTATATTTTTCCGGTGTAACACTAATATAACAAGCAGTTCCTCTTATGCTTCTGAGATATTTGTTGACCGTACTTGCGTTTTCTGCTCTGATTTTGGTGGCATTTTTTATTTTGTCTGCTGAGCCAAGCCGTAACAGTTATTTATCGCTCGCATAAACTAACGTTAACATTGAAAAATACTAGAACGATATGGGATATAGCTAAACCAAGTTTACGGTAAGCGACTGCCTTAAAAAGCTAAGCAGACGTCAAGAAATGCATTTTTTAGCCACACTTAAGATGTGTCGTATAAATTTAAGTGAAGCTTACGGTAAACCTGGTTTAGATTGTTAAGCCGGGCAGGTGAAGAAATTTGCCCTACACTTTCGCTTCACTTTACTCAATTTTTGAGTATAATTGTATGCTATCTCTTTTTCTCTCACGGAAATGTTACTTAATTTTCGTAAAATGTGGATCTACGCAAAAATTTAGTTGATCCACTTTTTACTGAAAATTGAGTAACATTTCCGTGAGAGAAAAAGAGATAGCATACAATTGTACTCATAAATTGAGTAATGTGAAGCGGGAGTGTAAAGGCCGATTTTTTCACCTCAACTTAAATTATAAACCAGGTTTACCCATATAGCTAAACCTGGTTTAACGCCAAATTTGAGGTGAAAAAATCAGCCCTAAGCAAGTAAAGCAGCCTGGATGTGCAGAAAATAGTTACACGTTACAAACTAACTGTTCCCATAGCTAAAATAACAATGTTTTACAAGAAAATCCTAGACCCAATGTTGGGGACATATTTGTTTGTGTTCCAAACTATGGTCTGTTGTATCAATAGCGTAGTGAAAAGGTTGTTATTGGCAAAATTTCAAGTGGAAATGCATGAATTTGGGGCTGTTTATATTCAAGTGGCTCGTCTATTGTCAATCATTGTATAGTAAATTAAAATGTTTTCATTATTGAATGGCTGATAAATCATACATTTCTTAAGTGTTTAATCGCTTAAGTGTTTCGAAGCAGTTTTAGTTTAGTTTGCTTGGTGAAATGTTGTATTATGTAAATCGAATAGCAATGCCTTAATTCATAAAATTAGAAAGAAAATAAACAGTCCAAGGATTGCATTTAGCAATAAATTCATCGAATGCGACGAAGTTGCAAAATAGACCCAATTTGGTGCTTATAGACCGACATTAAATCCATATCCCTCGAATGTTCGTGATACATACTACCAAATATCTTATCAAACTTTTCTTAGCAAGTGCCTAACCAGGTGAATATCGCTTACAGCTTAAAAAAATTATGAGTTACAATAAAAAATGTAATAAAGTTACAATAAAAAATGTAATGTAATGAGTTAAGGGACACATACCCTATTTGGTACATAGGCCGAATCAAGGAGCTAGCCCAACATTACATCCCGTTACCCTATCAGTTCTAAACTTTGAGGTAACGGAAGCTGTCCAGAATGCTTCAACGTAAGCCCTTAAAAATAATTCCCATACCTTTTATTTTGGCCAATCTGGTCACCTCTTATTATGTGAGACGACCAGACCAGTTTGTTGACATTCAAATTCGAGGTACGAATAACGTTGGATTGCGTATTGAGCAAAATCGGGAGAGTGAGTTCCAGCTTCTCTCTGCCTCTCTGGCCGATCGCTGCAGCTGGAGCGAACCGTAACGCCTCCGTCCGACCTTCACCCACCACCTTCCAGATCGAACAGCATAATGAATCGACAGCGAACGAATGGCTGCTGCTGCTAGTAGAGGTAGGTGTGTTCCCATTCCCGCTGGTGTGTGTCTCTCCAGTTTCGATCGGGGCGTCGAGTGTGTCGGACTCGGCAGTGCATCGCTATCGCGTCGCGTGTGACATCATTGCGTCTTCTCGTACGGATTGGGCCATAAGGCGAGGTTGGCGTCTATTGTGCGTTCTGAATAAGTCATAAACAATAGTCGTCGGATAGGATATTGAAAGGGCTCGGTTTTGATTTCAAAGGAATACGGCTTATTTCGACGTCTTGCCGCGGCTTGAGCCTAAAAATACGCGTGGAAGTGAATACGAGAAAGAAGAACAACCCGAGGTTTTATGGTGGCGCTGCCCATGGCCAGCCAGTAGTGTATTGGTGTAAAGGTAGGCCCGAAGGTGGTGGAAGAAAACAGGGCAAAGCGAAGAATGTGCAATTTTTGTGCGGAGCAAAAAATTCGGTAATCATACGGTCCTATGGTGGTGAATGGGAGAGTTTGTTGTCGGGCAGAAAAGTACGACCCGGAACGAAGAAGAGTGACTCCCAGTTAGTTTTGTTCGTTAAACTCACGTTCAAGCTTCGTGTCGATTTATCTGAAAGTAAAGATCCAGCTGTGGGATCGATTTATGGCCGTGGTAGTCAACTACACCTAACACGGGCCGAACTAGGTCTGGAACCCATACACCAGAGACCATCGAATCCAGGGCCTGGAGAGTCGTTCGTTGGGACCGGTTCTACGAGGAATATGTTTTAAAAGTGCTCCGCATGCTACAACAACCGAGAACGTGAAGAAACGGTAAACAAAAACACGTCGAAAGCATAAAAAACGACATAAAAGCCGATAACCATTGACGCGTGTGAGGGTGTGTTTGTGTGCTCATGGATGTGTACGGTGCTCGTACTATACACATGTGTCAATAAGCCTCCAGGGCCTAAAAGGTTGACCTGAAAGGTTGATGCTGTCGCCGTGTGTCGGCGGAAGACTGCGCTAAAAAAAGCGCATTACGTAAAAAAAATATACGCTTGGCTAAGTCCCGATCCTGGCCCAGAGTTCACGAGTAGGTTGGGGCTTGTACGTGAGGCGGTAATCAAAGGTATTCTTGGCCGGGCGCGCGGTGAAGAGTTGAGTCATTCAGCAGCAACCACAACAACAACAACAACAACAACGACATCGAAGCAAGCCGTCACAGTGAAATATTATTATACGAAATTTGCGAGGCAGGCCACGCACCGTTTGTCGTTGCTTGAATTCTAGAGCAGAAGCCGGGGGCGCCTCCAAAGTCCATCACAAAGTGAACGAGTGTGCGGAAATTGTGCATTCAAGTGAAAATATTGTTCGATTCGATTCAAGTGCGAATAAGAGGTGAGCAAGAGAGAAGAAAAAGAGCGGCAATAAAGTATAATCGAATAATAGCCATTCGACGAAGAGTGTTTGTGTGCAGCAACATAAACACGGTTTTAGTTAATATTTTAATTTCGAAATAAAAAAAAAAGGAGCCAAGTGAGCCGGTTTTGTGTTCTTGGAGGTGAGCTGGAAAGAGCGCGTGGGATGCGAGTGTGTTTGTTTTAATAAAGAAGTCAAGAAAAGAAGGTGAGAATCCGGAGAAGAAAGCAAATTGAGTGTTAATTAAAAGTGTTTGGCAAGCAAAGCAAACGAAAAGGCTGATGTTATACATGGGCGCATACCAACACCTCTAAAATACTGGGCCGCCGTTTCGAGTTGGAGTGTGTTTTGAATAAACAGCATTTTCAGCATCGCACGAAGTCCGGTTCGAACTAGAGTGCACTGCACGACTGACGACGCGACTGGAGCACCGGGGGAGATCATTGACTGCACGGCGAAGTGTTTGCTGCTGCTGAGGCTGATGCAGATGCCGAGCGCGTGAAGATCAACAAAGTTCAATAGGTCGGTAACCTTCGATTGTAATAAAAATAAATGACGAGACCACAAGTTTCAGCCTGCCTCCGAGGCGGGAGAGAAGATGCTTTCAATTAAAATGTCGCTTTCTTCAATCTAGTTCCTTGGAATACGGTGGAGGGCAATCGGAGATTGAAAACACTGTCAAGTTGTTTAGGAGAAAATTTCAAGAGTATAAACGGTTTATGCCCACTTAAACTTATTCGTGGATCAAGGCTTTCGAAATAACAAAAATTAAGAACCTCGAAATTGTATGGAGTTGTCGATAAGTAGCTTGTGAAATCTCAAATAATTTGTTGAATTCTTTTAGAAAAAAAAACTCTTACAGCATGTTCTTTAAAAAGCGCTCCACAAGTTTGATAGAGCTCAATGATTTCGCATTTATACAGTTTTGACACCAGAAACGTGGAAATCGTTCCAGCGTGTTGTCAAAAACTTTTTGGGAATTTTCAGAAATCCATATTATGAGGAAACCGTCGATGAATGGCACCTAAATTATGAGAAAATAGGTATAAATTAAAAATAATGAGTTTGTAATAACTAATTTCATATTCGTTTATTTCACTGAAAAGGGGTGTGAATATGTCTTTGAAGATACATTTCCTCCATTCTTATTTGCAGTTTTTCCCGGATAATCTTGGTGATGAAAGTGATGAGCACGGCGAACGTTTTCACCAACAAATGCAAATGATGGAACGTCGCACAGTGGAACGAACCTATTGAATTCACGCGTTTTTTAATAGCGTAAAATTGTGCAATTTTACAAGGGTAGTTGCGAACTTGTTCCGTTGCTACACCTACCCCGCAGTGCACTATGGGACGAATGGACAAATTTCGCGTCAAAAATCGATAACTCGGAAACCATTAACCATAGACACACGATGTCTTCGGAAGGTTTGATCTAAAAAATGATATCTATCTTTTGGTTTGGATGGTGACTAGGGTGGTCCGTTTTTGCTCATAATAAAAATTCTAACTTTTTATTGTTATGGTTTAGCGGAGAATAATCTCTTACAAAATTCAAGATTATTTAATTTGAAGAAACTTTGCTGAAGAAATTTACCTTTTACCTCATCTACGTATCGTTTTATAACAGTTTTACTAACTTTCCTTAGGGTGGGTCTTGAAAAAACTGTTTTTTTGCTCTAACTTTTCTATTTGAATTTATATTTGAAATCTTTGTTCTAATGAATTTTAGAACATACGCATATTTGAGTGGTACAAAATCATTGCTAGCTATTGCCTAAGACAAGTTATAGAGGTTAAAGTGTTAAAAAAATACATTTTTTCATGACATCTCACTCCCTTATTTGCAAATATTTGCAAAAACAAAGCACGTACACTAAAAGTATAAGCTTTTATCTACAAAATATTTGCAAAATTTTCTGTCCCCTCTTGTCCCCCTTCATTGAGAAACCGTTTTAAAATTGGAAGTTTTGCATTTTTTTTTTCTGCATAACTTTCGATCAGCAGCATCAATAATTACTTAATATCATCAAAAAGCGTAACAACCTGATATTTTCCTGACAGTGGAAATACTACCAATAAAGAAACATTTGAATTGACCGTTTAATGCGTGATGCATGAAGAAAGTACGAGTGTTATGTCTGTTTGTATATTTACAATTAAACATTAAAAAACTTTCTATTTTATGTACCTAATCGTAAACGTCATCTTCATATTCCATACGTACTTCAGACCAAGTGAACTCCAAATCTTCTAGGCAGCAATCGAGGTCTTTTTTCGAACTGTTTTTCCTCTTCTTTGCTGCTAGAATGGGATCTGAAGAATCCATTGCGCGGTAAACTACATCTGCAATATTAGCAGCTCTAGAGATTTTCCTGGCGTGAAAACGACGATCATTTCGATAATATTTGTTTCTGGCTTCAGAGCCTTGTTCTCCCATAAATCCAGATGAAAGGGGAAGAGTTGCCATGATGCGGGTGGAGTGCACAAGTCAAGCTGAACAATGCATTAGGTCCTAAGTAACATTGAGAGATTCTCTTCGTCGACTTTCTCTTTGGTTAATAGCTTGTCTATAAAACGATTTGCTGATGTTTTCGACGTATTAAGATTCTTAATCACACCTTATACTACCGTACTGTATGTTGAAAATACTTGAATATGCCTTTACATAGCCGTAGAAACGCATAGAGAAGTCGACAAGAGGTCTCTCAATGTTACTTAGGACCTAATGCATTGTTTTGCTTGAAGTACTTTATGAGTCATGAAGTAGTGCGTCTTGAATTTCTGCTTTTCTCTGTTTAAAATAAAGTTTTTCAGCAGGTTTCCTTATTTGCCACACACGAACTCCCACTCTATACGAAATATGCAACAAGTAATTGAAAATATTAATTGTTGCATGTAGGGGCTGACAACCAAAGCGGATTGCCTCGTCTGGTGTTGGAAAATCGTTTCTATTTGTTTTATTAAATTGGCTGCATGACAAATAGGAAATGATTGCGACGATTTTGTATCTGTTAAAATATTGAGTATCTTTCCATCGATCAAGGTTTGGTAAAAAATACAATGGACCTTAAGGATTTTACCGTCAGCCAAAAACTCAAAAACGTTCAAATTTTGGATTTGTTCTTTCAAATCGTTGTCGATTTTCAATACATAATCTGCTGGTTCCTTCGCATATTCCAACATAAGTGGTCTTACCGTTCGCACTGATTGTGGTGCTTCGTTTTCCCACAAAATTTTTCTGGTTTTGCTTTTCATTTGTAGAGGAGTCATTGTTACTGTAAACAAGGAATGATCGTCTACCATGACTCCATTTTCATCGGCTTGGTTATACACGGATTGTCCCGTTGTCCCATCCATTCCGTAAGAAAATATCATGACGGCTATAAAAAAAAAACATATAAGTGATTCTTGAAAGACGGTGATACAGCTTTCCCGCAAAAGCGGTAAAAATACTTCAATTTATTAGCTGTTTTGTATCCTATGTGTCTGATTTTTTTCATGTAATTAGAGTCTTTTTCTGAAAAAAATCTGCCCCATTACAAAATAGCCAGAAAATTGCGGTATTTGAGCTTATCTGAATGTTTACCTTCATCTGCTTGCTGAATTATTGAATTATGATCCACTATTCGACTAATTGTGTGCTTCGCGTGTGCACTTATGGTTGTACACGTCTTAGTCGACGTAATTTTTATTTCCGATTTATCCGGGCGGCATTCAGCCTTCGCTGCCACGACCTAACAATATCAAATAAAAGTTTTGTAGCATAAAATAACTATTAAAAGAACTAAATACCGTTATTTAATACCTGATAATAAGATGGGAAAATGTGAACATTCCTTACTTACAGTGGGATGTTAGGCAAAGATTGACGTCGATGGTTCGAGTACCATTGTATACATGCCCTTTCGCTCAATTTTCAAAAAAACATCTATTTGATTTCCTACCTGCCGTACACTGACGAAACTTTCAACACTTTCTCTTCATATCTTTCATTCTAGCCAAAAACATTAATGTTCACTCTTGGTGCCTCATGGTGATGAGCGAACATCTCCTTCTACATCATAATCGTTACTCCACGCACGGAGAATACATAACATAACAATTAATGTATGTATCTTTTCGTATTATGAGAGTGATGATGTATCCACGTATAAGAGTGATCCAGTTTTTTTTTCCAGAACGTGCACAATAAAAGATGTTGTCTTGACAAAAGTTGTAGAACACACTAAAATAAGCAACTGTCCAAAACAGCAACTCGCTATCTCTGAACGTTGAAGAGCTATGATGCATGGTTTATTAAAAGCCATTTAAACTCAGTTTTTGACCATCAACATTGTAAACGATCATTATAAAGCTTTCAAATATTCTTTAAAGTTACTCATTTTATCAAAACAAAGATTTTTAATACAATTAAGTCTCTTTTAATTTTATTTTAAGTTGAGGCAAATTTTGGCAGATCAAACATCTTTCAAGTGATTGTACTTACTTTTAGCTACAAAATACATAAACTTTTATCAGGAGATATTCGGAGGAACTGTGAGTTTAGATTTACAACAAATGTCTCCTATGGTAATTAAAAATTTATTATAGAATCATTGAATCAACGATTATACACCAATTGATAGAGTTGATGACAGTGTTGTGTTAAAGTTCCGTATCTCACGAATAACATGAGTGTTAAAATAACTTTATTTCGACATGGAGTTTTCATAAGGGCCAATGTCGCAAACGTAAACAATAGCTTCTTCCGCAAATTTCTTAAAAATGCAAACTCGCTAAAGTAAATTACCGCTTCTATTGTAAGGGAACTTCTTTTTGTACAATCATCGTTAGTAATTCACTATGATTAAGCTAGCATTCTCAAGATATTTGCGGAAGAAGCTATTGTTTACGTTTACGACATTGGCCCTTATGAAAACTCCATGTCGATTTAAAGAGAAAAGAATTAAAAAGTTTAACAGTCTTTAGTGCTGAAAAAATAAATAATCAGAAAGAACTAATTAATAATTTGGCTACTTAATTAACAACGATAAACATTAGTGTTCTACACCGGTTTGGTAAATTGGACAAATCCATTTCTGAATAATTTTCAAACCTAAACGAACAAATGATCAGCAGATTGCTCATGTATAAAAGGCAGTCGAATAAATGTAGAGAGATCTATTGTTACAGCAGTCTAACCATCTGTACTTATTTTCAACGAAGAAACGTCTTAGTCCCTGTTAAGGACATTATAATTAGTACATACCATTTCAACTTCACTGCACGTCAAATCGCTTTCACTTTCGTTGTGGATTTTCGTCGCTATGATTAAAACTTTGTTCAGTTGCTTCAACAAGAAGAGCTGTGGCATCATCGGAAAATGGCATATTTTTTTAGAAGTGCTCGAAGACTGGAAATGAGTGGGTCAGATGATTCAAGCAGCCTATTTAAAAGATGTGTGTTCGTTGCGGTTCTGGAGAATTTCCGAGTGTGATCTAACCTATAGCGCTAAAGATATCAATTTGTTCCGACTCTCCTGGACATCTTCAGACAATTGTCCGATCAGAAACGATGAGAAAATTTGAGGTCCATGCAGCAAAATTTTATGAAATGTTACTGGTAGGTAATACCATGGATACTTTAATTTTACCGCCGTTTCGTAGCAATACTCTTCAAACTTGATAGTGGCAATCTCTAATCCTGAAACAAGTGCTTCCAGAATTGATTTACATCTAGTCCGTTCTGGATCCATCGCCAGAATTAAATTGCTTCTTATACTCGGAATGGCCCGAGCTGCCATCGAATCCCCATTTGACTGTCATTGTAACGTTGAGTAACTTGCTATGAGAAAAATTGCCTAGTTCATCTTGATTCGCAATAATATTTCTCGTTGCTGTGTGATCTAGTAGATTCTGAAGCTACACTTCAATCGATGTTTCGGTTACTGAAACTCCTTTGCTACATTGCAGTAACTTGGATACAAGTAAACATTCTTATCGGACTTTGTTTGCTAGTGATTGCTAGTGATTCATCTGCCAAGTAAGGAACAATTTTGGCAACAATCAATATGTAACTAGCATTTTGAAATTGGTTCACTGTTATAGAACCCATAGGTCCGAAGTACAGCTTGCAGTCAGCACCTTGCAATAATTCTTGCGCTTTTTGGTACTAATTCCTTTGTTCTTGTTTTGATTCGCTATGTTATTTTGCACAATATTTGAGGGTTTGTTGGTGTGCGCTACGTTATTTGGGGCGAATCATTAAGCTTGGGACCGGTGTGCTTGTACTTCGTTGATGGCGATAGGAATTATTCCGAAATGAGCCGCATATACTTCCCATCTCCAAAGAACTGCTTAAGATGGCTAACATAGCATATAATTATAATTATAAGCAATATTTGAAACATCAAAAACTGAAAGTCAGAGCAAAATAAGCAACAAATGAATTTTAAGTTATTCGTTGATAAAAAAGGAAGAGGAGTTGAAGATTCTTTGCAGAGAAGAGTTCGAGAAAAGGTGAAATTCTAATAAGTACAGTCTAATAAATGTGTTAATCGTAATACCCGTTTTTTTATAATGTCAGATTGTTTATGGAAGCAAACACACATCATTAAGAAGCGGAAGTGGAACTGGCTCAAGCAATGCTAGACGGAGTGTCAACAGTCTGCACAAAAACGAGCTGCCAATTATGTTCAAGAAATTGTAGAGAAAAAAAAAATGGCGGATCTTTTCACAGGTTTCTTTGCTAAGCAACCAAACAAGTAGCAAACACTCAATAAAGTCACTTGTAAATATTTTTTAATCTTCTAAAAGTCACGATTTCGTCACTTTTTTATTGCATCTAAGTCACTATTTGGTCACTATTTTCGATATTGTGGTCACTAAAGTCATGCCCGTAAAGTCAATGCCCGAGTCTGTAATATGTAAGTATAATATGTATATTATATTTTAATAGTAAGGAGTTGGTGGCTCGATAATTACATTTGTAAAATCAAGCGACAAGGCAGGGGTGATGAAACGCTTGCTTACTATTTTCAACACCAATAAATTTATCCGCATTGTATAAAGGGGATTTGGCCAATAAACCCCTTATACGAATGATTTATCTGTAATGTAATATACTATTAAAATTCTACGTTGCCAATAAGCCCCACCCCGCTTTAACACGTTCCTCAAAATATTTAAGTGAAAGAATTGTCAAATTGCAGGATAACGATTGTCCGTCAACTTTTACGATAGCTACAGTCGTATCCCTTCATTTGGATTAAGAAGATTTACTGTAGTTGAGGTTATATTTTCATAGTCAACATTAAACATTTTTCATTACGAGAACTTTTCAGATGGATTTCATAAAAAAGCTATAGCTACATTTTTTAAGCGGAGGGATTTGTGTTTGCTAAAAGCATTCATGTATGTTTCCATATTAACGACCAATAAATTGGCACATATACCTACGATGTCATAAGCCAGAAATATACATCTGTTCACAGTCAGTCTTAAAACTCGAAAGGCGCCACAAAAGGTATTTTCTTGAAGCGGTTAACAATCTTATTCATTCCAGGAACTTATTGAGAATGAATTTTTACCTTATTCAATTTGGCCTGTCATACAAATATTGCAAGCAACAGAAGGTATTTTTTAAGTTCTTTTCTTACATGTAAACTATATATAAAAACATATCCTTACTCTCGTTGTAAGCGGTTTGACCGCGTAAGCACGCACAGTTATACAAATCATGCGCAGCAGAAGCATTATTGGTATTTCCTTTCCTGTTAATTCAGGGTCCAAATATTCTTAGGAAACATATTTCCTTACGAATTTATGTTCCATCGGACAGTGAAACTTGGTGAGACCATTCCAAATTAAAAAAAAAACTTCAAGCTTATTTCTTCGCTTAATTAGTTCGATTTCGTAACTAATTCTTGAATTTTTTGCTCTGTTCGAGTGTAGAGAAAGAATAATTATCAAAAATTTAAAGCTTATGTGATAGCTCATTCGCCAAGGTGACCACGCTGTGGTTGAGGATGATGTTTTTTCGTTGTTTTAGACAATCTTCACCCTTTGCGAGACAACAGACTATCTTTCCAATAAACAGGTTGAACATGTTCACGAGACGCCACTACCTTGGGCTTGGATCCTCAGATCCTGCTCTGATATTCCTTCTAATGAACATTTTACAAGTATTTTTGAACACCCCGCAGTACTTGTGTATATGTGGACTATTTTCTGTTCTTTTAGTTATACTTCCCAATGTCCTAGAGAACCGTCCCTCAGGTTCTATGTACTTTCCATTTCGTCAACATTTGCATAGGAACTTGATGGATATCTGCTTGTGGTTAGTGTTGATTTTTCGATACTCTTTCTTTTGTCGGCACACTTGTTGCAAATTGGATGAGATTGCTTCTTTGTGACTTATTTCAATCACCATTAAGCTTGATTATGGTGGTTATGTGATGCTTGGGTAAGACACCTGGTAGAATTCCCGTATGCCTTTTATAAAGCTCTTCCTGATCTTTCGACTCGATTTCATGCATTCTTCTACAGGGTAGGCCCGACGCAGTATTGTGTTTCAGTGCGGAATTCTTCTAGCCATCGCCATCTGGTTGTCAGCATATTAAAGAGGGACTGATTGATATGCAAACAAACTAGTGTTCGCTAGATTCCGTCGACAGGAAGTGCCTAAGAAAAATATGGATTTCGAAAGACAACGGATCTTGCAGATGCATTTGGCGGGAAAGCGTCCCAACCAGATACTGGCCGAGACCCGGAAGGAAGGAATATTCCGCACATTAATCGACCGGACGTTGAGAAGACGGAGGGCGAGGGGAACCATCGATCCAAAAGAAAAACCATTTCGTCCTTGAAGTGAACGTACCAAAAGGCTTGTAAAGGCGGTGCGTGAGCGAATTCGCCGCGTTCTTCATATAAACTGGCTCAGGATGTCTCCAGGAAAACTATCAGATCAGTTCTCAAAGCGGATTTGAGATTGGTTCCGTAGAAGAAAAGAAAAATTCATGGACTTTCAAAAGCCAACAGAGTCATTCGTTGTCGCGAATTACTTCGTCAGCACGGTGATTCCATGATTGTGGTTTCGAATAAAAAAATTTCGTATTGCAGCAAAGTTTCAATGCTCAAAATGACAGGGTTTATACATCGAGTATTCAGGATATCCCTTCTTCAATTCGTGCAGTTCAACGCTTCCAAAATCATACTTCGGTCATGGTTTGGGGAGCGATTTCTGCAGAAGATCGTCTACCAATGCTTTTCATTGAATCAACGCAATTTCCTACGTAAAAAAGTTCCCGGAAGAGCATTTGAAGAAGCATGCTTCAACGGTGCATTTAAATTATTTGTCTTGTCGTGGGAGATACAGCCTTTGCTTCATGCGTCACTTATTTTGGGCCTACCCTGTAGTATTTGGTATGGATTTATATTAGGTTGTCACATTGACTTCTCTTAAAATTTCTCAACATGTTTATCTGTAATCGCTTGCAAATCTTCTTGTGGATCTTTTTTCCATTAGATTTCTTAGGACCAACTTGTTAGCTATCGACTGGAAGCACTGACCGTGAACATCCTTCATTTTTTCCTGTTTCAAGAGTTTTTTGGATTTTAATAGTCCTCTAATGTGCCCATTAAAAGAAAGCGAATATTTTTGAATGGATGGTAAAAAAATGGAAAAAGATAATCTAACAAATCCAATTGCATTTAATCATTAAAAAAATTAAAACTTGGAACTTTGTCCTCTACGCTTGTAGGCATGAGGCTTGTAACCGTTCACTAATTAAGTAAAGAGGTTTTCAGCCTAAGAGCAGTGGCTTAAGCGCCACTCTCAGATACGAGAGACCACTGGTCGTGTTTATAATTCT
The DNA here is from genome assembly GCA_034211315.2 of Aedes japonicus. NCBI lineage: Eukaryota > Metazoa > Arthropoda > Insecta > Diptera > Culicidae > Aedes > Aedes japonicus. The sequence goes on along the minus strand of JASCZW010001878.1, from coordinate 73,072 downwards.
GTCCGATTTATGAGACCTTTCCTCAGGGAACCTCTTGAACGATCGTTGGTTACCAACAGCAAAACATAACTCTTAGAAACGCCATCTTTTAGATTAAACAACAGGAGACAAATTAATTTACTAGGAAAAGAACTCTCTGACTCACCCACAAAACGATAAGTAGAACTGATAACCAAAGAAGGTATGCTTACCCAAATGAGCGAAACGGAAAGAAACAAACGTACTGTAATGTGTGAGTTTTATTCAAGGAGCGGCATTTAAAACGGTACAAAGGGGTTGCAAGTTCTCTAATTGATTTGTATTTTTTTAGCATTCATTCCTGTTGGGCTACCTTTAAAATGTACGGAAAGAGCAAATCATGTAATATGAAATAAACCTGCTCACATACCTGCGCAGGATTTTGAATATCTCGACGACTCGAAGATGGCAATTGGGAACGTTTTACCAGACAAAGCGCTAACGCCGGTGACTATGGCGACGAGACGTCAGTAAGGCGGTAACGAATGAAATAACCCAATACAACATTGAGCTTTTATGGCAACGTTGCAACTTAGACACGCTAATTATGATAAAGTTATAACCTCGACACAGTGAAGATATGATTTTATATACATTGATGAAATATTTAAATTCCTAACATAATTATTCATACTAAAACCTAAATTATGAATTGATCGAGATTCTCGACAGAAATCTATTAAAAAAATAAAACTGTATTTACAGGCAAAACACGATGAAATCTGGGCACCTATAAATACGTATATCTCTGGAAATACTTCATCAACGCGTTAAATATTTCACAGACCGATGAACGTTTGTCTGTTCATTGTGTAAAATCAATTGTTGGTGATACTACAAGCTTTTAGATCGAAGATGGCGACGAAGGGCTGAAAAGTAATTGTGTGCGGTCGCAGAGATGATTTATTGTAGAATTCAGAAGAGGTGATTCTGCAAGCACTGTCCATAATGTTCTTAAATCTTTCGATACACGTTTGACAACAGCCAGGAAGGCTGGCAGCGGAATGAAAACGAAACTCAGGAACTACCAGAAGAACACGAAGGTGAAGCAAATATTGCAGAAGAGACCACATCGTTACGTACTGTGGCTAAAAAAATAAAAATGTCTCCAAGTTTCGTGCATACTTCCAAGCACCGGCAAGGTATGCAGTAGTTCAAGGTGAAAACTGTACCGAGCCGTAATGATAAAAATAATGTGATTGCTAAAACCCGAGCTCGCGAGTTGTATCACGAATATTTGACGAAGTTTTCCTGCGTGATAATGGACGATGAAACTTATGTGCTGAAAGACTTTAAGCAGCTTCCCGGAATGTCTAATTATACTGCCATGCAACGGAACGGCGTAAAGGAGCATTTCAGGACGAAGAAAATGGCCAAGTTTCCTAAAAATATATTTGGTTTGGCAATATGCAGCTGTGGTCGAGCAAACCAAAGTTTCATCCCTACCGGAACGGTAAACAAGGAGATATACCGTGAAGAATGCCTGAAGAAGCGATTGTAACCATTCCTTCGCAGCAATGACGCTGCCTAGCTATTCTGGCCTGATTTGGAATCTTGAATGTTTTTGAATGGTATAAAACGAACGAAGTCCATGTTGTACCGAAAGAAGCGAATCCACCTAACTGCCCGGAGCTGCGACCTATCGAGCGGTATTGGGCTCTCGTGAAGAGAGAACTCTCTCTTCAGCAAAATTTAAAAATCAGTGCACAGGTACTTTTGGAACCCGGCACCGGTGGTTGTCTCCCAGTCGGTCTGGTATCAATTCCAGTCGGTGCCGTTGGGATTTTTTTTAGACGAACGTTGATTCTGGCTAATGAGTTGATGAGTTCCATTTGTAGAATTCAGGTCGTCTCCATGACAAATCAGCATCAGGCTGAACCTCATTTGAAAGCAAACAACAACAACAACACATTTTAGAACCCACAAGATGCCAGTGATCAAATGGAAAATTTTACTTCGAAACAGCGGAAACTGCGCATGAATGGATTCGTAATTAATCACCAAGATGATCCAAACAACAGCGCCCTCCTCCCGAAATCAAGACTCAGCTTTAAAATTCTCGCCTCGAGACAGGGGTGTGTATGGGTTATGCAAATGCACAGCTCTCACCGGGTGAACCGAATCCCAGAGAAAGGCTCGAGTCAATCCCGGAGCGTGATTAATGCACTTCACTCCGGGGCAAATAATACGTACTTTGGAACAAGGAGTGTTTATGTGTCACAGGGCGTCGCCTTCGTCGCCGATTCTTGGATTCTAAACACATCACACTAATGATGCCCATGATGATGATGATGACGGGCCGGATAACGGATGCATCCTCCGGGACTGAAAGTCATGCTTAATTGCAGTGATCGGTGATGAAGTGCTGCGTTGCTGCTGAGTTGTTCTGTGCATTTGTGCATGTGTGCGGTAAATAATGAAGTGTTGAATGGAAACGGGAGACGGCGTCATTATCGGCGACGATTTGAAGGTGTGAAATGTATTCCAGAAGAACTTCCTGACTAATTAGAAGCGGTGTCGCGTTGAGATGGTTCAGCTGAATCCGAAACGTGATGTCGTTTCTCGTGCGGTAATTAATGATACTATTGACTCTCTGATAAATTTGTTTGCCCTATTCGTTCCAATATTGTATGTTACAAATACCCTCTGTCAAAGGAATTCCCGAAGCCAAAGAAAGTAACAAAACAGAACCAAGTTGAGCGATGAAAAATTTAGAGCCCAGTCATAACCGACTGAATAATTGAACAGCCTTCAATGCTCGTTCATTGGTGACACCACACCAGAGCCTCAACCCGCCGTCGTGTCTCTAGGCTGTTTGAGCCAGGGAAACAGCGTAATACCTTTGGGAGCGTGCCGCACGAAATATCGAATTTCACCCGAAACGAAGAACATCTGTCACTAACCCGAACAGCAGAAGCAATTTTCTACGAATAACCAAATTTGAACAACTTACCTGCAACTGACAGCCTGACTCTCGTCGTGAGCTCGTATCAAAAATTCATTGCACTGTTGGCAAAATAAGTAATATGCCATCAGTCCCAGTACCGAACCAAAAAAAAAAAGAAAAATACAAATCACCCAATTGAGTGAAAGCGATTCGACGCCGGCTGAAAGACAGGAAATCGATATCGAATATAATACACATCGATACGCTTCGAGGAGTGTCCCGATTTGTTTTCGCCCCCCACCCCCGCATCCGAGCAACAATCGAACATGCTCGGGTCCTCCTGAGACTTCAACAGGTCCCCCCTCCTTCCCCTTTTTCCCTATCCGACACGGCTGTGGAATCAACTTCCTCTCAATCAAAGTCAACCGGGCGGTTCCAATCGGGCTAGCCAACGAAACTCACGTCGACCACAGCCAAATGTACGTAAATAGGGGGTTTTTGTTTTGGCAATCTGAGCGATGGCTTTGGGGGACCAAAAAAAAAACAATGAGCTATTTTAAGTCGATTGCGGGATTGCAAAAGCGACATGGGTTTGACAATAGGGTAGAGTTAGAAGAAGTTAGGATTGATGAAAAGGTTTCAATCAGTTGATATTGAATGCGGCATTATTTTTCGAAGTCCAAGTATGTCACCTTAGCAGATTCATTAATCCGTTGAATTAATCTACCATTGTAGAACTAAAAATTATGAGTTTTAAAAGTAGTGCGTTTCCGACATTTCTACCCAAAAGCGACAAAACGTGATAGACTTTTTTTTCCAGTAGGGCAGTTTACATGTGGTTACTCTTTATTTGAGCCTCATGTGGTCTCACATTTCTCTCTCTATCTCTCAATATGTTGAGGACGATATAATACTGAAAGCGTTGACAGATTTACAGCGTTTTACGCATTGGCATTACCATTGACGCTTGCACACCTCGCAGATGGAGTTACGATGAGGAATAATTCGTTGAAGACATTGAATGTAGCCATGGAACGGAACCAGTTACTGATACGTTCCTTCACGCATTCATCACCACGAAGACACTCCTTGACCGCTCCATAAAACCGTTGGAGATAGGGAAAATCCCGTAATAGAGGAGGTAAACAGAATACTCTTTTTAATGTAAAGAACAAAAATTTATTTCGAAATGGTCGTTGGGAGCATCTAGTCTAAGAAGGTTCTGTGATGCTTTAGCATTATCATTAGTCCAAGCTCCATAGGCTTGTGGTTATAGCACCATTACTCGCCATCTGAAAAGTGAACAATGTCTGCGAATAGTGGATCGATCCCTTAAAATAAAATAAAACACATTCGTAAGCTTTTGCGTACTTATTTCATTTTAATTTCAATGCCATAACCGTACGCTTGCACCTTACGCTTATTCCACTCATTAGGTTCTGAACATCTGGATGCAACTTCTTCTGTACGGAAACCCACTTTTTCTTCATGTCGTCTTCAGATTTGACCTCCTTGAGATGCTTCTGTAGCGCTTGCTTCATAATAGTCCAATATTTTTCGAAGGGCCTTAGTTCCGGTGCGTTGGGGGTGTGGGGGGGGGGGGTTCTTGTCCTTGGGCACGAAAGTGATACCGTTGGCTTCGTACCACTCATGGACAACATTTGAATAGTGTCACGAAGCCAGAAGATCTTAGGGCCCTCGTGTTGCTTTAACAAAGGAAGCAGACACTTTTGTAGACACTCCTTGAGGTGGATCTCCCTGTTTACAGTCCCAGTAGTCATAAACAGCGCTTTGCCACAGCTCGCTTGCCAAATCATTTATTTCTTGGCAAACTTTGAAAGTCTCTGCTTCCTTACTTCCTCTGGACCATCAATATTGTGCTGGGCGGTGAAGAATAGTAGCCCCGGAAGCCGCCGAATAGCAGCATTGACGTAAGTCTCATGATCCATGAGCACTCTAAACTACTTCTATTCAAATTTTCAAGAAAAACACATAATGGGTGATTTTCTACAGCGTTTTTTCCGTGATGCAATTTGACGTGGGACACCCTCTAAACTACTTCGCAATACATTATGGAGCGATTACAACATCCAACAACGCACATAATCTGAATGAAAAGTAACAATTATTCTATTTCTTGAGTAGCAACAAAATGAAATTGATAAACATAATATCATAATATCCTAATGGACAGATCTCACCCGAATTGCAGATCGCAGCCGCTGAAATATTAAAAAAAAGTAATGAGAACATTTTCTAGAATGTCAAAAATTTCGTCTTGCGACAAACATCTACAGGTTCCAGGTGAATGCCACCATGTTCGCTCTTATCAGGTAAACTACTATCGTCACAACTAATTTGGCTTCCAACACAGCTTCTTGAATGGTAGCCTGGTGCCGTAGTGTCACATAACCGCAACCAATGTCATCACACGCTACGCGACACCAGATTCGCTGGAACCGCTTTCTGTTCACTTCCATTCAATGAAAATTGGTTTGGCCCATGAAATGCATTCCGCCGGTTGTCGATCACTAAATCCAAAACAACACGAAGAACGAATTGCATCAATCACAGAATTATGGTAGGACTCGTTGTACAGTACGATTATGTAGTGCGGCGCTTGGATTCCCGGTATTTCACATGCTTGAACGAATGTTGGATTTTTTTTTTATTTACAACACTTTTTACCGTGTCGGACACTTTTTCGTGTTGGTAAATTCTTGCTACACTAATTTTCAATTTCTACACCTTCCTCATTTTGCATTGTTCTTCCGCTTTTTCCACTTCACTTCTTCAGCGTCTCCTCTTCCGTATGCTTTCTTCGGCTTCTATTCTTCCACTTATCTTCTTCCGCTTTTCTTCTTTCCATTATATTCTTCCGCTTCTTCTTCTCCGTTTCTCTCGCCCACTTCTATTGATCCATTTCTCTGCTTCCACTTCTTGTCTTCTGCTTCCGTCTTCTTATCCGGTTTTCTTCATTTTTTCTTCCGTTTTGCATCTTCCGTCTCTCTTCCTGCGGTAATATTCATTCGTTTCGCTTCTTCCGCTACTTGTCTTCCGCATTAATTTTTCTGCTTCTCTTATTCCGCTTATCTTCTTCCACTTGTCTTCTTCCATTTGTTTTCTTCCGATTCTACTCTTCCAGTTTACTTCTTCCGCTAATCTGCTTTTGTTTCTCATCTACCGCTTCTTTTATTCTATTTTTTTTTCGTTTTTGTACTGTTACGTCAATTATTTTCTTCCGCTTCTTATCTGCCGCATTTATATTTTCGCTTCTTTTTCCTCAGTTTTTCTTCTTCCAATTATCTTCTTCCTCTTCTGTTCTTTCACTTCTTTTTATCCGGTTCTCTTTTTGCACCTCTCTTCTTCCGTTGCTCTCATTTTTTTCTACGCTCCGATTTTTTATTTTACTTCTTTATCATCTTGTTTCACTTTTGTTTACACCTTCAGTCCTATTTACATTCACTTTTTCTCATTTACTGGATGCTCTGAATTATCTTCTCGTTTGCCACTTCATCGTTTGTCTCATCTGCTTCCGTTTGTTCACTCTTTTCATATGTTACTTGCCGTCTTCCTTTACCTGCGTGCTTATAATAATTTTCGTTGAATCGCTTCCACTATCTCTTTTCTCTTTCATTTCTTCCCTTCTACGCCTTATTTTCTCCATTCCTTTGCATATCCTTCATTGGCTGTATTCTCCAATATCTTCTTTCTTTCCACTTTCTTTGTAATTATCTGAATACACCGTCTTCAATGGTAGCTGCCGTTTATTTATTCCTTTCATCTCCTCAACCATCTTTGCTTTGATATCTTCAGTTTCATTTGACTTTCCTACTTTCTCCGCTTTTTAACCTCTGACATTTTCTTTGCATCTTCTTTTTCTCCGCTTCTCACTTTTCTGCTCTTTCTTCCTCTCACAAGCTTCGGTACACATTGATTTCTTGCAGGAACTTCACTAATCGCTTTTCGTTGTCATCTTCGTTCAATATTACGTAGCAAACATCCACGACCGTCCCGATACAATCACATACCTACTGGTGGTGTTGATTTCTCCAATAGAAACTCTTGCATAAGCCTTGTATGGCCAATGCGTAGGCGAGTGAGTACTCGCTGGTAGGAAGAATTGTTTTGATCGAACCATTTGTTTTTTGTCTCAGCCTTCACCTCCCGCAGTTTCACGTCTCTCATTTGTCATACGATAAACCATGTTAGAAAACTATTCGATCGACCATCTTGGCGGCGCGTAGGAGTTGCAGAAGAACACTCCATTCGCTTTTACAACCGCGAAGCCAACATTCGAGGTAGACACAACCTTCTTAATCGAGGGTTTGTCCGTCGTCCATAATGCCGCCATATTGGACCAATCCGCAACCCAATTGCCGTTGCCGACAAGAATGCGGTATGGGTCGGATATTATGGCGATATCCGATACCGGCTCGCATGCTGTTGAAAATAGCAGTTGGTATACCCTTAGAGGTCGGCCTCTAACCATCCCCCTCCCTGCTCCCATGACGTGCTTGTCATATGGTTTCCCAACGTACATCAAGCATTTGGAGGGTCATTTACCGTCGCGAGCCTTGTGGCTTGTGCTGCCATGCCTTCTGCAAATTGTTCTGCGGTCTGTGCCTTTACAGTCCCAGGACATGTGTCCGCTCTCCAGGCATTTGAAACCAAAGGCAGTGGCTGGTGTAGGCTGTGTGGGCATATGGACCTTCCCACCTTCACCTTTGCCACTTTTAAATTTTAAAATCCCCTCCACACCCCCCCATCGCCAGGTCTCTATACGCTGGGCCCTTCAGCGCTGTACTCTTCTTGAGCTTCTGGATCATTTCGCCGGTACGGGTACGGCGTATTGACTCTTAAACCATTGACTCCTAAACCCGGCAGTTTGGCGCATCGCTTTTAAGGCCTCGGAGTATTTCGAAACCTCGGCCTTACCAATGAGGAAGATGTCATGTGAAGACACGCGGTTCTTCCGTGGTCTTCCGAAGGTCCTCATTGAGATCGACTGGCTCTGCTACAACAAGCCATCACGTAGGATACTCTCGGGGCAATCTTATGAGATCTTAGTCTGCAGAAATAGGTAATCCTTACACTGATGGATGGTTGTTGTTACATAACATCACATCACCTCGGTCTTACCAATGAAGGGCTCACCGCGGTTTACCTGTTACATTTCGATTTCTTTTTTGGATCTATCTCCAGTTTTCTTCCGGACTGTTGTCCATTATTATCCCTTTCCCTCTTGGAGTCGTCGCTCGTCCCTATTCTCGGCGCTTGAGACAACTCTGTCCTTGGAGTTGGACTTCGTGTCTTTGGCGCTGGGTGTGGCGCCGGGACAACTTTCTTTAAGACCAGCCGGTAGGTTTTCTGTCCGACGAGGACGTTAGCCACCATCCTCTTTTTTAAGGCGCCGTTCCAAGCGGGGACTGTCTGGCCCGCTTGAAGGTCCCTGCCTCCAGTGTAGATAGGGTTGGATATCCCACGGAGAGGGACGCATCCGTCTGCGTGTGCTTTGTAGCCACTTCCCTCGCCCTTTCCGTCGCAGCTAGCCGTGCCAACCCTTTGGCGCTTTGTCCGGCTAAAAGCGTGGCCTCCATCTCCTTCCTCTATCTATCTAAAAGAAACCTTAATGAGTAGTCTGGAGCGGTTGACTTCCCCGTTCATAAGTTTGGCAATGAAAGCCGCTTGTTGAGTTTTTGAGTCGACGATCATGCGTATCCGTATTCAACGGCCAACAGTGGTTCAAAAATGGGGGAGGTTTAGTGGCAGATTTCGCAAAGCCATTCTAATGAAACTACGTTGCACAATTTCCATCCGTAGACTTCACGCTAGTTGACAAGACATGCAGACCAAGGCAGTGCTTTCCAAGATTGGGTGAACAAGCGAACACTAGCGTGTTTTTAGGCAGTAAGGATCAGCGGAATCTCTGGAGATTTTTGGGATAAACCTCAGTTGACGATTAGCTTTAGCACTCACCGCCGATCAATGCAAATTGGACGTAAGCTTCGGATCCAGCAAGACACGAAAATCATTGAATCTTACGGTTTCGCGATTCGGTAGATGCTGTAGTCGAACATACTTGAGTAATGCGGAAATAATACATTATCATACATCTCAAGCAACGCACAAGTTTCATAATGGTTGAAAATACTTTTATAAGACTAGATTTGGTTATGTAGAAGCTAACTCAACATAAAATCAGAAAGATGTGTTACTCGGGTTACTTCGATAGTGTGCACAACGACGTACGAATTTCAAATTTTTGCCGATAGCATGTGCATGTTGCATGTCTGTCTGTCTGTCTGTCTCCGTTCATGGTTTATCGAATCAAAGGCTGCTTTATGATCAGTGTAGATAACGTAGAATTGTGCTCTATTTTCAATTGTCAAGCGAGTGCTGAAATCAAGCATGTCTGTCTGTCTGTCTGTCTGTCTGTTCTCCGTCTGTCTATCTGTCTGATCTGGATCGTGATAATCTGATCTAGACTCTGAAGAACTCATGTCTGTATGAATATCTGATCTATACACGTGTCTGTCTGTCTGTCTGTCTGTCTGTCTGTCTGTCTGTCTGTCTGTCTGTCTGTCTGTCTGTCTGTCTGTCTGTCGCTGTCTGTCTGTCTGTCTGTCCTGTCTGTCTGTCTGTCTGTCTGTCTGTCTGTCTGTCTGCTCTCTCTGTCTGTCTGTCTGTCTGTCTGTCTGTCTGTCTGTCTGTCTGTCTGTCTGTCCGTCTGTCTGTCTGTCTGTCTGTCTGTCTCCTGTCTGTCTGTGCTGTCTGTCTGTCTGTCTGTCTGTCTGTCTTGTCTGTCTGTCTGTCTGTCATCTGTCTGTCTGTCTGTCTGTCTGTCTGTCTGTCTGTCTGTCTGTCTGTCTGTCTGTCTGTCTGTCTGTCTGTCTGTCTGTCTGTCTGTCTGTCTGTCTGTCTGTCTGTCTGTCTGTCTGTCTGTCTGTCTGTCTGTCTGTCTGTCTGTCTGTCTGTCTGTCTGTCTGTCTGTCTGTCTGAAACTTATAGACTCGAAAACTAGTTAAAGACCCCTCCCTTCTCTGGAAAGGGGCGCTTCCATACAAATGAGACACTGATTTCTACATAACTCGAGTAATCAAGCAAAAGAAACCAAATTTAGCATGTGTGAGTTTTTGAACGCAATAAAGGTTTCTATGGTAGCTTGAGATCCCTCCCAGTCCTGAAAGGGGGGGGGGGGCTCCCATACAAATAAAACACAATATTCTGCATAACTCGGGAACTAATAAAGCAAATGGAACGAAATTTAGCATGTGGTGGTTTTTGAAGACCAAAAATAGTTCTATGGTGATTTGAAACCCCTCCCCTTTCGGAAAGGGGGGGATCCCATACAAATGAAACGCAAATCCTTGCATAACTCGAGAACTAATCAGGGAAATGGAACCAAATTTGGCATGTGGAAGTTTTTGAAGGAGAGAAGTGTTTCTATGGTGATTTGAGATTCTTCCGCCATATGAGGATGGGGGGTTCTCAAACCAATGGAACACAAATTTATGCATTACTCGAGAACTAATAAAGCAAATGGAACCAAATTTGGAATGTAGAGGTTTATGGAGGCAAGAAATGTTTCTATGGTAGTTCAAGACCCTTTCTCCTGTTGAAGGGGGGGGGGGGGGCTGTGTTTGTGCTATCATACAAATGAAACACAAACTGCTGCATAACTTGAGAACAAATCAAGCAAATGGAACCAAAGTTGGCGTGCGGGGTTTTTTGAATGCAAGAAATGTTTCTATGGAGATTCCAAACACAAATTTCAACCAAACATGAGAATTATCCAGATAACTAAAACACAAACTGTGTATTTCTCAGGTAAGAAGAATGTTCTGATAGAAGCTTGAACCCCTTCTTAAAAATGAATTTCTGTCTGTCTGAACCTTATCGATTCGAAAACTACTGAACCGATCGGCGTGAAATATCGTATGGAGAAGTTTTTGAATCCGGAGAAAGTTTTTAGGACAGTAAGAGACCCCTCCCTTCTCTGAAAGGGGAGGGAGGGCTCCCATACAAATGAAACAGAAGTTTCTGCATAACTCAAGAACTTAGCAAGCAAATGGAACCAAATTGTACATGTGGGGTTTTCTGGAGCCAAAAAATGTTTTTATGATGGTTCAAAACCCCTTCCCCCGAAAAGCGGTGGAGGGGACTCTCATTCAAATGAAACATGAAATTTTTTCATAACTCGAGAACTAACCAGCCAAATGGATTCAAATTTGGCCAGTAGATGTTTTTGGAAGCAAAATTGTTTTTATGGTAGTTTGAGACCCGACCCCTTTCTGGAAGGGGAGGCTCTCATACACATGAAACGGAGGTTTCTGCATAACTCGAGAACCAATCAATTGAATGGAGCCAAATTTGGCAAGTAGAGATTTTTGAAGGCAAGAAATGTTTCTATGGTGGTTTGACACCCCTCCGCCTGCTGAAAGGTGGGCTCACATACAAATGAAACACACATTTCTGAATAAGTCGAGAACTTATCAAGTTTATGGAACCAAATTTGCCGTGTGTAGGTTTTTGAAAGCATGATATGTTTCTATTGGGGTTGGGGACCCCTCCGCCTTCTGAAAAAGGGGGCTTTCATACAAATGGAACACATTTTTTTTGCATACCTCGAAAACTAATCAAGCAAATGGGATCAAATTTGGCATGTAGTTTTGAAGGCAATGATGGTGTATGGTGAATTGAGAAACCACCCCTTTCGGGGCAGGCCTCCCATACAAATGAAGCATTAATTTTTACCAAACATGAGAATTATACAGGTTACTACACCACAAAACGTGTAAGTTTGAACCTCTGTTTAGTTATCAAAAAAACTCATTCCGAAAAACAACAATAAACGTGCCAGTTCTATTAAATTTTCAGTCAATTTGTTGCAAGCTTAGCAGCGCTCGCACCGGGTTCAGCTAGTAATCAATATACTATTGAAGAATTTATGTATCAGAAGATTTGTTTAAATCAGGGTGAAAATTCAGAAGACCTATCCCATTTTGTCTAACGGCTGAAAAACAAATCCCACATATTCAACTTCGACGTCTTTATGATCTATGGACTAAACTCGCAATCTGCCACCTTGTTCCCATTGTAGATAGACCCTCAATAGACCCAACAACCACAATTCCAACTCGATCCCCTAAAAATGTCGAAACTATCCATCATTATTTCCGTTATTTTATTTTTTTCAATCTTTCCGATAACGAACCGCACCACAACGGGCAACCGAAACTATTTTCAATGCACAGAAGCAGCAGCAGCAGCAGCGGCGCCGCATAAAAAATAATGGACATCCAGGCACAAAAGAATACAAAAAAAAACTGGTCTATTTCCGTCTGGTCTGACCCTGAACTCCATAAACCTTCGCCACCGAGGCCCCTTCGCCACCATCTCGGCACTGAATGGCTGAACGTCCAAAGATTTGCCGCAATAATCTTCTTGGCAGGATGATGGCGCTTCGTCGGGACCAAAATATGGGCGTTTGCTGCTTCCAGCTGTGCCGTGGCAGGGTCCACGGCCAGGGCTAAACTGCATTCATTCTTTTCCAATTTGCTCCGTTTCCGTTCCGTTTGCAATATTAGGTTCGGTTGTTGTATTATTTTTTTTTCTGCCACTTCCAAGACCCAACCCAACCCAGCAGCAGTCGCATCGAAAAGATTATGTTTAATCTTTGCTCGGTCCTCTTTCTCTTCAAAGCGAAACATGCAGCTGGTCTCTCGGCAGCAGACGGTGCGACGCACGAGGCGAGATGGACGTCATTTCCGGATTTTGCTGAGTAGAAGAATAGAACGAAAAAAAAAGAAGCGAGGAAATCGCTTCCGGCAAGGGTCCTTGAATAGATTCCGGGGACTCAACGGAGAGACGCGTGGGTTTCATAAATGGACTTATCACGGCTGAACCTCATCGGTATCGGTTCAATTTCAATTTCGGCGAATTAAAATTATGCCTCTTCGCTTGTTTTCGATCACAGCAAATTCATTCCATCCGCAATCAACTTCGTCGGCAGAGGAGTGTGGGAAAGTCCGGTATTTTTTTTTCCTCGGGGAAACGGTAGCCAGGGGTGATGGAGAATGCGAAGAATCCCAACGAACCCCTGGCAATGGGAGCGAATAGCTGCTGCGTGCTTATCGCAAATGATTCACGAAGTCCATCTCAGCGCCCTTTCTCCGGGATTGAAGATCGAAGGAGATTTTATTCATGTTGTTCGTCCTCAGGAGGGTTGCACGTAAGTAGATTTCACGATTGTCGGTTGGAGAGCTGTCCTTTTGAGGGCATGAATGGGTTGGAGATAGTCGCACGTACGTTTGTAGATGGACAGAGATGTGGTGGTTTGGGAGTGATCAAGTACTTCTAAGCTAAACTTTATTGACTCGTCACTGTTAAGGGGAACTTGTTTTTTGTTGATAAGATTGAAATCCTTTTGATAGTGCAGTGGCGTCTAGTCTACATTTGTGTATCTTGTGCGAACAAAATATCCTAGCCGAATTCGTTGCAGCTGTTATACGTTCGACGAAAGAGGCTTAAAGTTCATGAATAACATTGTTTATGAATTTCGCTCGGCCGTTTTAGGTAAGAAAATTTCATTTATGATTTCGATATGGTGAGCAATTCCAGTCTTAATGCCTTACAATGAACTCTCATAACAAGAATTCGATTGTCTTATGAATCATTGCACTATACATAGTGTTCAATATACAGCATGAGTAGGAATTCCAGTGAAGTATATGGTCAAAACGTGATAATATGTTATTACATTTCACCGTTTCAAACGAACTGCCGCACTTTACTTGTGATCGATGCCATCATGATCTGCACAGTCGCTGGTGACACTGTACCGGCGAACTTCTTCCACTTTAAACGGATTTTTTGTGCATTTGTCACTTCTTTACCGCATCCTGAAAGTTTTCGCTTGACAATTGCCCAATATTTTTCGAACGGTCTGAGCTCAGGACAATTCGGAGGATTAATCTCGTTGGCTATGAAATTAACATTGTTTGCAGCATACCGTTCTAGTACCTCCTTAGAGTAGTGGCAGCTGGCTAGATCCATAACTAACGTTGGTCTTGTGCTGCCGAATGAAGAGTAAAATCCACTTTTTCGAACACTCTTAAATGTAAACGCTCGACGTCATTGTGTGAGATGTGATTCGGCCACAACCGCAGATTCCTTGCCTAATCTTATCAGCAAACTTATCAGCAAACAACTGATCGAGCACGATTTGCAGAACTGCCCCGTGTACAAGAAGGGAACTGGTAACATGAGACGTTCCATACAAAAACGCTCCAAGCAGACGTATGCTGAAAAGTTAAAGTCGCAAAACACAGCCTCTGCATCGTCTGTATCAGCTGATGGGCATAGCCACCATCTCAACCGCAAGGTTGGAAGGATGAAGCACGAATGAAGCACAACTATGTCGTTGCTCTGCACTCCACACATTGGACGATCCAGCGATGACACGACACAACATGACCAGCAACAATTTGCTCTTCTCAATATCTTGCCTTGTAGTAATTCAAAGCCCACGTCCTGACAAGGACGTGAGATCTTAAAACCAACTCTTTGGAAACACAGCAAGTAGTATTGTGAAGAAACAAAAGTCGCAATAGCCATTCAGGAATCAGCTTCTTCCAGCTTCGGGATGACCATCGCCTTCGGGAGTCGTCAATCACGATAACAATAAAAGCACTTTGTTTCTACTTTTGATTTATTCTCTTCTATGGTTACAAAAATACTGATTCTGAACTCGTCGGTACGGTTCCTTTTATACAAAATTAAAACAATGGTAAAAAAAATACAGCTTTCTTATTGGCTGACCAACCAGCACCGCTTGCAGGGACGCTATTTTGGCAGTATGTTGATCGACAAAAAACTCGCTCGCTGATTGGTCGGCAATTGCGCAGTTGATGATGAATGATGACGCTTGCTTTCTGGAACGATATGCGACGTACGTTCGCTTTAGCGAACATCAGCCGATCAAAATGAAAATTCTTTTTTGATTTTGTCTGCCGATGAAGTGGACTCTAATGTAGCCGATTAGAGAGGATTTCCGGTGGTACACGCCCCCCGTAAAAGGAAGCCCACTAGTTCGCGGGTGTGCGCCGGAAACAAATAAGACCTACTCTCAAAAGCTTGCAAAAAATTGGTGGTAGTAGGGGTCAATTAAAAAATAGTAATAGACAGGGTGGCCACAGACTCGGGAAAATCGGGAAATACGGGAAAAATACTGGAATCCTAAATCATCGGGAAAAAGGCGGGAATTTCAAAAGTCATCGGGAATTTTTGTCATATGGAATGAACCATACTCACACCTTTTTCAAATGATTTGAGTAGCGTTTTTGTGATTTACTCGGTCCACCGATCTCATTGTTCAGCCTGTTCAAAACGTACCGCTTAGAGCATCTTCATCGGTGGTCTATTTAAACATTTTTATAGTTGATTTGCATCAGCAAACTTAAAAAGAACCAGCTAAAACAGACCAACACCAACACCTATCATCTTGTCAATCATACATTATCCAGAGATCAGAAGTTTTGTTTTTTCAAAGACCGAGGATTTTTCGCAAACTTTTTACCATGGATTGGTTTGAGTGGTGGTGAGTGTGTGAATGCATGCATCTCATTTAAACGATATTAGATAGTGCTGATAGTGATAGATAGCGCTACGCCAACCTATGGCAAGAAGCACTTTCTGCGACGTTTCAACATGCCAAGGTATATGATCCTAGACATTATGCGACAACTAGAGTAAACTGATGACTTTTTCCAGCTGGATATGGTCGATGCAGCTGGATATGGCCTTAGTGTTACATAAGTGCACTGCAGCCTAACGGATGTTTACGTATGTCCTCAGCTAGTTCTCTCGACGAAAACTTGGGGGTTGGTGACCCTGAGGAATTTTTGACAATAATTTTCTCCCGAAAGTTCGAAAAAAATCTTGTATAAAAACCTTGTCTTCAGTGCATTAAGAAACTTAGGGAATTTATCAGAAGGTCGGTATACTTTTTAGATTTGACTTAGACTTTTCCGAGCTAAGCTAAGCTAAGACTTTAGCTATTCTCCCTGATGTCAAAGGAACATACTATAAAATCAGGGAACTTTCCAGAAAATCGGGGAACTTTCCAGAAAATAAGGGTTCATCCTAGAAGTTCAGACAACTTTCCTGAAATTCAGATTTTTTCCTAGAAATTCAGGGAATTGTCCACAAATTCAAGGAGCTTACCACGAGTTCAGGGAAGTTTCCAAAAGTAAAGGGTTCTTCACAGAAGTTCAGGTAACTATCCAGCAATTCGGGGGGCTTCCAGAAGTTTAGAAAACTTATCAGATTATTTTGGGTATTTTTCAGAAGTTCATAGAACTTCTCAGAATGTTCAGGGAACTTGTCAGAATGTTCAGGGAACTTCCCAAAAAATTCAAGGAACTTTCCAGAAAATTAGAGAACTGCCAATAGAGAACAGTCATGAAATTCATGAAGTTTTTCAACAGTTTGCGGATCTTCTTAGAGGTTTAGTGAACTTCTTAGAATTTCATGAAACTTGCTAGACATATACAGAACTTCATAGAAGTTCAGGGAACATGTAGGATATCAAGAAACTTCCTTGAAGTTCAGGGTTTCTCATGAATTCAAAAAACTTCTCAGAACTTCAGGAAATGCTCACAAAGATCAAAGAACTCCCCCAAAGGCAGGAAACTTTCCAAAAGGTCAGCAAACATCGTTCAAAGTACGTCCCAAAAATTCAGAAAATTACTCAGAAGTTCAGGGAACTTTCCAAAAGCTCGAAAAAACTCCCGGATGCTCAGGGGATTCAGCAATTCAGAAAATGTCTCAGTAGTCCTGTGATCTTCCAAGAATTTCAATAAACTTCCTCCAAGATCGAGGAACTTTTCAGAATTTCAGAAAACGTTCCAGATAAACAGGAAACTGGATATTTTTAGCATTCCAAATGTTTAGGAAACCATCAAAGGATTTTGCCATAAGTTTGGGGAGCTTCCAAGAACTTTAGGGATCTTTCCAGGTAATCGAGAAACTTTCCAATCGTCCCGAAAACATCCCAAAAGTTCAGGGTATTTAAGTTTTGAGAAAAACTTAAACTTCTTACTACTCGATAATTTTTCGAGCCCAACCAAAACGAGAATAAAGGAACCAATACTTTTTAATCAATTCCATAGAATTTCCACCTATTCACAATCTTGGTCATACGATCATAAAATGTTCTTGTACGATTTAACAACATCTCGGTAATGCTAACTATTCCACTGAAATTCTACGGCTTCCAAGAATTTTTTTTTCAATTTCTCGTAAGTTATTTAAATATGTGTGATATTCTGCTTTTTATTACAGGATATGTACCTGCTGAAGTTCAAACAACTTCTGGGAAACGAAATCGGATTTTCTAAGTTCCCGTCATTTTCAGAAAGTTGTTCCTTTTCCATGGAAGTTCATCCAAGTTTCCAGATACGTTAATAATTTTTCGGCAATTCAATGAACTTCTCTAAAGTTCCACCATTTCTCTTCTCGAAAGACAGCGTGCAATCTTCATAATTATCTGGAAACTTCCAATTATTTTGTTCAACTGCCGAGAAGTTTAATCAACTTCTGGCATGTTCATTATAGATATTTCCACCCAATCTTCATAGATATTCCGAAGTTCATTAAATTAAATTTTTAAAGAGTGCGTTCAGTAAGAAACTTAGAAGCTTAAATAAGTTCTGAAATGATGCAAAATAGATGCGGTATAAAACAAAATGTACAAACACCAGCGATGCAGCGATGTTTTTGCGTTTGGTCTAAACAAATAAATCCAAACCACGATTTGAAACACCGTTGAAGATGCCCTTAGAAGATCTGGCTACACGGCTGTAACAGGTGAGGCCAGAAATTAACTTATCTTTCATGTGGTGGCGAATGTGTTTGTAAGGGTGTTAACACATGGGGAAAGAAGTATTTGGGCAGTTGTGCTCAATGCCGTCTGACGTTGTTTGCCGGATTCCAGCGAAAAGAAAATGGTTTGGACAAATTTTGGCTAGAACCAAGAAGGAGCTACCAAATTTGACAAAATTTGTTGAAAATTGGCTCATACTGCCGCACAAAAAGGCGTATTTTAAATAAATTGAAAGTGTCTGGTGGTAAATCAAACTGGAAAAAGTTTGGGAGCTCAGAGATTTAGCTACGAGTAATTTATATTAAATCATCTTAACAGTCGGGAAAATCAGGCAAAAATGCGGGAAAAATGCGGGAACTTTAATATGAAGATTGTGTGGCCACCCTGAATAGAGTATGCATCCGTTCCTAGCTGTAGCTATTCCACCTCGCCGCTACCTATTAACGGTAACCGTAAGAGGTTGCCAAAAGCAAAAACTACGTCTTCCCGCAATTCTAAGAATATACCGACCAAGCGAGGTTAGCTTAATCTTAGGGACATTGTGGATAACAT
Source organism: Aedes japonicus (assembly GCA_034211315.2). Classification (NCBI taxonomy): domain Eukaryota; kingdom Metazoa; phylum Arthropoda; class Insecta; order Diptera; family Culicidae; genus Aedes; species Aedes japonicus. The sequence goes on along the minus strand of JASCZW010001878.1, from coordinate 54,728 downwards.
TTGAAATGCTCTTGGTCTTACGGATGCGTCATCACTCCGAGGGATTATTGACCTGCTTATTCCTATAGTTGGAAACTACTTTAAGCAATTGACTGTATCATTGGTGAATTCATATCTTTCGATAAATGATTCGTCGAGTGAGGTTCAAGGTATGATCACCATAATACAGTGGAACTGTCGTAGTCTAATACCTAAATTAGACTCGTTCAAGTATTTGATTCAAAATTCTGATTGTGATATATTTGCTCTCTGTGAAACATGGCTTTCTTCTGAAGATGAATTAAACTTCCACGATTTTAACATTATTCGCCTGGACCGAGATGATTCACATGGTGGCGTACTTTTGGGGATCAAAAAGTCCTGCCCCTTCTATAAAATCTCACTCCCAATAATCTCAGGCATTGAAATCGTCGCTTGCCAAATAAATGTAAAGAATAAAGATCTTTGCATAGCTTCTGTGTATGTCCCTCCGAGGACATCAATAAACCGGCGTCAACTTTGGAGTTCAGTTAATTTACTCCAGAATCTCCAGTTCTGATTCTGGGCGATCTGAACTCCCACGGTACTGCTTGGGGCGAACAATACGATGACAATAAAGCGGGTGTTTTCTATGACTTATGAGACGGTTTCAACTTAACCATCTTGAACACTGGGGAAGCGACACGAATAGCAAGACCTCCTGCCAGGGAGAGTCGACTTGACACATCTTTGTTCTCTAATTCACTATCATTAGATTGTCTGTGGAAGGTAATCAATGATCCCCACGGTATTGATCACTTACCAATTATTATCTTAACCACAAATAGTTTTCAAAAAACAGACCAGTCAAACCATGTTCCTTATGATCTCACGAGGCATATTGATTGGCAACATTTTACATCGGCAGTAACCCTTGGTATTGATTCTACCGATCCTCTTCCACCATTAGAAGAGTATCGTTTCCTTTCCGAACTGATGTACAAAAGTGCATTAGAAGCTCAGAAACTACGTGTTCCAAGTGCATCCCTCAAAAGAAGACCCGCCCTCCTGGATTGGATGACGAATTCACTAAGTTGTATCTTGAGAAATCCGATGCGTTTAAAGATTATCGTAGACATGAAAGATATGAGCTTTTTGATAAGTACCTCAAGCTTGAAAAATAAGCTTAAAAACTTACTCAAAGCAAAGAAACGCAATTACTGGTGTTCGTTTGTAGAGGGACTGTCTAGAGAAACTAAGGAAATTGTTAGAAAAAATTATCCTATCACGACTTGACCGTTGGGTTGAATCAAACAACCTGCTATCAAATACGCAATTTGGTTTCCGAAAGAGTAAAGGAACAAACGATCGTTTAGCGTTGCTTTCATCTGATATACAACTGGCCTTTGCACACAAGGAGCAATTGGCTTCAGTATTTCTGGACATCAAGTTTCCATAGATATACTGGCAGATAGCCTGCACAGTAGTGGTTTACCAGAAATTTTGCATATTTTTTTGTATAATTTACAGTCAGAAAAACAAATGGCCTTCAATCTAGGCCAACTGACAACATCCAGAATTAGCTACATGGGAATTACCCCAAGGCTCATGTTTAAGTCCCTTACTTTATAATTTTTATGTTAAAGATATTGACTGCTTGGAAAATAGATGCACGCTAAGACAACTTGCAGACGACGCTGTGATCTTCTTAAGAGGTCCGCGTGCGGAAGTATTGCAAAGACCATTGCAAAATTCTCTAAATAATCTGTCCATCTGGGCCAGAAATTTGGGAATCGAGTTTTCACCGCAAAAACCGAATTGGTAGTGTTTACTAGAAAGCGGTTCCCAGCCCAACTGCGTCTCAAGCTGTTGAGAAGAGACATTACCCAATCTTTGACCTTCAAATACTTTGGAGCCATGTTTGATTCAAAATGCACATGGAGTACTCACATTGCGTATTTAAAACAGAAATGTCAACAAAGGGTGGGGTGCTCACCCGGAAGACCTCATTAAACTCTACAAAACGATTATTCTTTCAGTTCTCGAATATGGCTCTTGGTTCATCTCGGCAAGAAACAGCCACCTCATTAAATTGGAACGCATTCAATATCGTTGTTTACGTATTGTCCTTGGCTGGCAACGCATAATATGAGCCTAGAGGTTCTGGCAGGAGTGAAACCCTTACAGAACCGGTTCTGGGAGCTCTAATCTAGAATACTGAACAAGCTTGTGATTGAAAACTTCGAAGAAATACTCGAATTGAGTATTCTTGCGAATCTATATTAACTATATGTCATCCGATATTAGTCATCCATGCTATAATCCTCCTAGTGTACGCTTCCTTTATCACAGTTCCTCCATTGATTATGATCTCTCCGTGAAACAGGCTACTCAAGGAGTTCCAGATCAACGTCGACCTATTTTAATTCCCCATATTTTTATTGAAGAGTACCAACATGTCAATTGCAACAGAAAATTTTTCACTGATGGGTCACGCATTGATGGATCCACTGGTTTTGGTGTTTACAATCAATACTCATCTGCCTTCCGGAAACTTCTGAAACCTTGTTCCGTATATGTTGCTGAGCTGGCAGCTATCAATTTTGAAGTCGATGAAAACAGTGAGGCACTCACCTCACTTTCTTTCAAAAATAAAGGAGCAGATGTGTGCGTTGGCCGAAAGATCATTTAGGATTACCTTTGTATGAGTCCCCTCACATTGCTCAATTCCAGGCAATGAGAAGGCGGACTCTCTAGCAAAGGTGGGCGCACAAGAAGGCGAGATTTTTGAAAGAAGAATTTCACATGATGAATTTTTCCCATTAGTACGTCAGAGTTCTCTTCAAAGTTGGCAAAAGGATTGAACAAGTAATTCTCTTGGGCGGTGGTTACATTCCATTATTCCAAATGTTTTGTCGAGATCGTGGTTCAAAGGTCTGAATGTAAGTCGCGGATTCATTCGTGTGATGTCAAGACTTATGTCCAACCCCTACTCGCTAGACGCACATCTCTACAGAATTAACTTCGTCGATAGCAATTTATGTAGGTGTGGAGCCGATTATGATGACTATTGGATACCCCAGTGGCACGAGGTAGACAACCCTTCCGAGAGGTAAGAGATGTGTTGGGAATGCGTGATTTTCCCTGCATGCAAGCGATTTACGCATTTGTTTGTCTGATCTAAGAGTGTAACGTCATCACCCCCCTTCCTTCCACTCTAGTAAGTTCCTTACCATTGTATCGCAGTTATACTATCCTTTTGTGGTCAGCTGTGGTCACCCACCTGAAAAGGACTACAGGGATCGAGGATTTGATAGATGTCGCGACCAAAATCAGGAAATAATGGCTTGAATAAGTTACCTACCTAGCTCTTTCCAAACGATAATGTGACCCATTAACCTCGAGCTAGCCACGAGTAATTAGCATCCCACTTTTACTAATATCAAAAAATAAAATTTTATAAAACAACAATATTGAATATCGGCTCTGTAAAGTGTTATACACGCCTGAACCTAACAAATAAACGAACTGATTAAAATAAACATAATTACGCACGTACATATGCTAACCTTACTTCCCATTAGAACAGTACTTGCGTTGCAATGTTCCGCTGCGAAAATAACGAAACTAATAGCGAATTCGTTTTTGAACCTAGATTGGAACCAGTTCCAGCCTGCGATACCCGACACAATTGTCAGTGTAAATCTCAAACCGATACGAGTTACAAATAAAGGCAAACACAACGAAGTTTAACACACAACAAGCCGACCCATCCAGGTTGGTTGGAACTGAATCAAAAACGAATTCGCTATAATTAAACGGTTTAGACTACGTTAAACCGGTCAACCGGCAACCGGTCGTATGTTATACACAACCCCACTAATTTGTTTGAACACAACTCGCTCGTTTGTGTTTAGCAACAAGAATCGAGAAATTGTTTCAATTGCAGGTTTCAGAACCAAAACATTTTGTTGTCCGAATATGCTCCGAGATTTGCTACAGGCGATCTCCGAGTCTCTTCGTCAACATTCACCAGATTCTTCTGCGAGATTTACCACCACTTTATCCAAAATTCACAGAAGCCTTGACTAAGACTTGCTAGAATCCTATTCTAGATTCCCTAAAGACTTCAAAGAAATTTTCAGGAATGTTTTTAGAACTGCGTGTTGGAACTCTATGTCTAACTTTAACAATTTTGTCATAGTCTCTTATAGTCTCGAAAATGTTCCCAAGTGTTTTCAGAATCATCCTATTTCTTTAATTTTGGTGGTTTACTGGATAAATTATAGCGAATTCGTTTTTTTTTGAATCAGTTTCAAACTGGATCGGGTAACAAAATTAGCTCGGCTTGTTGTTCCAACATAGGTTCTCAAACGAATTTGATAGGGTATGCGTCCCTTAACTCAGCCTATTATGCAATGATCGATTACATTTTTTATTATAAGTCATAAAGTTTTTAAACTGTAAGCGAGATTCAACTAGTCATACACTTGCTAAGATAAGTTTGATTAGACATTTGGTAGTGTGTATCACGAAAAGTTACACAACTCTTTTTATAAAGTCAGAAACATTCGAGCGATATGGATTTAATGTCGGTCTATAGGCACCAAATTGGGTCTACCCTAGTAGCACACTTGTTGTCATTTGGTTGAGGTAACGTAAATATGACTTGCTAAGTCATAATCAAGTTACTGCAACTAATTATGACCGTAGTGTGCTACTTGGGTATTCATGGATGCAACTTCGTCCCATTCGATGGATTTATTATTAAATGCAGTCTCTGAACATTTTTTTTTCTAATTTTATGAACTCTAGGGTTTTTTTTAAATTTTTTTTATTCAATTGAGAGACTCTCTTTGATTACCTTCTCTTTCATTCATATTCCATTCAGCTTTACGTTTTTCATTCTACTATTTGTAGAGTATGCTAGCCAACACTGCTGTGTTTTTATCTGTACTAAAGAATCCCTCAAAAGTTTTATAATGGCGCCGTAATAAATGAAAGAGAGCGAGAGAGCAGAGAATCTCTCATTGTTAGATTCGCCCTCTTGAAAAAAATCCTAGAACTAAGGCACTGCTAGGTGTATTCGATTCACTTAATACAACATTTCACAAAACAAACTAACGTTATACTGCCTCGAAACACTTAAGTGTTGTTCATATATGTTTTATCAGTCATTCAATAATGGAAAAATATAATTTACTATAGGGAAGCGGAACCTATTCTCACCATAGTACATATATTCATCACATAAATAATATAATTAGGTCTTGGATAATATAATTAATAAAATTAGTTCTTGAATAGTAGTAAAAGCTACAAAACCGTTTCGGAGACTTAATTTTCGTTAAAATAATGAGCAGTCAGATTTTCAACACAATTTCTTACTTTTGCTCTACAAATTCGTCGTATTGATCTAACCGTACTAGGGAATATACTCGAGTCAGACTCCAAGTTTTCTCTTTAATTGCACTATATCCTCAAACATTTTCGTTGCGTAATTGCACAAACCATAAAAATCACACTTCACTTATTAAACTAGCCAAACGAGAATCTACGAAAAAGTGATAAAATACTAGAAAACTGTGGGATTGATTTTCACAATAATTTAAATACGCCTGCACCTATTTTGAACCGTGTTTCAATCGACGTAATCGCTTGATGTTGCACTGCTGACATACTGTATAGCATACCCATCAACGCTAGTGTGCGTGTTCAATCATTCATAGAGCATTCTTAGTCCAACGTTATGTTGAGTCTTGTTGTCAATATTCTCATGGAAAAGTAACAAACAAATCCTTTCATTTTGTCTTGGTTATATGCATGCTCCCCAACACACGTGAAGTGCAGTCAAATGATCTACTTCGTTTTTGGGGGTAGTAGTGAAGAGCGCTAACTTGTTTTCTATTTTTTCTTGATTAAAATCAGTACGGCTAACATATGTACACAGATGGGATTAATGTTTTTCGTGATATTATTAATATAGGTACATAGCAGTGGCAACTTTTCCGTATTAAATTGGAAGAAAATTATCAGAATCGAATGTTTTGTGTGTTGCTTAACGATTAACGGTAAGTGGACGAATAAATTGTAAATAATTTGTGTACTCAGTGTTCGGTATTCAGTGCATATTCACCGATTTCCACTGGAGGTCTGCTTATTGAGCTCAAAATAGGTTCCGCTTCCCTACGATGATTATGTTCCTTCGGTTTGTGTTTAGATGAGCCACTTGAATACCAACAACCTTAAATTCATACATTTCCACTTGAAATTTTACCAATAACAACCTTTTTACTACGTTATTGATACAACAGGCCATAGTTGGGAACAAACCAAAAATATGTACCCAACTTTGGGTCTACGATTTTCTAGTAAACTCATTGTAATTCCAGCTATGTGAACAGTTAGTTTGTAACATGTAACTATTTTCTGCACATCCAGACTGCATTACTTGCTTTATCGATTCAATTAAGCCAAATTTAGATCACTTGAAGATCGTGTAGATCATCTATTCTGCTTAACCTGTGAAATCATGATGCCAAAAAAATTCAAGAAATCTAAAATTACGCGGAAGTGAACCGCTATAAGTTGATTAAGATTGTCTTCGGATGACATCGGTCATTCTAATAGCAACATGATTTTGTTGATTATCGCTAAATTAATGACATATTTGGTACTTAGTCCGAATGAAGGAGCTAGGCTAACATTACATCCCCTTACCCTATTAGACAAATCTAAGAGCCAGTTATTTCGACTATCAATATTAGAAATTATTTTTTCATCCAAGCACGCGGATTTGACAACTTGGTTTGCCACCCAGCAAATCATTCCCTCCCACAAAACCGAAACAAAGTCCAATCCCCGAAAACCGGTCCAGTGGAGCAACGGTTCTTTGCTGTCAAGAATCCACCAAACCTAAGAAGAAAAACAACAAAAAAAGTGCCCCGATTCAATCATCCGTGCTTGTTTGTTGTACTCTACCATTGTCCCAACAAGAAGACAAACAAAAATCCCACTCACTTCACCGTCTCACACGCACACCAATCATTCGTTTCCAGTCGTGTATGTGTGTGTGTGTTTATTTTTTATCTTTTTGCTTACTCCAGGAATTGCGACAAACAAGATCAGTCCGCCGCAGCAGAGAGCATGCGGAATCAGAAACGCCGCCAAGAACAGAGACAAAAGAAAACCTACTTATCCGGGATCGCTGCCGGATCCTGCCGATGCCGATGATGTGTTCGGTCTCATTCAAAAGTTGGCACGCAAACGAATCTGGATCGTGAAACGGCACGGCTCTTTAGTGGAAGGGAAAAAAACACCGTTGTTGGCTGGAAAGATAACCTAAACCCTTCCCGGAGATGGTCGGCGCAGAGTTACGTGCCTGCATAAACAAACCATAACGTTTACCGAACGTTGCCTCGGGGGTGGCGGTGGTGGGAAGAGGTGGCCGATGACGGTTGGATGCTGCATCATGAAAAATTTATTATTTCCCGTCTTAGATTCTCCGGTCGTTTCTTATTTCCCCTTTTTGTCTTTACTTTACTTTGCTGCATGGGAACTATGACTCAGTTTGCCGAAAAAGTGGAGTTACTCAATCGATTAGTGACTCCACTTTTCACGAAACTGAGTCGTAGTTCCCAAGGTGAGTATATTACAAGTGCTCTAATGTGATGCTGGATTTTTGTATACGACAGCCAATAAGTTGGGTTCAATTTTGCATTGAAAATGAACACTTTTCCCCCGCGATCGCCTTGCGCATATACTTGTAAACCTAGAATACCTATACTTACTCAACTAGGTAGTTCCAATGAGTAAAGTGGACTCTCAAAACCGAGATCGGCAATCGTGTTTTCATGTGGCTCTCTCTATCTCTCTCTGGAGATTCTCGCCGATTAGTTTTGCACTCATGAATACGATTCCCGCGGGGTTCTTCAGCCTTCAGCCTGCGAGAAAGACGTGGAAAGCAGGAATCGAAACAGAAGAACTCACCACATCGGGGCACTCTGATGCCGATGCGTTATTGCCCTATGGGGCGCAGCGAAGGTCGATTATCTTTGGTGCATGGGAGGAAATTTAATTTATCTGTAGTTGGAACGTGGACTCAAGGAGCAGTCACCGGAGACCGGACCGTACTAAATTTGGAAGCTCACGTTCCGATCCGGATGGTTGCTCGCCGATGTACAGTGCGAATCAGGCCCGGTTCTTCTTTTTTTTGTTGTTGTTGCTTTGCCCGCCACCAAAGACCGCCATCCGTCCGTCGACGACGACATGGTGTGATGTAGAAGAGCAAAACAAGAACATTAACTGCAATGGGTATGACCAAACATGGAACAAGACATTTTGGTCCGGACGGGCGGCATTGCTCGGCTGTGGACGGAACGGATGCCAAGTGGAGGAGAGAATTGGTCTGGATGGATGCCACTGGCGTATTTGGGGGTTTTTGAGAAGGAGGTGAGTGCTGAGATTCTCGTGACGTTGGCAATAATATGAGGTGATACCTAGAGAACCTGCGTCATAATGTGATTCTTTTCGTCAGTCATAAAGATTAATCATTTTAAGCATCCTGTACATGTTCTGATTATCTGGCCAGTCAAAGACGTTGATTCTCTCGATAGTCACAAGAAAATCAGGCACTCAGTCATTGTCGAACTCCTCCGAACTGAAGAAAAGAGGCAGATGTTTGAATTGATCGATCGATTGGTGTTCTAAATCGATCATTACGAAGAATTGACTCGAAAACAATCTCCTCTAACTCTCACGTTGCGCTTTCGTGTTTTTTAATTCTTTTTCTAAGCTAATAGATCAAGCAGCGCACTATGGTACGAATGGCCAAATTTCGCGACGAAAATCGATGTCTCGAAACTATTAAGATTAGACATTTGATTAGGAGGGCCCTTTAAGCTCATAATAAAAATCATAACTATTTATTCTTATAATTTAGAGAAATTTCGCTCCTCCAAATTTCGATTTTTTTAATTAAAAGAAATTCAATATTATTTGTTTTAGATATTAACTTGAAAATTTTCGAAGAATTGAATAGAATGAAGGTTCAATATATTTGATAGCTATTGTTTAAAGAAAGTTATAGAGGTTGAAATTTAAAAAAAAACTCGTTTCTAAAAGACATCTTTCCCCCTTATTCGCAAACATTCGAAAAAACGGAATATTTAATTTTCCTAAGATATTGGGGTCAATTCTGATCCATTGCGCGACTCCAATGTACGGTTTCTTTTGTTATTTTTAAACCAATCAGGCGGAAATTTTCTGACTTTAATATTTTACAGAATTCTTCATTTTTGCATAATTTTTATTTAAATCCGTTTAAGGTGGTTGTACAAAAAAATGACACATAAGATATTTGGGTCGATATTGACCCGGAATTCAACTCTTCGTAGAAGTTTGAAATTTTAACTTAGAGTCATCAATGTTTATCCACCATTTGAAAGATTCTGCTCTCAAAAATGCATTGGAACAAAAAACAACGGCTGCCGGTAACATTGCACAGTGGTCCAGTAAGCTACTTTAGGCGGACATGAGGTTTTCAATGGAAATTTGTGGTATTAAAGCTTTGGTTACTTCTGAGAACTTGTTGCAAAATTATTGTACTACAATTTGTATGAAATTATTTTTTTCTTGCATTAAACGCAAGAGTGGCGTATACTCTAACTTTTTTATGAGCCAATATCGTGAGATAATATGTTCAGCAAAGAAGTTGTTATTATTCAAGTGGTTTCTTCTCACCTTCGATCCCGTAATCTCACTTATCAACAGACGTACAATTCGTGGTGAGACACAGTTTGGTTTACCTGAAGAAGCTCGAGACTTAATAAAAATTAACTAATATCCTATTAAGCGATTTTCTATGAAAACACGTAATTATCACGTACTGATTTCTGTGTGTTTTGATTCTATTTGAGCTCCTGATGTATGTTTTTATTGAATACTGTATGTTACAGAAAGTAGCTTTTAAAAATATAGAAAAATATCATCTCTTCCAAATTCTTCTTAAACGTACTCTAAGGTGTATATGACATGGTATGCCATATTTTTCAGGTGCTCCATTTCTTGTTGTAAGGCCTATAGTATGGCGTAAATTCAACTGAAAGTTTACTATAAAATGAAAACAAGAAGAAGTACAACTATGGTGCAAAATTGTAGCAAATGTCTAAACGAACAACTTTGTAAAACGTAGCAAGCTGGTAAAAGTTAAAAATGAATGATTTTTAGTCGAAAAACGATTATTCACTAAAATTCGGAATTATCGCAGTAGGCTTTGAAGCTAGACAAAAAATATGTTCTACAAAGTTTTTCATAATAACAATTCTACAACTTTGCTGAACACGATATTGGCTCATAAAAAAGTTAGAGTATACGCCACTCTAGCGTTTAATGCAAAAAAAAAAGTTCATACAAATTGTAGTACAATAAGTTTGCAACAAGTTCTCAGAAGTAACCAAAGCTCTAATACCACAAATTTCCATTGAAAACCTCATGTCCGCCTAAAGTAGCTTACTGGACCACTGTCCATTGTCCCCCGGGAATCTGCTACAAAGGGAGGGAGGTTTTAGTTTAACTGTGTTAACTGAAACGCATATAAAACATTCCAGAATCATTGTAGAGAATTGGCGTCTTTAGCAAAGTTTCTCAATGCGTAACGAGTCGTATTTTGATATTATCATTTTAGTTCCAAATCCTGTAGAGATGGCGCTGTAGTTTTTCTTTGACCAAATGAAGCTCTAAAGAATTGTCGTCTTCGGCAAAGTTGTTTGGAATATAAACTGTAGTCATGTGACATTAACAGATTATCTATAGATTTTGCCACAGAGATAACGCTGCAGTCTATTTTTGTCAAATGAAGCTTTAGAGAGTTGCCATCGTGGGTAAAGTTGTGTGTGTGTCATACTCTATCCCTCTTCCATCCTGGGGCATTGGGCAAGTAGAACTGCGAATAATTTGATCAATCATATGCTCTGCAATGGTGCCCTTTTTGTTGTGGAGGCCAATACAACAAAAAGGAGAACTTTTGAGGCAAGACAAGTTATCCTCAAAGCTTTTGGGGAAATGGGAGGTACTGGTAGTCTAAAACAGCGAAAAATTACATTGACGCCCTTATTCACACTTACAGCTCAGGAATAGAAGGTCAAGAAGGGCCACCGTCACCGAATAAAGCTTGAACCGGGTACCCACAATACCCGCGCCAATAGCCAGCGGACGATGCCCTGGTCGTATTTAGTAAAAGTGATCATATGTATAATTCAGAATAAGATTCAATTATAATTGATGTAGGTTATTTTTAAGTGATAATGTATGTAGATATATACGATCTCACCCAACAAACAACAAACTCACTCAAACAGGATAAAATTCCAGGATGTCATCAGTCCCCGCAGCTTTTCCATGCAATAAGCAACATTAGGTCCTACGAGCTTTCCATATTAACTAGCTTATAACATCACATTGAACAAAATACCCACACTCTCAGTAGGACAAGAAGCGATGTTTCTTTCTGCCCTATCCGGTCTTTCCATTTGACCAAAAATATTTCGAAATTGTAGCCACACTTCTGAAAGACACACAAATTCTTCTTCTGCTCTTCTACTTGCAAGCGCTCGCACTCAGCAGCAACTGAGTTTTTCTACAGGAAAAGTTCATTCACTATCGAAACTCAGAACTAAAGAATTTAGTCGAATTAACAGCCTTCTCACATGACGTTGACAACAAATTTTTAACTGTTGATAATATTAATCCTTCTGAAATTCACTTGACATCATCAGATTAGTTTCAAATTGAGCCGCAAAGATGGCGCTGCAGTCTTTCTTTTCCAAATGAGGCTCTAGAAAGTTGCCGTTTTCAGTAAAATTGTTGAAAATGTAAAACAAAGACGTTTGAAATATCACACTAGTTTCATATCATACCGCAGAGATGGCGCTGCAGCCTATCTTTGATAATCCGCCATCTCGGTGGCAAGATCTGGAACTAATGTGATAATCTCATAAGACGACGAATGACATACTGAGAAACTTTGCCCAAACTTTGCGACAACTCTCTAGAGCTTCAATTGGCAAAGATAGACTGCAGCGCCATCTCTGTGGCAATATCTGGAACTCATATGGAAACTTTGCTGAGAACGGCAACTCCGGAACTAATTTGATAATGACAAAATACGATAATTGGCATAATCAGAAACTTTGCCGTAGAAAAATGCATACAAACCAGTAGTTTCACATTCCTCTATGAATATCACTCTCACGTTTCATGAAGTTTCACAACCGAAGTGGTTTAATTAAATATGAATTTCTGTTTGTCTGTCTGTCTGTCTGTTGGAACCTTATAGTCACGAAAACTACTGAGCCGATCGGCGTGTTATTTTGTATGGAGAGGTTTTTGGGGCCGGAAAAGGTTCCTATGATAGTTGAAGACCCCCCCCCCCCCTTGGAAGGTGGCTCCCAGCCAAATGAAACACAATTTTTTGCATAACTTGAGAACAAATTTGGCAAAAGAAACCAAATTTAGCATGTGGGAATTTTTGGATGCAACAAATGTTTCTATGGTGGTTTGAATCCCTCTCCCCCTCGAGCGGGAGGCGCTCATACGAATGGAACAGAAGTCCAGAACTAATCAAGCAAATGGAACCGAATTTGGCATGCGGTGTTTTCTGGAGGCTAAAAATCTTTCTATGGAAGTTCAAACCCCTCCCCCCCTTTCTATAAGAGGGGGGGGGCTTCCAAACAAATGAAACTGAAACTTCCGCATAACTCGAGAACTTATTAAGCAAATGGAACCAAATCGTGCATATAAACCGAACATTTGAATTTAAATTAAACATGAGAATCATCCCTACTGTTACAAAAATTTGCGTGCGGGAGTTTTTGGGGCCGAAATAGTCTTAATGATAGTTCGAGACCCCTTCCTGTCAGGAGAGGGGACTCCCATACAAATGCAACACAAATTTCTGCATAACTCGAGAAAAAATCCAGCAAAGGAGATCAAATTTAGCATGTAGGAGTCTTTATATGCAACGAATGTTTCAATGGTGGTTTGAGACCCCTCCCCCTCTCGAACGGAAGGATCTCATAGAAATAATACAGAAGTTTCTGCATAATTCAAGAATTAATCTGGAACCAAATTTGGCATGTACGGTTTTCTGAAGGTAAGAAGAGAAAGAAGAGGAAGGGTGGCTCCCAATTATGTAGAAATTATGTAGAAATTTGTGTTTCATTTGTATGGAAGCCCCCCCCCCCCTCCTGTCCAAACGGGGAAGGGGTCTCAAACCATCATCAGAACCTTCTTCGGCCCCGTAAACAGAAATGTCAGTTTCAATTGAAATTTCCCCATAACAAATGAAACTGAAATTTCTGCAGAAGTTAATCTAAGGTTATGCAAGAGGAATTTTCGTTGAAGATAAACATTTTGTCTATGAAATGCTTCTACACAGAAAGAAGAACGATGGTAGAAACTACCGATCCGAGAGTTTCATTATCAACATAAATAAAAAAAAAACAAAAACAAAATAGAAAAATATAACTCCATCATTGAAGTCACACATAAGCAAACGAAAATATGTTAACAAAACTTATCCCGAAATACCACCATAAACGTGCCTGTTCTGTAATTTTTTTTATTAATTTAGTTGTGCAGCAACGCACAGTGGGGCAGCGAACCCAGTGATTTAGCTAAAACCTCTAGCGCCGCGTGAATGCTTCCTACAGGTTTGCAGTATTGGAGAAAAATGTTCAGTTGAAAAAGTGCCATCTTTTGACGGTTTTGATGAGTTCCTATTTCCTCCGCATAGCTGGCGCTCGATTCTGTCTTTTTTAACGGAGCGTCCTTAAATGATGGTTTTTTGCCACATAGTTGTTTATTAGACCATGCTTAGAAATGAAGTCGAATACGTTAAAGACCTATTTTACACAGAAAACTTAATATTGACCAAGTTTTAAACAATATTGCAAAAAAGCCGTTTTCACTATTTTTTGGCAAATAAGATCTATCTATATAAATGAAATGTTAACGGTGCAATATTGTCAAAATGCTGCTACTTGTTCATTTTAGACACATTTTGTGATGTATCATACATGAATACAAATATATTAACAATAATGTTGTAAAACGGAGGTGTTTTCAAATGACAATTACTCAATATTTAGCAAGAAGTAGCAGTCTAATTTTTGGAAAAGCTTAGTGTAAACGTAGTTGGATATTTGAAAGCATGTAGTTAAACAGGGAATATCAGGGCTTTTTGTTAAATTATTTGAATATATTTGGGTTTATTTTTTGCATCTTGACTAGATTTTTTAAACCATGTTAATAGCAGTACCATGCGCTGTGTAATAGCATGAAATCCCACAATTAAACGCTTTAAATAAGCAACTCATCGGTATAAGTCATTCAACAAAGTTAACTGGTGGTTTTGCAAAAGTAAAAATACTAAAATATCTCAAATTTTAATTATTTTTACTGCCAACATGAGAAACAAAACTTTTTGAATCCTTCGAGTTGTCGGAGAAAATGTATCAAGTAACGAGTTTCCAGATTTTTGAATTGCTCAATTAAAAAAAATTTTGTTGAGCGTTATAACCATGTTTTTAAAAGTGTAAAGTGCGACAACATTTCTCAGCATAATCCGTCTCAGCGCCACCTATGCGGAGGAAATAGGAACTAATCAAACCCGTCAAAAGGTGGCACTTTTTCAACTGAACAACTTTCTCCAATACTACAAACCTGTAGGAAGCATACACGCGGCGCTAGAGGTTTTGGTCACACCACTGGGTTCGCTGCCCCACTGTGCAACGCCCACACCTGGTTCACCTGGGTGTTTCCGGGAGTCACCAATATGGTCAACGATCCACTTAAAGTTTATAATAAAGTTTGTGATGAAAAATTAAGAAGAAACAGCTGTCACATGGCTTGTTTTGAGTAAAATGAAGAGTTAACCGCATCCAGGACCCTTCATTAGGGCCGGTTTTGCGGAAATGGCCATATCTCGGTCAATTTAAGGCCAATTCCTGTAATCGACAGTTCATTCGCTTGGAAAAAGTTTTGTCTTTTCGTTAGTTTACTGGAAAGAAACAATTGTTTGTCAACGGCACCCTGTATAAAATCTCCTCACAAATTCAACATGTGAGATAGCCTCTCCGGACACCCGGAACAACGCCGGTGTTCGGGGGCCATGGCAAATTATGTTACCGAGATTTAAAATTACATTAATTTCCCAGTCGAATGCTTCATGAAGTTAGAGCACTACAAAGTTGACGCTCATTTTATCTATCCCCTGTATATATTCTTAAAGTCCAGGAAAAGCTCAACACAGAACAGATCATTCCAAATATAAAGGATAAAGGGTGTCCCGATCAAAATTTGGTGAAACAGTAAAGTGTGTGAGTCGATCAAAGTTTTCATTAATAAGTCAAATTCTTCTTCTATTTCAAGTTCAATTAATACAGGATACTGAAGACATATTCAGCTTAGCTTCCTTTTTACCGAATGCGGATGGCCGGGTCTTTCGTCTAACACCTGCCATAAGATTTTGTACAGTCTCCTTGTCCACTTTATTCGCCGCAGAACGCCAGTTTGCCTTGAACTGTTTATAGCTCACAACAGCTTTTTGAGTCTTCTTGAGGTTCCGCTTGATGATGGCCCAATATTGTTCGATTGGGTGGAGCTTAATGGCCTTTTTTCCGTAATGGCAAGATACCAAATCCGGTCAAAATAGAACGCAACAATTGTGTCGCTTCAGGAAAGGCAATAGACGTTTTTGTAGGCACTCGCTCAGATAAATTTCCTGGTTGGCGGTTCCGGTCGCAATGTAAACGTTGCTCTTCAAGTCACAGGTACAGATGGCATGCCACACCAGATATTTCTTCGCGAGGTTTGACAGTTCAATGTGCTTGAAAATATCTGCCACCTTTCTCCGTCCGATTGCCGTATAAAATTCCTGTCTAGGGAGCTGTTTACAGTCTGCCTTGATGTATGTTTCGTCGTCCTGTACCACGCCATCAAACTTCGTCAGCATCGTCGTGTACAACTTTCGCGATCGTGTTTTGTTTATCGTCGCGATTTAGAGACACCACTTTCTTGTAAGTCGACAGTCCAGCTCGTTTTTGAGCTCTATCCAGGGTTGAAGGCGCCACTCACAGCTTCTTTACGACATCTCAGACGGAGAGGTTGGGGTTCCGCTCGAAACTGCGGGCAACTCTTTCTGTCGTCGCTGTGGCCCCCGGCTTTCGATATCCCCTCGATCCAGCTTTCCTGGCTGTCGACAAACGTTCGCTGAACACTTTTAATACGTTGGTAACAGTTGATTAAGCTACATTCAACAATTTCGCCAACTTGGCGTGAGAGTAGTTTGGATTTTCGCCACGCACGTGCAAAATTTTAATGTTTTGCTTCTCTTCCTTCGACGACATTTTGATAACTGAAGTGCCAATCTCAAAATCAAAATAGAGGCATGATGCTGCACGCACACATCTTCAAAATGAGGGGTGTGGAAACATTTTTAATGCACGATGAAAGGAAATGCGTCAAGTTTAAGTCGACCAAATTTTGATCGCAACACCCTTTATTATTTGAATGAAAGATACTATTTTATAAGACATGTATTAAAACATATATAGTTTGGATATTTATGGTCATATCTATGGTTTATGGTCTACGAAGCTGAATGACTCGGCCCCAACAACGAAACTCACACGAACACCCTCAAATACTTTGTCAAAATAACACAGAGCATGGGCATGATTGACCGCCCACGGATGCTATTCCGTTGATTGCCAGATCAGCTGTATTTACACAAAGAACAAACAGCTGATGTTTGGGACTAACATACATCCTCAATGTGTAAAATCTGGTGATCCCAAACTAAGGTACTGCTGACCAAGAAGGGAATGGGTAGGAATGTGTTGTCGTGGTACTCGCTTTGAAGGAAGCCGCGGAGTCCACTGCAGTTCCACTAGAAATCACTGGGATGTTGGGTAAAAGTGGGATCCGTTTTGGTAAACGGTGTGCTGAACTAAACTGACATCGGCAGTGAATAAGATATTTCACTTTGTTCCCGATTTATTCACTGTACAGAAATGACATTGAAGTTATTCAAATGTTGGCACCAATTTGAACCAACAGTAAGGATGCTGTTGGGGCCACTCAAAAGTGTGGGTGGCTTATTTCAGCAGTATACAAAGATATGTTCAAGCGATTATTGTGAAACAAATTCTCATTAACACAGGTAGCACATATTTCATAATTATTATTTATTAGTACAGATCGAGTTGGCAACCATGTGAGTTCAAATTTCCGGAAGAGAGTCAGGAGGAGGAGATACTTTGAAACAACCATGTTTGTGAAACAGGAAGCTTCAAACGAACCGATCCATTGCGATCGTTGAAAAAGCCTACCGACAGCATTAGACGGCATTCCAAAACGAACTCCCTAACACTTCCCCATCGAAAATTGGCAGATGAAGCCCACCAGCCAATGGGACCGCAAAAAAAAACAATGCAAGCAATCGAATCGGAATCACCAAGCTAATTCTCGGGCCATAAATAACAATCATTGCGCTTGATTCGATTCCGCTTCCCTTCTCTAGCACTGAGCCTGCTCATCAATGTATCGGATCGCCCGAGCCCACTTAGTTCCAGGGCGGTCGATTCCCAAAAATAGCGAAGATAACGATGTAAAATATCGATTCTACGTGACCGTGTCGTCTTCGGTTGGCTTTTTCGTTCGACTCCTTTTTCCCACCCAGAAACAATGCCGGATGGACGGACGGACGAACGGGAAAGGGGGACCTCGACACGTACATAAGTAAGTGCGTGTTTCCAGAGCATGTTGGCACACACATGGCGGGAGGGAAGGGGGTATGAATGAGTGTGGTTTCATGTCGCAACGAGCAGCTTTCGATGCAGCACGTCAGTTCTATTTTTTTTTTCCCGGGAAATGCTGATTCACAACGATGGCGATAAATGAGAACGCCAGAGTGGAAGGGCTTCCCATTCTAAGCCGCTTTCGTTGCGGTTGGTCGGAACTGGAACTAGAGCGCGGGAGCTTTGCTAATATCTAATACCCACTCGGTTGGAGTGTGCCAGTAGGGCTGTTTATGTGGACGCATGAGAATGGTATCATGTAGGTATTTACGGGCCTAGCTCGGAACTGCTGCCCGAGGCTTTGCGTGGGAGTGTTCTATGATTAAGTGTTTATTTTGTTCCATAGATTCGGAACTGACGGGGTAGGGAGCTGGGGCAGAAATCAACATTGATTTGATTGGAAAATATTTATAAATACCAAACGATTTGTAATTACTTACGGCACGTACTAACTTGGTTCTTTTCCGGGAAATGTGCTTGTGATGTAAACATAAGGTAAGTGTTCCGTGACGGGTCGACTCCGGGCTTTGCTGCCAAAGCCGTATCGATTTTTCCCCCGGAAGCACACTCAACAAGTCTCAGGCCGTCGGTCGTAAATTGCCCAGTTTTACGACCTCCGACTGGAAGTAATGTGCAAATCCGATACGCATAGTTTCGCATGGTTTCTTTCCCCCCAAAAAACTTATATCCGGATCGCAGAAGGCGACTAAGCAGAACAATAGTCAAAGTGATAAAAAATGGTTGAATTCGTTTGATTTAGAAATTTAGAAAATTCTCATCGGACAGGTTCAAGAGCAAACCAATCAGCGAAGTGCTGGCATGCACCTCTGAATGTGAAAACAACTGATTGGCGAGAATCACGCAGATTGCAATTTAGCCTCCTCTGCAGCTTCGCGCCTTCCAGCTGAATGCAGGCATGATTTGTTATTGTTAGTATTGCACCGTGTCAGTCGCCATCCTCGTCCGGATGATAGACGCGTCTACCTTCGTCACTTTCCAGGGTCAGCACACTACAAGCCGCCACAGTGACCGGCCTTTGACTGAAAGTGCACGCACAGGCATTTCAACAACGTTCATTCGTTCGTTTGACCATTGTCGGGTTAGTGTGTAGGAACTGAACCCTTCATTTCGCAACCTCCGAATCCGATCGATTGGCTTGCCCTGTACCGAACCACGTTGGTGTCGATTTGTGTGTCCGAAAAAAAACTAGAAATGACAAAACGGAGTGACGACTCTGATTCGCTACCTGACCGACCAGCAGGTCAGTTTAGAAAACCCCTTTGATATACGATTTTACCGACTCGGTCAATCCTACAACAGAAAGCGCACAAGGGAACAACAAAGGCCCCATACGGGTTGGAACAATTGTGTAATTTTTCCCTATGCTATGACAACATGCGGAGTGGTTGGGAGCTTATCGGCTTGTTGCGCAATTGTATTGTGGATGTGGGAAAAGGGCTTTCTGTCGTTCGACAACAGTTCGCACGGGTTGATCTTGATGCATTTGTTGTGCGATGAGTTTCGATTTGTAGTCAGATGAATGATTTGAAAAGAACTAGCTTGGAATACTGGCTAACCACAAAATAGTAGCGCCGTCCAATTGGACCAAACATACTGCAGACTTGGGTGGATTTTATCAGAATAAAAATAACATAGGACGCACAATTTGGCTATGAGAATGTCACTAGAAATGCGAAGAAAAATTAGTATTTTCCATCAAGATAAGCAAAGGTAGTTGGAATTAAATGGAAAATACCACTAAACCAGCTCAAACTCTATTGGATTTATGAGGATGTCTTTTCTCAGAGTTGTAAAGGCTGACTAAATAATAATTGGTGCGTCCGTCGCGCACCTCTAGCACGCCTCTAGTGTTGGGAATCGAAAACCTTTGACAGTGGTTCGTATACTTCTATAAAGAATAACTGGTGCAAGTTTGATGAAAGTACACAGATAAAAAGAAAACTTTAATTTTCTGCGTTATCTCATGTTAGATTTTGCAGAAAATAATGATATGAGGTCTGTATCCGCAATAATCCGGACACTTCTAAACATGAATAAAACATAAATTTCGCATCATATTTCCGTCGTAGTTGTTTATTTCAGATTCATGGGATGTGTTTTCACCATTCTTTAAACTTAAAACATAGTTATTCGGTATTTGCATAAAATTTTCGAACTTTGCTCTTAACTCCGTCCATTAGGGTTTGTACAGACTCTTTAGAAATCGTAGAAGCCTTCATTGTCCAAATTTGCTGGAAGCGTTTGATGTCTTTGATTCCTTGCTTCTTCCCAGAAATCTTTCGGTTCATCAGAGCCCAATATCTCTCGATTGGTCGTAGCTCTGGGCAATTTGGCGGGTTTGAGGTTGTTGGTACAATGTTCACTTGATTTGCTAGGTACCACTCCATCACAGTTTTAGCATAGTGGCATGACTGTTAATGTCGGGTAGCAATCGCTTCTGCAGACACTCTTTCTGATAGATCTCCTTGTTGATTGTGCCAAAGGTTTACACAAGGTTTAAGCTGGCTAAAGTTCTGTTGACGCCGAAAACAACAGTTTGCAGAGTGCTCAAAACCTACCCGGAAACCCTGGGTGTGGAAAGGAATCAACGGACCTACGAAAAAAATTGGAACCAGGGAACGTAAGCTGCGCAGCAAGGTGTTGAAGTGCGTTAAAGCCAACCCCGGTCTTTCGATCCGAGATGTACCCAGAAGGTACAACGTTATCTTTCAAACGGTGCGGAAAATCCTTGCCAGGGAAGGACACAAGCCGTACAAAGCCAGTAAACACCCAAACCGACACATGAAGCAGAATTCCGTGGCCAAAAACTCTTGTAAGACCGCGTTTTGACGAAACACAAAGGCTGCACTTGAATCGATGAGAAATCATACGTCAAACTCGTTTTTAAGCAACTTCCCGGTCAAAAGTTCTACATCGCGACTGGACATAGGGGTTTGCCGGGACGATTCAAGTTCATGTTTGCCGACAAGTTCACGAAGAATGTCATGATTTGGCAAGCAATTTGCAGTTACGACCTGAAAACGGAACCATTTGCCACATCCTCGACGATGACAGTTTACATCGAAGAACTCCTGAAAAAGCGTGTTTTGGCCCGATTTGGCCAACTGCCATTACTCCAAGGTGGCTCTGGAACGGTATCCTACCAACAAGATCGATTTTGTCCACAAGCTCTCCCCCAACAATTCTTCCGAATTGTCCGGAATTTCGACCAATCGAAAAATACTGGGCAATTGCAAAGCAGTGACTTCGACGAATCGGTGGGGCAGTCAAGGACATCCAGCAAATGCGGGCAAAATGGAAGAAATGTGCTGATAACGTGTCCGTTTTCACGGTGCGGGCGCCGATGGGCTCCATCAAGAGGAGGGTTCGAGATTGCGATCGTACCGGTGAAATGTAACCATCTAATGCTGTAACTTTGAAGTTTGGTAAAAGTACTGTAAAGTATACAGTTAATGAACTTTTTAAAGTTATTGAATCATGAATTACAGGTCTTTTTGTGCGTACCAATTTACTCTTAGTCAGCCATAATACATCCTTTTGATGTGATCTTTTATGCCTTCCCTCGTAAGTCGGTAATAGATTTCTGTTTCAGTATAAAGTTTAAAAACCTTCTTAAAACTACAAGGGATGCACAGTGGGCAAGAACTGATGAAAACTAAGGAAAAAATCTGTAACTTTTGTCGCATTTAAGCGCGGCTTGTAAACAAGGCCATTTCCGCTTGGAACTGGTTTCAATCACCGAACGGATATGGTTGTGGAGTTATAGAGCTTATTTTACCCCACTTCCCCATATATTTTTGAATAATTCATAGATATCTTTGCACGGAGATCAACAAACTACTGCTAATCCCATGTAAAATTTCCTGGAAAATCGAAGAAAGGTTGTTTTAACTACCACACGGCTCTGTAAAGAAAGATATGGCTGGTTTTACCCCACTTCCCCTTGTATTCTTGAATAGTTTATAAATATCTTTGCTCGGAGTAGCTCAAGATCAACCAAATAGGGATAGTCCGATGTAAAATTTCCTGGTAAACCGAATGAAGGTTCTTGCCCACTGTGGGGTGGTTGGAATTTTACCAACTGCCCCAAGGCTTCGGAAATCCATAATTGGTTAATGGTTCAGAGATACTCTTAGTCACTGCTAGCAGTATCTTTCCGATAAAGGCTTCAAAAGCACAGAACGTATAATCGACATTGGAGTTATCCAAGGTAGCACGTTAGGCCCAACGTTGTTCAACTGCTACATAACCAACATGAAGGACCTACACATGCATGGAATGCTATTTATGTATACTTCAAGAACTTCAACTACTATGCTAAGATTTTTCAAGTGCTTGTTGTCAAGGCTTTTCGCAGACATGTTTGGAAATGTTTTTTTTTTTTGTAAAGTTTCTTTTGTTTATCGTTATGCTTTCCTAGTAGCATGCTTGTTGTATATCAGTTGAAATAACTGTTTTACATCTTCATTCAGTCGTTAACAGGTTGCTGCAACATTTCAAAAACTAAACTTTTCTGATCGGGCTATCCTAAAAACATAGTGTAAGGACATTAAAAAAAATCATTTTAAGAGCTTTGCAAAATAAACTTTTCATTAAGAAACTTTCTTCCAGGACATAGTTAAAAGTACTTTTAAAAAAAAGTTTTCAAATGAGCTTCTCATGAGAGCTTTTCAAATTTTTGTTTCAACAAAATCTTCTTCAATATTTTTTTTAAGAACAATATTGCGTAGAGCTCCTTTGTCTGAGTATTTCTATGACATTGCTTTCAATCCTTAAAAATAAAACCGATACTGATTGTTTTCTTCAGAGGTGTTTTTTTTTTTGTAGGCTATTTATTCTTTTGAAAGCTGTTCGTTAGTTGAACTAACTCTTTTTGTTGTCTTTCGATAAAAGTCTTTTGTGAGGGCTTACTTCATAGCTAAGGAGCATCTCTGGAAAGAGTTTCTATTGGTTTTACGCTGATCTTTCAATAGTTTCTATTTTGAGCTTTCGAAAATCCCTTGATATTTTTTTTTCTTAATTGTTTAGAGCCCTGGAGACGATTTTCACAATGATAACAATAACAACTTAAGTAACTATGTAAGCTTAGGGAAGCAGAAAAACTTGCGGCTAGGTCGAGGTTAGGGTTTCCAATAGTAAGGATAAGAGAGGGGAAGTAGAAGTGGACATGTGGACATGTTTAAACGACAGCTAAGAAGGGATCAAACGAACACTTCTATTTGTTTTAAAAACTTATAAATTAGTTCCATATAGTCCAAGTACAGCTTACCTAGCACATCTCTAACATCTTCCTTCTTTGGCTTCCCACGGGCCCGGAGGGATGTACAAAGATCAGATCTGGCAATTTCGTTATCGAGGCAATACCAGACACCGCGGTTGATATCTTGATAACCTGCTCCACAGCCGCATGGATTGGTGTCTGGGAGCCCTATTCGGTAGAAATGATTACCTTGATTAAATTCAGGCTTATGCTCAACCCTCTGAACCACGAGTGGCTCGATACCTGTGGGAGAATGGAATGTAACCATCTGTCCGAGTCCTCTGCATCCCATTTTTGTTCGCCAGCTGATCAAGGCCTGTGACGAGCAAATGCAAAAAAAGTCATTGGACGTTCATAAGTATCGCCTTCTATAGCGCCCACTTTAGCAAGTGAGTCCACTTTCTCTTTGCCTGAAATCGAGTAATGAGAAGGGACCCAAAACAAAGTGATAGAGTGAGAATTGTTCGATAGAGCACTCAAAATAGACCATACTTCACTAACGAAATACAGTGAGTGCTTCACCGGCCTTATTGAACGAATAGCCTCAAGTGAGCTGAGACCAGTGCTGTAAAAAGTCATTTCAACTTAACGCGATTCATTTGCCGATAACTTTTTCTAGAAGCTGAATTTCAAACTATCACGTATGATGAAATTGTTGTGCTTGTTTATTTTCATATATTTGCAATATTGGTATTTTCAAATGATATTCATCATTGAATTTCATTTGAATATAACAGTGAATATAACACTTTCTATTTACCAGTTAGGGCAAAGCACTGTTAGACAAAGTTGTAGAATAAGTCAAGAGCTACATTTGTATCATACATCGTGTTCATAAGATCAGTTTCTGTTAATAGTTATCGGTAAATTTATCCAAATGAGCGAAACGACGATGTACAGCATTGGCAGAGACTGTCCGTAAAAATGAAGAATTGATCAAAAGGAAGAGAGGCAATTCGCCACCAATTCTGCGACCTACACTACCAGTCATAAGTACGAACTTGCTTGGAAAAGTATTGCAACACTCAGTTGGATATTGCATCACCTCGGAATGTTTAGCATCACCTCTATAAAGGTTCATGCAGGACTATATATTTCGAGACCCTTAGTATCTGCAAAGGTGCAGTTTAAAGCAAAGTTGTTTAGAAAGTCACGGGCATTCAGCAAATGAATCGTTAGTTTAAAACTACACCGCTACGTGGTACTAGTGAGCATGCAAAATTGAGCATTTTCGGCTTGTTCTATCTCCTGATTCTCATAAGATGGAAAGTTCTAGTCTTCCGCAAAGTTAGTCAAGGGCATCCGGAAAGTGGAGAGTTTGGTCCCAAATTCCAAAGCTACGTGGCGCTAATGAGCATGCCAAATTGAGCATTTCCATTTTTTCTATTTCGTGGTTCTGATAAGATCGAATGTTATTGTCTTGGGCAATTTTATTCCTGTTATTGAAGGCATTCGGAAGGTGGATAAGATTGTTCGGAATTCCACCGCTACGTGGCACTAGTCAGCATGCAAAATTTAGCATTTTGAACTTGTTTCTCATTCGTGATTCTGATAAGATAGAAAATTCGAGTCGGGAAAGTTTTTCCGAAGGGGTTAAGTGAGCCTGATTCACTTCGTATTCAAGAGATTCAGGACTGAGTCACCTGAAATTCAATTGATTTAGGACTAACTGACTTCTCATGCAAGAGATTATATTTTTTTTAGATTTGATTCTGATTCACATAATATTCAAGAGATTCAGGATGAACTCACCACAAATTCAAATTATTCAGGACTGCCTCACAACACATTCAAGTGATTAAGATCTAAGGTTTACTTAAGGTTTACTTTATGTTCAAGTGAGTAAGGTCTATTTCACTTTACATTCATATGATTCAAGGCAGAAGTGACTCCCCTCAATCGCAAGTGTTTCAGGGCTGACTCACAATACACTCAAGTTATCAGGTCTAACTCACTTCATATTAATGTGATAGAGGTCTTATTAATTTCATATGCTAGTGACAAAAGGCTGACTCACTTTATGTTCAAGTGATTCACGTCTGGTTCATTTCATATTGAAGTGATACAGGATGACTCTCCTCAAATTCAAGTGATTTAAGAAAGACGCCCCACACATTCGAGTGATTCACGTCTAGTTGACTTTGTATTCATCTGATTAAGGTCTTATTCATTGCATACTCATGCAATTGTAACTCAAGGCTGATTCAGTTCATATTAAACTGATTCAAGCCTGATTGACATCATTTTTCATATATCATATTTATGATTCAATTAATAATAATATTCAAGTGCTTCCAGTCAGATTCGTTTCATAATCAAGTGATTTAGGGCTGACGGACTTCTCATTCAAGTGATCAAGCATTTTTTAGGTACGATTCAGCTTGTATTCAATTGATTTAGGCCTGATTCAATTAATATTCAAGTGATTCTAGTCAGATTCACTTCATATTCAAGTGATGCACGACTAACTCACCTAAAATTCAAGTGATTTAGAAGTAACAGGCTTAACATTCAAGTAATAATACTTTTTTTCAGGTCCGATTTATATCGTATTCAAGTGATTCAGGTCTGATTTACTGCATATTTTAGTGATTCATGATGAGTTCATCTCACATTCAAGTTATTCAGGACTGACTGACCACACATTTAATTGATTCAGGTCAAATCCACTCGATATGCTAATGATTCAGGTCTGATTACTTTATATTCAAGAGAATAAGGTCTAATTCACTTCATAATCATATGATTCAGGGCTGACTCACTTCACATTCCAGCGATTCCGGTCTGATTTACTTCACATTCCGATAATTCAGGTCTGATTTTATTCATATTGAAATAAATCAGAACGAACTCACCTCAAATTTAAGTGATTCAGGTCTAATTTACTTCATATTCAAGTGCTTCAAGGCTGACTTAATTCATATTTTATAAACAGTACATATTTCGAGGGATTAGAATTTAATTATATGATGAATAATATTAATATCAAATTTTCCTACGACACATTTTGCTACATAAAATTGAAATGAGCTTGATCTTTTATATAGTTGTTTTAAATCAACAATTTTTTATAGAACAAAAAAATTGTAAACTCATTTTTTTGCCACCCATCTTCTCCACCATCCAGATCAATCAGTTTGATATGCTAAGGGCAAAGAATCTACTAATAAATAAATGTAAAAACCCTTTCCGGCTCTCCCTTAGTTCAGTTGGTAAAGGCGCGGCAACAAAGCATCACCATGCTGGAGGTGGCATGGTTCGATTCCGGTGTCTGGTCTAGAAATTTTTCATTTAGGAAAATTTCGACTCTGGCATGTAGCGTATGGTTGTACCTGCCATACAATCATACTAATGCAAAAATGTGGAAGGGCATTTAGAACACTAAGGTGAGAGCAAGCTATAAGCTAATTGCGAAAGCAATAAGCTTGAAATGCCAAGAAAGAAGAAGGAAGGAAGTGCTTCACAACTATATCGATACCGACAAAAGCAAAAATAGTCAAGAAAGTGGTCAACCTTCACATCGTCGTCATTTCCGTTCTCTTTTGATCATTGAACAAGATCCTTTAACCGATCCCCATTATTCGAAAACCATCCAAATAGGAAACCGCTTCATTCGATTTCTCTGGTCCCCCATGCCGCTCAAGGAAAAATGCCATCCTGGTTAACGATGAGCACACTCCAGTTACCACACGGTGTGCATTAAGTTGACTTCATTTGCCGGCATCTATCTCCACCGCCATCGTCAAGGGATTTCAACGAGAATTTTTTTTCTCGCATTTAATGAACATGAAACCGTATAGCCTGAAGCAAGCAAAGCGCGGCAAGGCGCTGGCTGGCTGCGTTGACTGACTGACCGACCAACTGGCTGACTGACGACGACGACGACGACGATGAAGGTTGTTCAGAGTTACCAGTTCTGAGTAACCACTCAGCTCGTTTCATCCTGCCTGCCTGCCGCAATGCCTAGCCGACAGCTTGAGCGAAAAATATGAAATCCAATAAAGTCACCCACTTGAAAGTCTGCCTGGTCGAGAGACCCCGCTGAGACGACGGTATTATGGTTAAGTTTCCACCACCATTGCTTAGTTGTAACAATCTCGAGCACTGCGACTGGCTCGCGGTGTGAACCGATTTTACGTGACTGTGACTGTTGTCAAATGTGGGTCTCGAATGGGATTAAGTTGTTTTGTCGAAATGACTATGCATGGCGGAGGAACGGGGAGTTGGGTAATGTTTGAAGGGTTGAGTTAGATAACAGCTTTCAAGTGTCTTTCAATGGACTTGGAGTCGGTGGAAACAATTGAGTTGTTGTTTGTGTTGGTATGAAAAGAAAAATTAAAGATCGAGAAACACTGAAAAAGGAGCCATCGATGCCTTGGTTTTGATAATGGAAGGGAATCTTCAAACCATGATTTAACCGGACTTCATTCTCACGTCTTCAGATACGGCTCGGTTTTTTTCTGTTTTGTTACTAATATGATCAATAGAAAAATATGTTTTACTTCATCAAAAGGATTGAAGTTTTTCTGGTGGCACTACCTATCGGATGATCAGTATCTGATGGTTTGCTTGTGTATTGACTGGAGCTTGGATTCCTAGCGTCTTCTTGAATGTATAACTTTGAATCGTTTTACAGTGATGACCTGATTTTGTCTACCCCCGATTGTGTCACCTTCTTGCTCCGATTTTGTCAGCATATACGATTCAATCAGATATAGTCAAAATGAAATGTTTTTCCACAGAGATTTTATACATTGGTGCTTTTATTAAGTGTAGTGTTGCATGATGTCAGTCTGGACTAATTTGGAGTGAAAACTCATCCGGTACACATCCGGTTCATGACTACCAAAAACGTGTATGTTCAGCAAATGTGATTTAGGAACGTCGTCTTCATGATCAAGCTTAACATCGAATATAACTCAATTTTTTCAGAACTACTGATCACTGTACTCAACCCAGATCCAGAAACTCACACCCTTCAAAGAGTTTTGCTTCAAGCATTGATCTATGTCATCTTTGCGACCGCTTGCAATATATCGCTAGAATAACTATCACAAGGCTGCATCAGTGGTAGATGAGCGCTTTCCAAACGTCATCTTTTGCCGGTTGAGGTGGCGGATTTGTCCGTGCCTCGACCTACCCCGCAGTGGGATGTTGGGTAAAAGATGACATCCTTAGTTCGAGTACTACTTCACCCATGCCCTTTCGCTCAATTTTCAAACATCTGTTCTATTTCCAACTTGCCGTACACTGACGGTACTTTCAACACTTTCTCTTCATATCTTTCATGCTAGCAAAAACATTACTGTCAACTCTTGGTGCCTCATGGTGATGAGCGAACATCTTCTTCTACATCATTATCGTTACTCCACGCACGGAGAATACAAAACATAACAATTAAAGCACAAAAACAAACTGTTTTTCAAATTCTTGTACGCACCTGACGAAACATATTTGAAGTTCTTATTTCGTTGATAATTCAGCAGTAGAAGCAGCTCGAAGTATGAATTCCGGATTTTTCTGTATTTTCCATGCAGTTGTTCGGTGGATGTTGAACTTATTGGCGATGTCTGACTTTGTCATTCCCCTGTCCTTGAAATTACGAAGAACTCGTACTTTATCCTTCAGACTTAGCGAATTACGCTTCGTCTTCTCGAAATTGACTGGCATTGAAGTCATACTCATTCCGGGAGTCATTTCAAAATTTTAAAACGTAAGTGCGATACGCTAAAGTGAAAGGTTTTTGAACGCTAAAAACTCGTTCAACTGAACCGAATGTCTTGATTCATTTGATCAGAACCAACCACCATTTGATCAGAAAAACTTACAATTTTTTTGCTCTGAAATAACAGTTAAGTGGTATTAGTATAAATAGTTCAATTTTATACTTGAAAATTACTAACTTTTGCTCTCACACAAATCTGCACATGAACAGGTAGAAAATATGTTTTTCCCTATCCGGGTCACCAAAAGCGGGTAACAAATGGTTCGAATTGTCTTCTTTTTTATTTCATTTAGTTTCATTCCATGATGAATACAGAAATAGCCACACCCCTCAGCTGAAAAATTACCTTGCTTTGTTGCCGGTGTCTGATTTTATAACTGAGGACCGTCCCCTCTTTAAAATTGTGCTTCGTACTGTATTTTTGTGCCTCTCTTCATTTAAGGCTATGCTATCAACCACAATATATAGCACGCGAGATGAACCGAAATGATTTCAGTTTACGACACGAGCTCTAAGCTGGTGGTTCGACAGGGCTTTGTCCACCCGCCACAGTCCGCTTGTTGAAGTATGGGAATCGAACAGTTACCGCTTTCCATGTCTAATCTGAAAACTTGCCATTCGTCCCTTATGAAGCCATTTCGGTTCTTTTCGCTTGCTATATACTAGCGTTCAATAGCGTAGCCCAGAAAGATGAGGATCACGAAACTACAGTATGGAGCAAAATTCATAAGAAGGGCGGGTCCAAAGCAAAATTATAGTACTATTTTAATCAACCATATGTGTAATGATACGTCTAAATTAGATGATACGAGTATTTCTATAAACCGACGTGGTCCTACGTAAACCTTTCGGTTATATCCCTGATATCACCCACCACAATATCAATTACATACATCCTGATGTGATTGTACTGATTATGTACATTGAGCAATTCCAATTACTGTATATCCTTGAATAGTTTCAAACTAAACGAAGGCACTTAATAAACAGTGTGCGTTTCTTACGGCAACCACAATTGAAAGAAATCGAACAATATCTTTTGGTTGCGTTAGTGTGTCTCTCGAGAACATTAGGGGCAAACTTAATAAGTGGTAATGTGATCTCGTGT
This sequence comes from Aedes japonicus, assembly GCA_034211315.2. Taxonomy (NCBI): domain Eukaryota; kingdom Metazoa; phylum Arthropoda; class Insecta; order Diptera; family Culicidae; genus Aedes; species Aedes japonicus. Next base: position 24,798 of record JASCZW010001878.1, on the reverse strand, counting down.
TCACCGAAAACCAGACACCCTAGAGAAGGAAGTTCTAATGTCTCAATAAGCTGCTGCATGGAAAAAGCTAACCTCACTTCTGGCCTCGAGAATATAAAGTTAGAAACAGCCGTCGTGTTCTCCGACTTTTATTCCCACACGAAACACAACGGCACCAGTACCTGTCAAAGTTGAGGTGTGACGTCACTGTGATTTGGGCCCAACCCGGTAAAAACTTGACAGCTCCAGAGTAAAGTCAATGTACCCCGGTAATCTTGGCTCGCTGGTTCTGTCAAATCGAATGAATCCTAGAACAAATTATCAATTGCACGTATTTAAATGGACTGTTATTTTCAAGCATTCGTACTTGATGAATATACTCTAGAATATAATGCTGAAAATGTGTTGAAATTTTTCCTAAATGTTGAATATATAGAAGCAAAAAAGTGAGAATATATAGAAACATAAACAGAGACTACTAGCAAAAGATTGAATAATTTAAATACCGTAATTATAAAAACGCTCCAACATTTTCAGCCCTTGAAAAATATCCGAATGCTAATAAAACGTGAATAAAATGGCAGCATACTTTACTATGAAATGGCGCAGTACACCTCTAAGTGTGTGACGCTCTGAAACCTTCAGCACAATGGAAAGCAATCGCTGTGTACCAGAAAGGTCAATAAACTTCATCAAGCTCTATGCTTGGTGCTGAGAGAAGTGTAACTCATACATTAAATAAAAGAGAAACGCATACAAATAAAAATTATCTCTTCTTCAGCATTTGTTATCTTCCGTTTCTCTCTCTTTCTCTCTCCTTTATCCAGAATGTTGCGTGACTTACTAAATGCTGTGTCTCAGCAGCCATAATCCACAGTTTGCTGAAACGATGAGTACTCTTCATCATTCGCTCATCGTTTCAACAAATCGTGAATTTCAGTAGAATTCACCACCTTTTCTTGTATCTGAAAAAAAGAAACTATTATAATATCTCATTGTTTCAAAAAAAAAAATGCAATTTAACTAAAAAGAGCCTGCCGTTGTACGTATAACTGTCCCATGTCCCACAATAAATACAAAACATAAATCAATTTGCTCCAATAACAAACGTGAATGCGAGAGGGAACATTTATAGCCGCTGGAAAATTCCTTCCAATCATTGACAATAGGTAGGACATACCACAAGTTATCACTTCCATAAAAAACCGTAAGAAATCATATCTAACGAAGCACATCTACTAATCACGGACACATTGACCTTAATTTTGATTTTTCTGTGCGGACAATTATACGTAGAATGGCAGAGCAAGCTTGCTTGGAACCCCTTAGCCTCACCAACTAGCACTAAACTTATAAAAATGGTCGCTCTACCTACACAGTACAAAATTAAACTCAGAAAAAAACAGATTTTTGACACTTTTATGGCTTATGGGACCCTCCCCATTTTAAAAAATCAATAAAAAAATACGAAATTTTGTTTCCCGATTTTGACACTCCTAAACGCATCATTTTTATGAAAAAGCTGCGTCAGTATACTTCCCAGGATTGGCTGCTTTCGACAGACTGACCTATTCGGTGTAATGTTCTATCACCGTTGACATGCTGATTATGCTGAATGGGTCATTAGGTCGATGTAATGAAAGATTGAACTTAATTTCTCATGACATTGTGATGCTGATTACATTTCATTGGAGAAAATTAATCCTTCTGAAAACCATAAGCAATTTTATTTTTCTCTTTAACACTTCAGATCTGCTAACATTCCATGTGGAAGATTGATAAAGGGTGTACGGAATCAAATTGCGACACACACAAATATTCGTCAAAATTCGCCCGTTCAACCAATCATCTTCAAACTTCCAGGAGTAAAATACCAATCCGACTTTGTTTGTGATTTTTTTCAAAAGTTTCGTGAAAGCTTTCCTTAGAGCTTTTGAATGAGATTGTGATTGTTCAACTCTATGTGACAACCCTTTCGCCCTAACCAGTACGATGTCATCATAGTTGCCTGTCAAAGCAGTGAGTGCGCTATCATTTCAGTCGGTGCTGATAGAATCATCTCTGAAATACCGTTAAAATTTTCTGGAAAAATATCTGGGCGGTCTCTTAAATCTTTGAAAAATAGGTTTGATGTAAAGGGTTCATCGAAAAAGTTCTTAAAAAAATTCAAGGAAGATTAGAATATGTTTCCAGAGATTTTATTCTAACGAACAAAGTACTAGGAAAGTTCTTTTATCTGCAAACAAGGGTCATTATATCACAAAGAATACAAAATTTCATTTATCGTTCAAAATAAAAAAACCTGTTTATGAAGTTTGCTCTCTTTTTCTGCTCATCAACTGGAACTCAGTGAACATATTTTTATTACATAAATTTGATATTAAAAGATCAACGGAATCCGAATTCATATGATGGCGATAACCTTCGTTTGAAAGAATTTCAATTTTTTTTATTTCAATTTCAATTTTCAATTTCAATTTTTAATTTCAATTTCAATTTTCAATTTCAATTTTCAATTTCAATTTTCAATTTCAATTTTCAATTTCAATTTTCAATTTTCAATTTCAATTTTTCAATTTCAATTTCAATTTTCAATTTCAATTTTCAATTTCAATTTTCAATTTCAATTTTTAATTTCAATTTTCAATTTCAATTTTCAATTTCAATTTTCAATTTCAATTTCAATTTCAATTTTCAATTTCAATTTTCAATTTCAATTTTCAATTTCAATTTTCAATTTCAATTTTCAATTTCAATTTTCAATTTCAATTTTCAATTTCAATTTTCTTAAAGCAAGGTTCACTACTTATTCTCCGTCAAACTCAAGCTTCGCAAAAGCGCTGAAAAGTAATTTTCATTTGCATACCAGCCAAGACAGCAGAAATTAATCCAATCTCTTCTTTTCTCCTTCTCCTTCTCTTACAGGTACGTGCAACTTCCACCGAATTGCCCGAGAAATTGCTGGTCTTACCGAACATGGCGAATCAAAATATCGCAAACACCCAGTAACGAAACTTTTCCGTCATAAATATTTAGTGGCTAGCCCTTCGAACGTCCGACGACGGCCAACCGAAAATGAATGAAGTGGAAAAAAGCTGCTCCCTTCGCGTGTTGGACCCCAGCTAAGGAAATACATTCATAGTAGGTAAATACCCAGGCTCGCAGGCAGAAGCAGTCGTGTTTATCGCTTCAGTAGCACCCCAACTCGTGGTGGGTATTTTTCTCTCTCTCAAGAGGACGAAGTAGGATCAAGTGATTGATTTCCCATCTTTTCGCTCAGAGTCAGGTTTTCCGTCGCTACGCAACTTTATCGAATAGCGAAAAACTCCAGTTATAACTGTTAAGCTTGACGGATATTGGATTACAGATCAATCAAGTTCGACGACAACGGCGCTGAACGGAGCAAATTGAAACTAACTGGTTGTATTGTGGCTGGGAAATGGAATGGAAAAGAGCAGTCGTTTTCATTGGAGAGCTATACTTGGAAAGCGATCGATTCCGTAATGCATAGAGTAATGTTTATTCCTGCTTGTTCCCTTCCAAAACGAAAAAAATAAACATAGAAGTGAGTTTAGTGCCTTGGGTGGGTTGACCGACATTCCAGGGAAATCAAAAACCCAAGGGAAAACATGCTCAAATTTTCATGAAAACAATTGAGTTATTGATAGACTGTAGGTTCTATTTGTTGTCTTTTGTGCTACCTTTTTTCTGTCCTGAAAAATAAACCAAATATTGACCATTACCGGGAGTGTAAGTGCCTTGTTTAGGGATTCGTAGAAAGGTCCTTCCATCGACCGTCGTCGTCGTCGATCGAAATGGTTATCATGTCGAAAGTTATTAATTTTTATGGCCAACTTGTTCGATGGACCGGCAGCAGGTGAACAGACAGCCCGAGTGACGGCAGGGATATTGTTGATTCGATTATCGGGTTGATGATTTATTCAGAGGCTGGCTCGGCTGTTTGCCGAAATAATGCATTCCATCCCAGCTACCCTTGGCCGAAGTTAATAGCCTTCGATGTAGACAAAGCAGCCAAGTGCGTGTGATTGGTTTGCGGCTCCATTCGTTCATATTTTATGTATGATTCAAACTCGTTGACATAACGTTCGAGTGGAGCAGCTCTGGAAATTGAAGCGGCGGTGGACGGCGAACGGACGAAGATAATCGAAAATTTAAATTTGTTTTGCGGAATGGCAGAGCGAAATATTAGCTGTTCCGAAAATAGCCTGAAGTAAGTGAAGAGGTTGAAAGACTCTTGAGTTTTGGACAATTTGGATGATTCATCTGAAAATGGTGTTTAAAGGGCAAAGCGTTTCGAACAAAATTTCGATGAGAGCAGACATAAATTCATTAAATTTCTTTAAATTTTGATTTGGAATTTGTAGCCTCGACAGTTGATGATTTTCCACAACTCAAGCTGAACAATGCATTAGGTCCTAAGTAACATTGAGAGACTCTCTTCGTCAACTTTCTCGTTGCGTTCCTACGGCTTCACATGTTCAAGTATTTTCATCATACAGTACGGTATTATTAAGTGTAATTAAGGATCCAATACGTCAAAAACATCAGCAAATCGTTTAATTGACAAACTATTAACGAAAGAGAAAGTCGACAAAGAGAAACTCTCAATGTAATGCATTGTTCAGCATGAGCTCACGAAATTCGATAGAGAGATTGAGACGCTTGATTGTGTTCTTCACTTTCGTCGATCGGATTGCGTACTTCGGGTTATTTGACGAATGATTCGATGACCACCACTTTCTATATCTGTGCAATCGATCCTAGTACCCGGGCTTACTTGGCCAAAAGTTCAGAGTATTTTGAGGAGCATTTAACCATTTTGACAATCTCCTTATCGGTTCTGGATCTATAGGCAAAACTGTGTTCTATCGCCTTCATACGGGACGGGCTCACATGTTCAACCTGCTCTTCGAACAGGTAATCCGGTAATGGAAAACTATGAAAATTTAAACAAACCCAACCCTTGATCTCAAACACTGTTTCGTACTATCCTTACACCCAAAATAAAAAAGCAAGATTGTAATGCAATTTCGCCTGATTTTGTTTCATTTCTCGTAATGGATCCAATAGCATCTCGTAATGGCAAAAAAGCAACACATTTTTTTTTTGAGATTGGAGTCCGAAAGTGCAATGGTTCACAAATAAAAACAATCACGATACACAACCGAGATTGGAAGTGAGGCTGCCTGCGTCATGGCGCTAGATTGTAACCATTCAGCCACTTTAACAAGATGAAGAGGATGGAATAAAAGCCCAAGAGTTACACTCAGTAGCAAAAAAAAGCTGATGGTATAATTTTTTCTGTACCTTTTAATATGACTGAGTAAGAGCATTTTTTCCTACGTAGCTTAGGGTGTCCCTATAAAAATCAGTTATTTTGCTGTAACTTTTTTATTTCAAATTTTTCAGCAAAGTTGTATTGCCATTGATTCTTGAACAATAAAAGTTACGACTTTTGATGTCCTGAAATTGGTTTTTGTGAACAAAATAGGTCTTTTTCAAATGCTGGTTTTTCTAGTTGGGGCAAACCAGAAAAATATTTCTTAACAGCATTTAAAAGGATTTTTATTATTGCATATTATGTCTGAAAACTGGATATATTTTCTTTTCTTAAATTGAGTAAAAAAATATTTGAAAAAGGCGTAATTTTAAGAAAATCGTTAGTTACTCACCAACCGTAGGAGAAAACTGCAAGATTTATACCCTATACGGAACTTTCAATAAACTTTCTCTTCATTTCTATTCGTTATAGCAATAAATTACCGTCCACTCCTAGAGCTTCGCATGGAGATGAGAAATTATCTGCTTCTGACAAATTTCATCAAAGATCGTTACTCCGCGCATGGGAGAATACGAAAAACAACAATCAAAGTGAAGATTTATACGTCAAAACTTTCATCTATTCAAGTTATAAAAATCAGCGGAAAACAACGTTTTTAAAATATTTGAAATAAAAAAAAATCAAAGCAAAAAACTTTTTGTTCTGTCGGGACACCGAAAAAAATGCTCTTGTTCAGTTATATCAAAATATACAGAAGAAAACGTACCATCAAAGTTGCTTTAAATTATTTGTTCTACCACTTTTTAAAATAATGTATGGCTTTATTTCTGCAAATTAAAAAGTTAGATTTTCGTTTTCGCTGAAAATACGAACCACCCTAGTTTTTTTTAACACCAAACAAAGCGCCATGTAATTAGAAACAACTTTGTCGAAGACAATTTTGTTCCAAAAATTCAAATTTAGACTGAAAATGTATCATTCCATCGAAGTGTGAGGAAGCCGGGCCACCGGACTACCAACCACACCAGCTCAGATCTGCAGCCTGTGTGGTCGAGCGTATCGAGGCCGTCCACAGGACGTTAAGAGGTTCACGACTAGCATGAATGTCATAAGGCTGCCACGTTGGGAGAAAAGTGACCGTAAGAAGTATTATGACACACACACACAAACACACAGTCCGAACAACTGGAAGTTTTTCGCCATTGTATTGCTTGTGGGCTCAGTAGCTCTCAGCGCGGTGGCGGATGGTCCATAGCCAAGTAACAATTTTAGTTCTATTCCAGCCGCATTGCACTCCTCCCGGCTTTGTTAATAAACCTACATTCAAAACTGTTTTGTCCACCAACATCTCCTCTATGCATCTTTAAAGCTGACATGGGTACAAAGTGGCCCACTCTATAGACGGTTGAAAAAACAAATGAATAAAACTTTTATAAGGCCATAAAGATTTTGAAAATGTTCTTGTGAAAGATGTTATGACCATTTGAGAACCTTCATAAAACCTTTTGTCTACCATCAAAACCAGCATAGGGCCAAATGGCCATAGCTGTCAAACTTCACGGTCTTTTTTGTTGCTGTCCTGCTTTGTTCGATTATCTGCTCTTCTGATTCATTTAACAGTAAATAATATCTAAGAAAAAAGTTCTAGCTTGATAGCAAAATATCCAAAACAAATCGTACCATGCTCTAAAACATATGCGCATTTAATGTTATGGTGAATATTGGCAAGATCAGAGTCGAAAGTTAATGCGCCCCGAAAACTATGCGTGTTTACAATAACAAAAATCTTGTTAATTGAAACAAATATATTCGATAAATTAATCATAAATTTCTTGAAAATTGTTAGAATTCCATCAAGTTATTTAAAAGAATGCCGAAATTAATTCGTTTGCATTACATTTAAAATATGGCGTGTTTCCACATTTTAATGATTTTTTTATATTTCAATATGGCGATTGGAAGAAATCGCAGTTTTAACAAAAAGTCAATGTATCTTCGCAATGGCTACTATAAAACTTTTTGGTCATTTGATGACTTCCCTTAATGCAAATTTGCCGTTTATTGCATTTATTGGAGCTAAAACGGTTTTAAAATGCTTTTTCAATCGACCATAATAAGCTAATATGAATGAGTCCTAAAACGGCCTTTCGAAACAGCATTTTACGAGTTCATAAAGTCAAAATAAAAACTTTTGATAGAAGTAAAAGGTTTTAAGATCGTCGTATAGAAGCTGTGTAGGTTCTCATAAACCTGAAAAAAATAAAGCTTATAATGATCTATTGGGGCCATGATAAAACCAACTTGATTTCTAGTGGCTTTCATAAAACCTAATAAAGCTGGATGGTTTTGGTAATGTTACTGGGGTACCTACAGAACAAGGAATGATTCAAGAAACAGACGGTGGCGGACACACAAACAGTTTACATTTTAAAAGTTACGAAAATAAAAGCTTCGATTGCTCGACACTGTAGAAGTCTGTAAGTCGGAGACGAAATAGGCCTATCTGTCGAAGGATAAGCTTATGAAATGTGAAGGCGTTTGCTCGCGTTTACTAGGTATAGTTTGAAGAAATACTTAAGCTTTTCATGTTCAAAAAAACACCATCAATTCACCTAATTTTTCAATAACAATCGTTCTACTAATCCACTCGTAGAACTAATAGCAATATAATAATTTAGTTGAAATGATAGTATTCCCTTAATTAGTCATTTTGTTCAAACAACTTACCGCAAGACTCAAAGATACTTTACATAGTTATTGAGAGCTCTGAAATGTTTTCTAATGCGGTAAGTCAGTAATGGAATTTTCCACAAAAACCGAGTTGCGTGAATTGTAGACTGAGGATTTTAAAGAAAACTAAAATGTTAACCTTCATCGAATAGTACAATTTGGTGAGTCCATTCCAATTATTAAAAATATGTTCAAGCTCATGTCTATCCACATCTATTTTGTTTGCGTTGGTCTTTGTTTTTAATCGATGTTAAGCTTAAACTAGCATTCATATCAGTTTTCCCTCAATTGATTTATTAACTTGAAGCTTGCGTAATTGATTTGTGTGTTTGATAAGATTTTTAAAAAATCTTCAAAGGTACAGCCCATTGGATAGCTCAGAAATGATGACGTAGGACTACGCTTCTAAATGTAAGCCATTTTGATTGCCATATTTTTAAATAAATATACTTTTTAGAAACGCAGTATGTGAACCAAAACAAACAATATTCTCTAATAGAATCGATACGTGGAACATATTTGCGATCGATTGATGCAATTTTTGAAAATCTTTGAAGAAACGACTGAGATATTAGCACTCTAAACCTGACCATTTTTTCGTGACGGTCGCAATTCATTTTTTAGAAAAGTATAGAAAACAAAGACGTAGTCCTACGTAAAAATGACGTTTGATTTACATCGTTTTGCGATCATATCAAAAGTAACTCGACGGTTGGGCTGAATTTCCTAGATTGCGAAGGATTACTTTTATACATATTGTTTGAAGTCGTTGTACTGAAGTTATTAAGTATTGTGGGCAAGTGTCGATATGTATTTCTTTTTTTTTCTCATTTTCCTAAGAAGAGTAGTTATCACCAACTTATTTATGCGTGACGATACTGAATCTACTGATCACAAAATTGAACATTTAAAGGTTCCTGGTAAATCATTCTAATTTTTTTCTAATCCTACTCCTACTTGAGGGATTTTTTTTGAATTTTAGAGGATCTTCCGAATTTCTGGAAGAACTTTCGAAAACTTCTTTGATATATTTATTAACTTCATGAAATTTTGTCATACCTCGCTGCTAAACTTTAGGAAAGTTTCCTTACCGATCAAATCTCTCAAACGAGGTGAGATGGAGACCAAAGAATTGTAATACCTTCATGAATGTGTGTCCTAGCTCATACTACAGAAGTGAACGGTCGGAAAATGTTGTTTACTATATTCCTAATATGGTGTCATGAGCAATGAATATCTTTACTTTTTTATTTGATTTTTAGTGTTGATTGCTTCGGTCCGACTCCTGATTATCTTTGAATTTAATTTTAGGAAACCTCTCTCCTGGTCTTCTGCAAGATCTTTGCTATAATACTGGGATGTTTCCTCCTGAACTAGGCAAGGTTTCTTGTGAGATTTTTGGCAGTCACTACTAATTTTTTTTTTTGGAAATTCACATATCAACTCAACCCTAACCTTCCATTATTTTTCAAAAATTTCCGTTCGAAGCTTACTTCCTTAATTGTTTACAAAATCACGTACGTCTGTTTTAAAAAGTAGATTTGGTTGAGATTTGATTTTGCCTGATCTTACTTACTTTCTAAACTTCTGATAAGTCCCATCCTGAACTGAGAGAAAAATTTCTCCAAAACTTTGGGATAGTTCTGAAGACTGCTTCGAAAATCGACTCTAATTTGCTGAAGTTTCTTCCTGAGCTCCTGAGCTGAAAATGGAACTTTGGGAAGAACTCCAGACCTTCTGGAAAGTTCCAAACTTCTAGGAAGTTTTCCTTCTTCCTCAAGCGCTGAAGTGCTCTCCAAATTACAGTTTGCATTTTACAGTTTACGAGAAAAAGCCAAGATAATCGTCCCGCTGCGGGCAGCTACATCATACACTTGCTCTAGCTGCGCGTGGAGACCCTTCTTTTTCGTCATCCAGGTCTCATCCGTCGTGGACAGTGTACGTTGATGATGCTGTAGTTGAAGAATCGACCGCTGATCCTCAGCTTGCACATTCTAGCGTTGATCGGAAACCATCCAATCACGCGTTGGCGCATTTTGCTCTGCACTACAAAGCCGGTGCCCAGCTCGTTTGTGGTACCACAGCTCTGGTAGAAAGTAGCCGCTCGATGCCCGCTTTTCCATACCTTCTGTCTTTTCCAGCAAATGTCCTGAAGAGCAACAATTTCGAAGTTACGTTGTTGAAGTTCGTCGTAGATTATCCAGGAAGCAGAGCGTTTCGCAGTTCCATGTTCATAGTTTCCAATCGTAGTCCTTATTTCGTCGCCTAGGTCTTTGCCGATTGTTCCGGTCCGTATTAACTTCTGTATTATTTGTAACATTGATTTTTTTAAGGGCGGCTTGTTGGGCCTTCCCCAACCCCCTGTCTCGCCGGAGGACCATCGTGCACAGCACTGTTTAGAGTCCCACGCTGGCACAAGGACGATGATCAGCCGCTCCTAACATGGAGAACAGACGCTGTTTTGAGCCGCCCCTAACATGGAGAACAGACGCTCAGATAGACTGCACCCTTTGAAGAGGGCAGCCCCCCTTCCCTGTCAGCATATGACCAAGGTCCCACCGGGATTGGTTACCCGATCTTTCCAATGGTTACTCATACCCCAGTCGGCACCACGGGGAGGTAGGGATAGGAGTGACTGGACAAGAGGCTAAGGATCGCAGTAGGATCTATTTTGTACCTGCAGGTACGCGAAGTACCAATGGTACGCATTGTCCAGTCATTTATCAACCGGAAAAACTGACGCGGTTGATCAAAGCAACGATGGATCGAGTGATGTGTGTCGTCCGAGTATCAGGGACGCTCTCGAGTCCCTTCGAATCTTGGAGAGGGTTACGGCAAGGTGATGGATTGTCGTGTTTGTTGTTTAACATTGCACTGGAAGGTGTGATTCGAAGAGCTGGGATAGACACGAGTGGCACGATTTTCAGGAAGTCTGTCCAACTATTTGGCTTCGCCGACGACGTTGATATCGTAGCACGTAACTTTGAGACGATGGCGGAAACGTACATCAGACTTAAGGCTGAAGCTGGTAGGATTGGGCTTGTGATTAATGCGTTGAAAACAAAATACATGAAGGGAAGAGGCTCACGAGAAGACAATGTTAGCCTCTTACCACGAGTTCAGATCGACGGTGATGAAATCGAGGTAGTAGACGAATTCGTGTATCTGGGCTCATTGGTGACCGCCGATAATGACACCAGCAGAGAGATACAAAGGCGCATTATTTTTGACAATCGTGCCTACTTTGGACTCGAAGGACGCTAAGATCGAACAAAGTTCGCCCGAACCACAAAGTTGACCATCTACAAGACATTAATTAGACCGGTAGTTCTCTACGGCTCTACGAAACATGGACGGGAGGACCAGCGCACCCTTGGAGTCTTTGAACGGAAGGTGCTGCGTACGATCTACGGTGGAGCGCAGATTGAAGACGGAACGTGGAGGAGGCGAATGAACCACGAATTGCAGTTGCTGGGAGATCCTCCCATCGTACACATCGCAAAAATCGGTCGACTACGATGGGCTGGGCATGTCGTAAGAATGTCGGACGACAGCCCAGTTAAAATGGTTCTCGAAAACGATACGACAGGCACAAGAAGATGAGGCGCGCAACGAGCAAGGTGGATCGATCAAGTAGAAGGCGACCTGCGGACCCTCCGCAGACAGCGAAGGCTGGCGAGTGACAGCCATGGACCGAATAGAATGGAACAACTTCTGTGTACAGCAGAGGCAACGCCGACCTTGAGTCCGATTGGTAGGATTGAGTAATAACAACGATTGCCATACTAATCATCCTCCCCCCTCGTCAAAAGCCGTGATGACGTGGCCGGCGCCGGTACTGATCCATAAATAGAATTAGTGAACTTGTACATTGAAGATGAAAAGCTACTCCCAAACTCCATCAATGTGATTCTTTACAATAGTTCGGTTTAGCAACGGAGTAGCAACTACAAAATGGCACTCTAAATGAAAAATAAAGTGCAATTTGGTGAGTCTTTTCGGATTTTTCTTTTAAATTTTGGTATGAGAATGAGTGATGGGTCCAAAAAATGTCCATCTCTAAAATTTCACTTACGAAAGTTTATGAATTAATGAACTAGAAAATAATATGAATTATTTTTTTCAAAATTTTTCATGACTCAGAAAATGTTTTTTCCGTCTTTTTCAAGCCTTTTTTCAGCACTGTAAAATTTGACAGGACATTTTTCAAGACATTATTTTTCCGAGTTTAAGAAAATTTCATTATAGTTTGGAACAAATAACATGTTCTACGATGAATCATTCTTGAGTTGTGCATTTTCGAAGTTAGTGATGTTGTGATATGAAAGTGATGTAATAGGAAGCCTCCCACCAGAGGCAGGACTTGCCATTTGCATACAGTTCATCCTGATGGCAAGATCAACACAGTACATACCTGTAATCCTCACTATTTCATTGTATGCAGGGCCAAAAACGGTGGTATGGACCTGTTAGCAGAAACTCAATTACATGAAACCCACGGAAAGGATATAGAATCTCCTTCCAACGAAACGCTCATATTACAGGAAATGAACAATAAGCAATATACATAAGGATTTCCGTCTGGTGGTTTGTTAAAAATAGGGTTAGCAAACTCACTGTAGACTGTCGGAAGATAACTAGACCTTCGCTGATCTCGATGTGACGATTTTCATCAAGGAAGGCATAATTGTCATCCGTGACTTGGGCCAGATAACTACAAATCGTTTATCCAGCCTACACTTCGCCTGGCTTCCTGTATTCCCCTTCTGCCCTTTGCTATTGAATGTATGTACAAAATGTACGTAATAGAATATAATATATGTATTTGCAAAATATAATCTTGGAAAAGCTGAAAAGCAGAGAAGATTTCTTGAAAAATCTAAAGATTATTGTTTAGGTCGAAGAAAGCAGTTTAATGATCGAAGAGCCTGGTTCGATGATTTCTGAAAGGCAGCATAATTAATCATCAATTAAAAGAGATTTGAGCAATAAAAAATGAAAAAAGTGCCATTAAATTATTAAGGCCTGTGCCAACAAATAATGTGTGATCAGCATTAAAAAATTAGGAATGAGCAATAAAAGATGAGAAAAGATCTTCGGATAATCTAATTGTGACCGGTAAATCTGTCAAATAAAGCAACAGCTATTAGTTATGTGCAATTAAATATGGCAGTATTTCCGCCAAATTATGTAATTTGAGCACTAAACTATTCGCATATGTCTTTTAATTTTGTTAGATTTTCCCATAAAAACAGTAAAATGAGCAATGGATATTTATTTATCCATTGCTCATTTTCTGTTTTATGGGAAAATCAACAAGATTAAGAGACATATGCAATGGTTAGTGCTCCAAATTACAATGTTGTGAATACTGCCATATTTAATTGCACATATACTAATAGCTGTTGCTTTATTTGATAGATTTACCGGTCTAATTAGATTGTCGAGATCTTTTCTCATCTTTATTGCTCATTCCTAATTTTTAATGCTGATCACACATTATTTGTTGGCACAGGTAATAATTTAGTGGCACTTTTCATTTTTGGTGCTTTTCTGAATTACTAAGTGCAGGTAAATATTTTAGCCATTTCTGAAATCTTAATCCTTAATCATAATACCACTAAACATAGATATTCAAATACAACCCTATATAGCTCATAAAATCTTGCCGGTCTTTTATGGAATAGTAGTTGTAGTTCAGAAATATACTTTTAATGACAATGTTATGCTGGAATACTGAAAAACAAATTCAATTAAATTGTATTGCTGCTCCGTGCTCTGAAATGCAAAGTCGTCGCAAAGCATGTTGCAATTATTCATTAAATGAGAATAGATAATATACATTTGAACGCGATCTTCAGTCGCAGCCACTCACTTCCCTATTGAAAAGTTGACAACATTGCCCAGGCTTCTCCAACCAGCTTCTCCATACTGAAATGCTGAAAAAATGCGAAGATAACTGTAGAAAAACTAATTAATGTGATACAACCACAATGGAATGACAGAGAATCCCTACTGAGCCTGTTCGGGAGTATCATCACCCTGCCCTCGCTACGCCACTGCCGAATGAGAGGACTTTTTACAGTCCACTTATGGAGACGCCAAGTATTATCCACCCCACAACTGGCAGTAATTAATTATCCCCCAATCGGTGTTGGTTAGGGTCCGGTAACTCAACATTATGGTCCTTCGAGCCGGTTAAATCGGCAAACCGGACAAGGAAACTGCCAGATTCGGTCAATACGTAGCGAGGGCAGAGTGATGTTACTCCCGAACAGAGGCCTTGCGGCACGTCAAGCCGGCGAGTTTAGCGCAAGGGTGCATTTTGAAGATAGTGATGTTCGGGAAAATAGGAAAACTACGATTGGCGTTTTCCAGGAAAACTGGCAACCCTGATTTTTTATATATTTTTGTTCGTATATTCATGAACCCTTCGCATAGACAAAGTTTCGTAACAATCTGAGATCCTTCGACCCAATCTGTATGATAATCAAAAAAATCCTCTAAGAGCAATGGCTCCGTAAAGATAACGCGATTGAACTTTCCAATTAAAAACTCCTCATAATTGCTGCAATTATAGTCTTACAATGGAAATATCAGGAATTAGCAACGTAAAATAAGTATTTCTAAACTGGAATGAGCTTGAACATGTTTCCCATAACAGGAATGGTCTCACCAATTTGTCATCGACTTTTTTTTCGTCTGGTTTGTTGTGAACCAGCAAATGAAGCAGAAAATCTTCAGGAGTAACCAACGGTGAAAAGACATCTGATTTTCCCAGAAAGTTGGAAAATAAATTTGATGGAATCCCAATCCATTCCAGTCATGTGCATGAACCTCAATTGGAACAAAGAGAGAGCTGCTGCTATTCGTTCAACGCGAGGAAACTGGTGAGATCTTTCCATTTTTATTTATTAGAATTGAGTCAAATTGAGCGGACGTGTCCATTGTAGGAAAGAAATATATGCGAGATGTAACAGTAACAAAAGCTCGCAAGTCTGAGTAGAAGCTTAATTAACAATTTCTTTCTGTTTGTGCACGGAACATTCAAATTACAAGTGATGGACATGTTTTACCCGGTCAGAAAACGACAGTTCTGCACGAACTCATTACGAACGCCAGCCAGCCACACTGCTTAAAATGGCGTGCACGTGATGGGAGTGAGTGCAAGTGTCATTTGCGAACAAAGCCATCCTTCACTTCACCGTAATCTGCCCTTTCGTCGCCTGGTAAAACTAACAAGCTCCCGTCTGCTGTGAGTCGCATTCTTATTGGCCGAAGCAATCGATTGCCGCTCATTTGCTCATTTGCAATTCCGATTCCGTTCGCCGTCCCGCCCGGACAAGCCGCTGCTAACTGGTTTGCGCCACCCTTCCGCTGCTTCAGCGGAATAATGTTGTGAGTCTTGTACCTCTCTTCGGATGGCGCCTGGTGGTCAACGTTCGATTCGGTTTTGTCGTTTGCACGGTACATGTGTCACTCAAACTCATTCCGATGAATTCACGGTTGAGTTATTGAAAGCATTTTATTTGCTCCGATACATTTCCGATTCCGGTTGTCGCTTTTCTCAGAAACCGAGCGAATTTGTATGGCGGCATCCTTTTCCACTAATCATAATGTGGTGACGAGCGGTGAGTGTTTGTTGGGCTGACACAGCGGAATGGTTTACTAATTTTCATTTCTTCAGCGTCAAAAACAAAAACAACCACTCAGCTGCCATTTCTCGATTCTTTACGGCTTTATTTAACTTTGTGGAGTTTCGGAGTTTGTCTGCCAGTGCCGTTTACGTGTTTCTAACCCCGAAAACAGAAATCCATCCAAGAACAACAACACAATCAACAGTTTGGCTTTTGTGAGTGATGGACGTTCTACTTTATCGCTGCCAACACACACACACACAAACAGACGCTGAACTTTGACTCTCTTTCAATCTGCCTGCTGCGATTGTATTGATCGATACGAGTTCCGATAGCACAGTAGTGGTCTTCTTCTCGTCTGTCCGTTGTTGATTCCATTCGCAAGCAAACATCGAAACCCGTGGATTGAGTGAAGGCTTGCTTGTTTGGGCCGGAGTTGTTTACATTCTTTCTTCTTTCGCTTTCGCCTGATGGTGTTCCATATATACATACTTATCCTAATGCATCATGCTTCTTCGGTGGTTCGGTTCGCTTGCATCACTTCCAGCCATTTCCCGATGAAGCCGCTTCATCATCGGACAGCTGCTTTTCGTTCCACAAGGGTGGGTGGGGAAGAGTCGACGCTGTTGAAAAAGAGGCACACGGCGTGCTGATAAGATAATGGGCAAGTAAATTCTCGGAAGAAGACTGACGGCCCCTACTAGCCTGACAGCGAGCGGAATCACGTTTACGTTTATCGATTGTGTGCTTGATTCGATAGGGCCCCGGGTGGAAATGATTAATTTCGATGATTTACGAAACGTATCGGAGTGCGGCTTGAACTGCTTTTCATTAATCTTAGTGAATGCGTCATTGGGGAATAGTTCTTGAGGGAGGGTGGGTTGATTGGATCCACTAATAGCCGTTATTTTTGCTGTATTGCATTGTTTATAGGAGCGTTGCCAGATATGCCGGTTTTTTGGCCTTTACACTGAACCCAAACATCATCCCAAGATCGTTTGAAAGAAATTCGATTGCGCCCTTTAACGAAAATCATTTGGAAATCGGATGATTGTCTCATGGTAAGATCCGTATGACGATCATTCAGGTTTCGTATGATAATCAACCAAATTTATTATGTTCAAAACTGAGTAGATCATCAGCGATTTATGAATAATTTGAAACAATTTAACGACCTAAAATTATTTCACGTTTTACTTCCTCAACCATTGAACAAAGATTGCAACGGGAGCACACAAATTGAAGGAGTCTGGAAGTATTTTTCCGTGATTCCGTAGGAAGGGTTTCGATCTTTTATTCGTAATGGTACCAGTTCTAATGGCAATTGATCGGTTCTTCCGAGTGATGTAAAATAGAATATTTGTCATCCTTATTTCAAATTATTTGCGTTATAGGGCTTTTCCAATGCAATACGCATTCCACTTTGGGATGACAATTTTTTATACAGTGTGCATTCGAATTTGAACTGGATGTCAATTCACTTCGCTTATTATTTGCAACATTAGAAGGATACCCGAATAGAAAATTACCATTTACTGTATGATCATTATTATACATTTTCTATTCATGTTGTAATCACCATTATACGTATCATCCGTGTAAAATGTTGGTGTAATGTGAGAAACCATTCAAGCTCTAAACAACCATAAATAGCGAATTCTAAATACGATAATGATTACATAAACAAGAAATTAACAGTGCCGTTTAGTATATCCCTTGCTCATTCATTTGTATGATATAACGAAGGAAAGATATGAATTATGGTCACGATAAACAAAAAAAACAGGAAACTGTTTGAACAATACGTAGTTTTTAGTTTATTATCACAAAATGTATGACTCATGTTATAATACTGATCATAATATGTATTTGTAAGGGAGCGGTTTTATCAGGAGAGTATGTTGCAATTTAATTTAGTAGATATTACTTCCTAACTGAATTTTTATTAAAAAAAAAAATTATATGAATTTTAATTGTTATAGTATTTCTAGTATATCCTAGTTAACTTAAAGTTCCATACATCAACGTGATTTTTTGTTGGATTACCTTTGCTTTAGTTTGGATTTACTGTTTTTGGTATATTTTAAGTATATCCCCTCAATTTCTATACATTTTTCACAACGAAAAGATTTTATAAAACAAATGTCAGCATCAAAGATTTGTTTTTATTTACTTGGATTGGGAGAAAGAAAACGGGTAAAGTATTATGCATTATTGTATCGTGATTGTAGCAGTTATCATCATGATTAAAATTCTCGTATAATATTACTATACTTTAACTTCGTATAATATTACTTTACTTTAAAAAATATTATTCACAATGTATTTACTGTTAAATACATCGGAAATTTTGTTCGAGAAAAAGTCATTTTTTGTATGGTAACGATACTTAACAACCTATTAGTGTTATGGTAAGATCTTGATTTACCATAACATATAACATCGATCTGATAACTTGAATAATTATGAAACGATAAATGGAATAATAGCTTTAAAATACTTGTTTATTGGGGTAATCATCTGGTTTCTCGAAAATCGTCCTCCGCCTGCATCTATCATTCGAAAATGCGATTTCAATGTTTTGATATCAACCGACGAAGGATTCATTCGATAGAAGGAGAATGTTTGGGCTCAGTGTAGTTCATTAATGGTAGTGTCCATTTGAAGTTGTGTCCTTTCGAAATTTTGTATTTTCTACCTTTTATTTTTCGAACTTTTGTCATATCCGCTAATCTAATCTGACGTTATGTCCGCTAATCTAATCTGAAAACCGACCAGAAGGAATAAGCTCGAGATGAGCATGAGCATGATCAACCACCCATGGATGCTGCTCCGTTATTGCCAGATCAGCTGTATTTACACAAAGAACCAACAGCTGATGTTTAGGACTAACATACATTCTCAATGTGTAAAAAATGGTCATCCATTATAAAGCAATACCGACGCCGGCCGTGCCCGAATGCTGATCAAGTAGGGAATTGGAAGGAACGTGTTGACTTGATACTCGCTTTAAAGGAAGTCGAGAAATCCTCTGCAATTCCTTGAGAAATCACTGGGATGTTGGATAGTTGGGAGAAGGTAAGTAGCAGAGGTAGTTTTGGTTAACGATATGTTTAAAGTAGGTACATATCTGTCAAAAGCATGGAACTGCTCCAACATGCAACAAAACATCATACGCCAGTTGCACTGCGCCCCAAACAGTCCGGCATGACCTAAACACCGTAAACTCGTAAGTAATGGTGATCGCTTTTTTGCCACTAGAGTGCATTGTTTTTCCAAGCAGTGGTCCCTTTTATTTTAAGTTTATTTATTTCGTCAAGCAAAGTAGACAATGTTACAATCAGTGAATCCAAACTCGCGAATGCATGAATGATAAAGACACTGTCCTAACTTTTCAATGTTGGGACAAAAAATAATGTATCTTTATCATCGTTGCATACTCAACCCTATAATGATAAATTGCAGGGCAGAAGAAACAAGATTAAAAGTAATTCAATCTGTGACGCTGATAGAATGTATTTTGTTGCATACAAAGCAACATACATACAACGCTATGTCTCTTTCCTAGGTGACATTCAGATGTTATGAAATCTGAATGTCACCTAGGAAAGAGACATAGCGTTGTATGTATATTGCTTTGTATGCAACAAAAATACATTCAATCATGTCACATGTTGCATCTACCGGAAAGAGACAATGTTTGGTTTATGTTTCTTTTCTGCCTTTTCTTATATGCACGGCCAGCCATTTTAACTCAGTTTTAAGTTGTTTTTGACTCCACTTTCGGGGTTGTCTGTCGACAAATCAAAAACATCCATCTGATTTGAGTGGATGTTTTGATTTGTCGACTTGATCAATACCAGTATCATTTACACAAATTTAAGTGACTGCACTGTTGACGAAAGTGAGTCAAAATCGACTCAAAACTGAGCTTAATCGGTTGGCCGTGTTCTACTGATATTCATTCAAAATTGAGTCGAGTTAAATTCAACAGTGAAAAAAGTAGAGTTAAGCATGGACTGCGTAAAAATGATTTAATATTTGAGCAAATATACGCACTTTTTGACCTTTTAAGTCGATTTTGACTAAATTTTCAATCGATCAAAGTGGCCGTCTACGTCTGAATTCTGCATCTCTTTATCAATTTCTTAAAAACCTGAATTCGAACATATTTTTTTCGAGAATTTCTGGCTTAATTACGTATACGCACAGCCTCAGGAAGTGATAATTGTTTCATCTGTTGGTGGTGCTCCTACGTGTGGGCGAGCTTGTTGTTTTGAATGAAATTATGTTATTATGTTTGTTTTTAAATCTTTATTTATTCCAAATTTTACATTATTATTCATATATTATATATTTTCACCTTGTCTATTCAGTATTTTTAACACGGGTTATTTTGCTTGCGTGTAAGAATTACAGTTGATTTCTTAAAACTAATTTAATTTTTATCTGAAATTATGAATAAGTTTGTTGGACAATACTTCTAGAGTCTTTCAATAGTACTGAACCAGGGAGGCAGCTTCGAAATCATTTTCGGAACTTTGTTCTGAATTCTTTGAAGTGAGTTTTTCCTAGTAGCACAACAACTACGAACTTAAAAATTATGAATTTTACACGAGTCGTAATTCATGTTTGTAAAAAGTCAGAGAACATAAAGAAAGATTTCGTGTAAAATTATGTCTCCTTAAACTGACACATACGCAAGTCGACGAAAAATGTGTTTGATTGAATATATTTTCTCATCTCTTTCAACTCATTCTTATGTATTAAAGGACGCTTGCATGTGTCGGTCTCAGGAGACCAAAACTTACATGGCATTTTGGTAGTGTGTAGACCATATTGGCACAGCATAAAGCATAGCCGGTCTAAAAATTTGTTTGAATATTGGAAGTTCGTTCTTTAAACAAAATTCTGATTTTCTGTTCATAAGAGAATATAAACATTTTATATATTCATAGTATTTGGCTTCTATGCCCTCAATGTGATCTTTCCAAGATCCTTGACTTGACTAGAAATTGGAACTTCGTTCATGGTGACCATATGACTATTACCTGGTTTGCAGGTAATGCAGCTCTTGGCTTGTGTGAAAACATTATAAGTTGAGTTTTGGAAGCATTAGGAGAAATCTTCCATTTATGAAAATAATCTGTAAAAATATCCAAGCTCTTTTTGTCACCTCCTGGATATAACACGAAGACTTTTTCCTTTAGCGGAAATGCCTGTGTCATCAGCAAAGCATGATTTTTGACAGTCCCTGAGGTAAATCAGGGAGACCTGAAGTGAAAATGTTTTATAGTATTGGCCCAAGAATGCTATCTTGAAGAACACCAGCTCTAATGGGCAATTAAACAGATTTAGAATTCTGATAATTTACTCGCAAAGTTATATCAGTTAAGTAGTTTTGAACTAATTTCATGATATAAATCAGAAAATTGAACTTTTTCAGTTTCGCAATCAAACCTTCATACCAAACACTGTCAGAATGCTTTTTCTATGTCTAGAAGAGCAACTCCAGTGGAGCAGCCTTTAGCTTTGTTTGAACGAATTAAATTTGTTACTCTCAAAAGTTGATGCGTAGTTGAATGCCCATGGCGAAATCCAAACTGTTCATCAACAAAAATGGAGTTTCAATTGATGTGAAGCATCATTCTATTCAAAATTATTTTTTCAAAAAGCTTACTTATTGAAGAAAGCAAACTGATCGCTCGGTAGCTGGAATCTTCAGTCGGATTTTTATCTGGCTTCCAAATAGGTACAACTTTTACATTTTTCCATTTAACTGGATAGTATGCCAGATGAAAATATCCTGTTAAATAGTTTTACCAAGAAAGAAAAACTACTCTCAGGAAGATGAAGATATAGAAAATTGCATCATCACCTGGTGCTCTCATATTTTGATTTTTTTAGTTATAGTTTTTACTTCATCCAAATGAGTTCCCAAGAGTCTTCAAAAATATTTTCTTGAGAGAAAATATTCAGATACTCCCTGGAAACCGAATCCTCAATAGGACTAGTAAGTCCCAAACCGAAATTATGGGAGCTCTTAAAACTGGTTACCGTATTTTTGAGCTTTTTCCGCATTTGTGAGCATTTGGAACTCGGATCTAATTTTTGAAATATTATTTTCAAAATGTTTGTTCCGCAGGGCAGAGGAGCGTGTTTTAATTTGCTTTTGTAAATCTCGCCATATGACTTTCATAGCGGGATCACGTGTTCTTTGATATTGACGCCTACGTACATTTTTCAGACGAATCAAGAGTTGAAGATCGTCATCAATTATAACTTAATCGAATTTAACCTCGCACTTAGGCACTGAAGCAGCTCTTGCTCTAACTATTGAAAACGCCAGAGATTCAAGAACATTATTAATTTCATTTCTTATTTGCAATGGAACATTAGGATCAAAGTTGTATTCCATAAATGTTCGATATTGATCCCAATAAGCTCTATGGTAGTTGAAAGTACAACTGATGGAATTAGAAATGATTTCTTGAGATATTTCAAATGTAACTGGAAGGTGATCAGAACCAAAGTCAGCATGGGTAGTCAATTGACTACAAAGTTGACATAAATCAGTTAGGACCAAATCAATAGTTGATGTATCTCTGACTGTAGAAAAGCAAGTTGGACTGTTTGAGTATTGTAAAAGCATGCAGAACAATGATCAAACAGTATATTACCATTGGCATTTCTTTGAGAATTATTCCATGAGCGGTGTTTTTCATTGAAATCACCAATAACGAAGAATTTAGACCTAATGACGGGTAAGTTTCTGAAGGTCACCCTTGAGCCAGTTCTTTTTCAAATAGGCAGCTATAAAAGTAAATTGGCCAAATGTCATTGTATGAATTTGTTACTCTCGACCTAACGAAAATTTTGTCGAGGGTTAGGGGATGGTTGGTATATATGGATGGATACTTACAGCATTACAGCGAAACATACGATTTCAATAAACTTCACTTTGTTCTGTTAACATGAACTAAAGCATATCATACAAGTTGTTATAATAGCATAAAATACTTACTTTATTCCTAAAATATGACTTGCTTTGCAACAGATATGGCTCATCTTTTTCAACTAACTGCTTTTTCTTTAGTGACATTCCTCTACTTATCGCGTACGTTTCATCAAAGCTTTTTCAATCCCGACTAGTGAACTTCGAGTTTTAATATGATTTTCTCTGTACATTTGTGGCTTTTTGAACAAACGGTTTCATCAGTTGTTAAAGAGGACAACAGTCAAAGTGTCCAATAAAGTGCACAACGGACTGCGTTCCGGGAACGGGGTCTCGGAGTTATAAGCTTGAGGTCAGAATTTCTAGATTCAGTCCTAAAATATTTGGGTTGACCAACTGCTTGCGACACATCAAGAACTCTACACCGGAGTCATAACAATGTGTTGAAGTAGGGAAAGGAGATTCCTGAAGGTCAAATCGCCTCTCGAGGTAAATAAAACGCACTAAAGGTGAAGAAGTGGTGACTTTGAGAACGTCAAAACAGTATCAAAAGTTGTAATTGTATTTTTTCGATAACACAAAGTATACGATATGTAATCAACCATGGTTATCCAATATTTTGGGAGGTTCAACCGACAACATGAGATAATCTGAGGTGTTCTTGGTCATAAAAACATTTCTTGATTTAAAAGCCTAGAATCCGCAAGCTGTGTATAGATTTTTCTGACTGTACATAGTTGCGATACGTGTTCAACCATGTTAATTGAACCTTCTGGAAAGTCAAAAGATATAATGGGATAATCTAGGTAATACTAATTTAGCCTTGCAGCCGAAAAATCTACAGTTGGCTTTCCTTGAAGCCGGAGACCTTCTATCTGCTCGTTCATTTCCTGGTTCGTTCATGGTCGGAAATATCCTGGTAGTTCCTGATGAAATCGCGCCGCACGTCCATCCCTTTAAACCGTAAGCTTCTCGGATTACTTTAGGAAGAATTGAATGCAACCAATTACCCAATTTTCCATCTTCTCATTTACGCTGCCTAAGGTCCTCCTGACGACCCATATAGAAAAATTCGTTGAATGCGATTTGACGGTCGTAGACGTTGCTCTCCATAGCGCCCACCTTTTAGCCAGTGAGTCCGCCTTTCTCATTGCCCGGAATCGTTCAATGTGAAGGGACCCAAGCCATGGTGATAGTGTAAGAGCGTTCCTATATTCCATATAGGAAATACGTTGAGTGCTTGACCACTCCAGAGTCTTCGTTGTCGGGAGTAAATGAAATAGTGTTCAGGTGGAAGAGAAGCTATATGCTCCAGATAATAGTTTACAGCTGCTAGTTCAGCAACTTATACAGAAACATGGCTTTCGTAGCACACAACCAGGCGCTATGAAACTGTGTTAAATACACCAAAACCACTGGAATCATCTGTTTTCTTTGACCCATCTGTGTAAGAAGCACCGGTCCTCACTGACATGCCCTTATATTTGCATGCGTAGATTGGATGGTGTCAACATACGCGACGGTAATTCTGTGGATCCCGATGCGTACTGCTTCCCTGGCTGACAGGATCAAAAACCATCCTTAGAACCTGGAAAAGTCTAAAGATGTATCACGATTTGGAACCAATCCTGAAAAATGGGCTTTCATCCTCTAAGTGTTGTTTACCAATGGTACGCACTTGGTAAAACTGATTTGGGCATTTTGTTCGAATATCTTTTAAAAACGATCAATGACCGGAAATTCAGCGAAATGATGTCTCAATGGCTATACTCCCTTAAAGTTACCTGCCAAACTCATGGTATGGGCTGAGTTCAAGGTAAATCATTCGTCTGTCTTTGTCTGTCTGTCTGTTCTGGTCTGAAACCATATGGGACCTGCAAAAACGTACTGAACCCATCGGCGTGCAAATTTGGTATGTGAGAGGTTATTGTTGGGGCCGGGGAAAAGTTTCGAATGATATGGAAGAGACCCCTCTCGTGTCTCTGGCAAGAGGGCTCTCATACAAATTGAAACGCAGATAATCTCGCACACCGGAGAACTAATCCAAGCAAACGAAACCATGTGGCAGTTTTATGAAGAAAGAAATGTTTCTACAGGTGACTCACGGCCCCTCCCACTTCTGGAAAAAGGGGCTCTCATACAAATCAAAACACAAATTTCTGCATAACTCGAGAACTAATCAAAGAAAAATGAAA